>CM062604.1:21900345-21948509 GCA_031470985.1 Agastache rugosa
TAAAACCACAGTATATCATGCTTTTCACATATTTTAGTTTAGAAAGCCCACCTGATTACTTTGAGCTGTAACTTTAAATCTTTAACGCTAGAAATCCTTTTACTTCACGTTTCTGCTCCCGCTTCCGCTTGCTCCTTTAATCGAAACGGAATAACGATTTTAGAACGAGAGCTTCTATCGACTAACGACTTCGATAATCTTAACGAAATTCTATTCGAATTTCTACGCCGTAACTTGATGAAATTCAAGAATTCCTATCTTAACTTTTCAAATGTTCTTAATCTATCTAAATTCCTCATTAAGCATCAACATTAATCAAATCTCATACAACATTAACATTTATAAACTACTATTCATCACAGCTGACTAAATCGATTTTAATCCGTCTAACGGATTCAGAAAATTCTCAATTTAATTCTATACCTTTATTTAATTATAACAAACATAATTATACTTTAAATACACACATTATCTCAATTAATCATATAAACTCTTAAATTGGGAAAATCATCCAAAAATAGAAAATCTTTATTACTTTGAATTAAATTTCTAGAAAATCATATAACACTTAATTTTTATTAATAAGTTTATAAATGCAATTAATTTCTTAATTAAAATTTAATTAATATTTTATTTATTTATTTTGAATTTTCGGTTTTTATAAAAATTAACAGTTCTTTATTTATCTTCTCTTCTTTTCAATTTCTAATATACTTATTTATTATTTTAAGCTCATTTCTTCATTTAATTTTATTCAATTTAGTATTAATCTTCCAACCCTAATTTAGGAACCCTAATTCGATTTTCTAGGGTTTCTAGGGTTAATCAAGCTCACTTTTCATTATCTCTTGATCTAATATACTATATTAATATCATATATCTTTAATTGAATCATCAAATCCATCATATAATATTACATTATTAAACCCTAATTTATTTTCTTATTTAATCGATTATTTTCTCAAAATGAAATTGGTTGGAAATTTTTAATTACTTCCAACATGAAACATTCTTAAAATACTTAACTAAACTCATTTATATCATTAAATCAATCATACAATTCATGCATCAAGTGTTCTTCATTTTCTCCCATTTTTGAAAATTTCCAATTATGAACTAGGGTTTCTCATACTTAAATCTAATTACATATTTGATCTTATAATCATATTCTAAGCATAGTTCATGAAGAACAAATCATCATTCAATGCATGAATTAAAATTTAGCATTTTCTTCTAAATTTCGATTTTTATGCAACTTAGGGTTAGGGTTTTGATTTTTCTAATTTAATCACACAAATCATCATATAATTATGATATAAGCAACATACTATAAGATCAAAATCATCTAAACACTCCTCCATTTCTCCCCAAAAATGTCGAAATATAAATATACATAACTAGAGTTATTCATGCATCATCTTAAGCTAATAATTGATCATCTAACATCTTAAAATCATCATATATATAACATATGAAGGCATGAACCACATCTACTAATTTCTACAAATTCTCCACAAACTTTCGACACATATATATATACATTTCCTACCATAAGAACTTGGAAAAATAAAGATATATGCTCACTTAAAGGATTGAAGATGATATGCTCTAGACTTTGGAGCTCAAAGCTTGCTCAACAATGGAGATCTTCTTAAGTGTGTGTGTGAGTGTGTGTGTCGAAAGAGAGAGTGAGATTGAGAGAGAGATGGCTGCTTGTGTGTGTGCGTGTATGAGTGAGATGAAAGATGAGAGAGATATCTAAATATAATAGTTATAACCTAGGTGTAGATGTATAGGTTAGCTAATTTAAAATTGAAACTTAATTACTAAGTTTAGGTCAATTCATTTAATTAGTTATTAATTCAATTAATTAATAACTAATTAATCTTCTAATAATTCTCTAATTTCTCAACACAGTAATTAAGATTAAGATTTCACGAACCTTAGATAAAAATTTCACAGAAAGAATCGGAGATTCGAAGCATTTTCAAATCGACCGAAACTAAATTTTTTTAAACGATAAATTACGTAAAATTTCACGTAATTAAATTAAATTATTCTTTTAGTCAATTAATGACTAAACATTTATCATCTATTGATAAATGTAAAAACTTCTTCGTTTCGGATTAACCGAGACGATAAAAATTAATTAAAACTCATTTTTCCGGTAGAATATATCTGCCGGGTAAAATTTTCGGAAAGAAAATCTTTATTTTTCTAAAATTCTTGTCTTTCTCAGAAGTTTAATTATTTTAATTACTTAAGGAAGACGGGATAATACATTCTCTCCCCCTAAAAATAAATTTCGTCCCGAAATTTGCTTACCTCATGGAAGAGTTCGGGATACTTTTCTCTCATCTTGCTTTCTAACTCCCATGTTGCTTCTTCTAGTCCGTGATGCCTCCATTCGACGCGATCGACTTATTTCTAAGCTGCTGGACCTTCCGATCCAAAATCGCTTCAGGTTTTTCTTCAAAAGTGAGGTCTGGTTCAAGGACTACTTCTTCTCGGCGAATAACGTGTTTAGGATCAAACATATATCTACGCAATTGAGATACATGAAACATGTTATGTGAACTTCCAAAACTTGGCGGTAAGGCTAGCTTATATGCTACTTGACCTATTCTTTCTAGAATTTCATATGGTCCTATGTAGCGAGGATTAAGCTTCCCTTTAACACCAAACCGATGAATTCCTCTTGAAGGTGAAACTTTCAAGAAAACTTTATCACCCACATTGAATTCTAATTCTGATCTTCTAATGTCAGCATAAGACTTCTGACGATCTTGTGCTTCTTTAATTCTTTGTTTAATTTGACGCACAATCTTTATCATCTCTTCCACTGAATCGGGCCCTAATATTTTTCTCTCGCCCATATCATCCCAATGAAGCGGAGATCTACACTTCTTTCCATAAAGGGCTTCGTAGGGCGCCATGCCATTCGTCATTTGATAACTGTTGTTGTAAGCAAATTCAACAAGAGGTAAAATTTGCTCCCAATGACTTCCTCGATCTAAAACAACAGTTCTCAACATATCCTCCAAGATTTGAATGGTTCTTTCTGATTGACCATCCGTTTGAGGATGAAAAGCCGTACTAAAATTCAGTTTGGTACCTAATTCTTCTTGCATACTTCTCCAAAAATGAGAAGTAAATTGAGTCTCGATCCGAAGTGATCGATTTAGGTACTCCGTGCAATCGCACAATTTCTCGTACGTACAGCTGAGCCAACTTATCTGCGCCATACGTTATGGGAATAGGTATAAAGTGTGCAGATTTTGTCAATCTATCCACTATTACCCATATTGCTGTATTCCCTCGTTTGGATCTAGGTAACCCAGTTACAAAATCCATGGTAATTTTATCCCATTTCCACTCTGGAATATCTAAAGGTTGTAGCTTCCCATATGGTCTCTGATGCAATGCCTTTACTTGCTGACAGGCTAAACATCTTTTCACAAAAGAAGCTATGTCTCTTTTCATTCCTTCCCACCAAAATGTTTGTTTCAAATCTTGATACATTTTGGTACCTCTGTGCGAGCTGAATAAGGAGTTTCATGAGCTTCACTCATGATCTCATTCCTTAATTCTTCATCATTTGGCACACAAAGTCTTTCTCTGAATAGGAGAACGTTATCTCTTGCCTCCTTAAAATTTTCATCTTTCTCTTGACGAATTTTCATTCGTAGCCTTTCCAATTTCTCATCTTTTCTTTGAGCATTGGAAATTCTCAATCTTAAATCTGGAATTATTTCCATAGCTGCAACCATTTGCTCAACAGATTGCGGAGGTAGAATTACTTCTAACCTCAGTTCTCCGAAACTTTTAATGAGTTCTTTCTCTTGAGTTAGAAGAAATCCAAATTCCGATTTCCCTTTTCTGCTCAACGCGTCAGCGACTACATTTGCTTTTCCTGGATGATAGGAAATTTTACAATCGTAGTCTTTAACTAACTCGAGCCATCTTCTTTGTCTCATATTTAATTCTTTCTGCTCAAAGAAATATTTGAGACTCTTGTGATCTGTGAAGATTTCACATTTCGCTCCATAAAGATGGTGTCTTCAGATTTTTAAAGCATGTACTACTGCTGCTAGTTCCAAATCATGAGTTGGATAGTTTACTTCATGAGGTCTAAGCTGTCTAGAAGCATATGCAATAACTCTTCCTTCTTGCATCGTACACGCCCTAGTCCGTTCTTTGATGCATCTCGTGTAAACAAGATAATCTTTATCCGAATCCGGAACCGATAACACCGGCGTTGGTCAATCTCTTTTTAAGTTCTTGGAAACTTTCCTCACATTCTTCTGACCACTTAAACTTTGATTCTTTCTTTAGGAGATGGGTCATTGGCTTAGCTATTTTGGAGAATCCCTCGATAAATCTCCGATAATAGCCTACTAGACCTAAGAAACTCCTAATTTCATGTGGTGTGGTTGGAACTTTCCATTCCTGAACTGCTTGTACTTTTGAAGGATCAACTTTGATTCCTTCAGAAGATACAACATGTCCAAGGAAATGTACTTCTCTTAGCCAAAATTCACAGTTACTAAATTTGGCATACAATCTTTCAGTTCTCAACCTTTCCAAAACTATTCGAAGATGTTTCTCATGTTCTAATTCATTCCTTGAATACACGAGAATATCATCAATGAAAACTACGACAAACTTGTCCAAGAATTCATGGAATACTCGATTCATGAGATCCATAAATACTGCTGGAGCATTTGTCACACCAAATGGCATTACTACAAACTCGTAGTGGCCATATCTTGTTCTAAAAGCTATCTTGGAAATATCTTCTTGTTTAACCTTCAATTGGTGATAACCAGATTTTAAATCAATTTTCGAGAATGCACTTGCTCCTCTGAGTTGATCAAAGAGATCATCTATTCTCGGCAAAGGATATTTGTTTTTCAATGTTAGCTTGTTTAATTCTCGGTAGTCGATGCATATCCTCAAACTACAATCCTTCTTTTTGACAAACAGAAATGGTGCTCCCCACGGAGAAACACTAGGTCTAATGAAACCTAGGTCAAGTAATTCTTGCAGTTGAATTTTCAATTCTTGCAACTCCTTTGGAGCCATTCTGTACGGTGCCTTGGAAACAGGAGCTGATCCTGGTTCAAGATCTATTGTGAACTCCACTTGCCTGTCGGGTGGCAATCCTGGCAAAATTTCTGGAAATACGTCTTGGAATTCTTTTACTACAGTTACATCTTCAATGCTGCTCTCCTTATCTTCATTCTTGTTGAGATAGATGAGATATGCTTTCATATCTTTTCTTCTCAACAATTTCTTTGCTTGAACTGCCGAGATAATTGGCGATTTCTTACAATTTCTTTCTATTCCGAAAAATAGAGTTGGTTCTTGACCAGGCATATGAAATGAAATCTGTCTTTGCTTGCATTGAATGCTCGCAAAATTCTCGGTCAACCAATCCATTCCCAAAATAATATCTACATCCCACATTTTAATTAAATTTAGGGTTTTAGCTAACATCTTGAGAGATCCTAATTCGAACTCTATATTAGGACAGATGCGAGTAACTGAGGTAGATTTACCTAATGGTGTAGTTACTCTCAAGTCTTGACTAGCACGTTCTACCTTAAGATCAAGATTATCTACGCATGCATCTGATATAAATGAATGCGATGCACCAGTATCAAAAAGAATTATAACAGGTACGTCATTTAATTGACCCATACCTGTCAAATTTCCTTGATCTTTGTCGAACGGCTTCTGATCAAGACCAAAAACCCTTTGATATTGCTGCTGGGGTTCCATTCTCAGTTGCTGGGGTTGCTTTTGCTTTTGCTGGAATCGCGGCCCTTGGCGATTTCGTTGTTGCTGCCGTTGCTGAGGAACAACTTCCATTGCCTTCAATCTCTGAGGCGGGTTCTGGGTTGGTCTACTTCCTCCTGCTCCTTGTAGTTTAGTTGGGCACTGATATGAATAATGACCAACTTGACCACAAGTATAACAACTATTACTTCCAGCTTTGCATATCCCTTGATGCATCTTGCCACACTTGGAACATGGAGACATTCCTTGATAAGTTTGAGACGAACCGCCTTGATTGACGAAAGGCTGTTTGAATTGTCCTTGATTAAATTGCTGATGTTGCTGACGTTGTTGTCCTTGCGGTCCTTGCCAGGGTTTCTTACTCGGTAGACTTCCAAAATTCCATTTTCGTTTCTGACTTTGATTGGACAACTGCGGATTTGTTACTGTCGCTGGAGCTTGAACTTGCGTAGCTGCTGAAGTCTGAGAAGACTTATCTGGCTGCATAGCCAATTCCATATCCAAAGCTCTGTTTAAAGTTTCGGCATATGACAATGCACTTTGACTGGCCAGAACAATTCTTATTTCTTGCCGAAGACCTGTTCGGAAAAGTTCAGCCATCTTCTCGTCTGTGTCCACCTTGTCTTGAGCAAAACGTGATAGATCGCAAAATTCTCTATCATACTCAGATACCGACTTCTTTCCTTGCTTTAGATTAGCAAACTCATTCTCCTTCTGCTTCCAATAACTTCGAGGAATGAATTTTTCAAACAATGCATCCTTGAATTGTTCCCACGTTAGATTTTCCAATTGCTCAGGAGTGTATGCCCTTTGACGAGCTTCCCACCAGTAATCCGCAGATCCTTTAAGCTGGTAAGACATGCATGCAAGGCGTTCCTGATCCGTACAACGAAGAAAACGGAAAATTCTTTCTAACGAACGAATCCATTCTTCGGCTTCCGAAGGATTTCCTTTTCCATCGAGAGTTGGGGGATTTTGCCGCAAAAATAATTCTTCAATTCTCCGGTCGAGCTGAGGAGGAGGTGGAGTAGGTCCTTTTTCTGGTTCATTGTCCTCAATTCTTCCATGACCTCTACCTCTTGGTCTACCTCTTGGCGGCATTTTCTGATTAACCAGGATTTTCTTTCGAATTATTCTTTCTTTCTAACGAAAATCTATTCCTTAATAAAAAGGATTCTTCTTTCTTTAAAAAAATTTTCCTAGGTTTTAGAACTTAGAAAAAATTTCATTAATCATCTCATCAATGCATAGTATGCTCATCATACTTCTAATGAATTACACGATTCTTTTTTTTTTTATCAAAAATTTCAATCACATATATCATACTCATAAAATGTAGTAAATCCAAGATTTACTCATATCAGCATACATTGTATATCATGTTTTAATTTCTCATCATCATGAAGAAATTAAACAATTCATTCTTGTCATAAATAATGAATCAACGATTCACTCATATAAAATTTCTATAACTTTTAATCATAAAATAATTCAAGAACAATTATTTTTCATAATTATTTTTACTAAATATAATTTAGTTTTTACACTCTTATCATAAAAGGGAATAATATCATATCATAAACTTAGTGAATTAAATAATTTATACTCATCATCACTTAATGAATCGAACGATTCATTTTTTTTATTATTGATATTTATATATTAAATTTAAGTAATAATTATTTATCATATTATTCTGCTAAATTTAATTAGCTTGTACATTCTTTATAAATCAAGAATGAATAAAATCATCTTGGTACTTAAACTCCATCCTAATTGATTTTGAGGTGATTTACTTCATCTCAACTTTTTCTTAAATCATAAAAAAAAATGTATAGCTAATTAATTAGAAAAATATAAACTAAATAACTAAGAATTAAACTAACGATGGTAGAATAACGAACGGCAAACGAAACACTGAGCTAACGAACTAACGAAGAACAGAACGAACTATAAAATAAATAAAGTTATTCGGCAATGGTTCAAACCATCCCGCACGCCATCTTCGTCTCAAAGTCGTATGAGGAAAAAGAAAATTCCTTTATTCGAATTTTGATTCGACTTTCTTCTACTTACTAACTTCTTATTTATTATCGAAATTTGATTTAAAACTCTTCTACTAATATACAACTAACGAAAGAAGAAAATGTTTAATGGAATAAACGAAAAAACGTAACGAATTGCATACGAAATATTTGACTCATTTCTTCCGGCCCAAACTACCGTCGTTTTCCGTCACATAACCATCATACAGCGGCGTAAGAAGTCGCCTGAACTTTGCATGAACTTCCTCCACCGCCGCCGTATTCTGCCGGAATCGCGCCACCAAGCTGCCGCCGTCTGCCGCTGCTGTTCTGCTCTCCAGCGACCGCTGGTTTCCAGCCGCCGCTGGATTCCGGCGACCGCTGGGATTCCAGCGAGCGCTGGAATCAACTTCGGCTTTTCTGCTCCAGCGAGCGGCGAGTTGCAGCGAGCGTTGGACTTCCGGCGAGCGTTGCGTTGCAGCTGGCGCTGGAATCGTGCAGCCACTGCTGTCTTCATCCTCCAGCTTGGTTCTTCCCGTCTCAGCGGGCGCTGAGTTGCCGCCGGCGTTGTTTCCTCCATTTCAGCGGTCGCTGGATTCCAGCCGGCGCTGGAATTCCGGCGATCGCTGGAAATTCCGGCGAGCGCTGGATTCATCTTCGGGGTTTTCCTTCCAACGAGCGTTGGAACTTTTGCTGAACGTGTTTCCTTCCTTTTCTCATGCGTTTGATGAGTTTTCTTCTACTATATTCATTTTTCCAACGTTTTATTTCTTCGATAACGTTTCATTTTAGTTAGTATAACGTTTTCTTTTCTTGCTTCTTCCTTTCTTCTTAAGATCACTAAACGAAATTTAAACAATGGAAATTTATTGTATCTCGAAAAATTATCAAAACGACTTCCTTGGCCGTACTTCTTTACTTAACGGGAAAATTTGCCTCTTCGAGGACTTCTACAAAAGTTAGGGAATTATTTACATCAAAAATTCCCTACAATAGTCGTGATTTTTCTAACATCACTCAAAATATCTTATCGGAGCGGAATTCTACGTCGCCTCCGATTTGTTACGCTATCATATGCTTCTATGTACGAGAGCTTATTTACAATAACCGCTAACCGTACAAGTTGTTTGATTATCTATTATATTACATTATATTTACATTATCTTCCTTTTCGTTAATTATTATCAACTTCTTTCAATTACCCTTCTTTTTCTTCACTGCTCGTCCTCCGACGGATCCTCTTCCTCTTCCTCTTCTTCGTCATCTCTCGGATCTTCCTCACTCGGATCTTCTTCTTCCGTTTCTGTGCTCTCCTCTGCTCTCTCCACTCCGTCCAAAGTCACACGAGGAGCATGAGTAATATCCTCTCCCGGCGAGGGCCTAAAACTAGGCTGAAAACTTAAGTAGGTAAACGGAATTCGACGGAGATGGGAATATCCTTCGGTTGGTCCAACCTCTGGATCAACGTTTTCCTCGTCACTATCATAGTGACGTGGTCCAGAAGTGCTAGCCACGTTAGGGTCAAACAGAATAGGCTGGGTTCCAACTATGGCATCAAGCTCTGAAGAATTCAAAGCTTGCAATGTTTCAACGGAAGGATCATTTGGAATTTCCTCAACAAAAGAAGCTGAGGCTACGCCGATAGGCTGAACGGAAGGCTCAGGAGTGAAGATTTGAGTCTCGATTTGAGAGGGAGACGAAGCATAGCCATTTGCCAATGGCTCAACAAGAAAGGAGTTAACATCGAATCCATTATTTCCATGGATGGGAGAAGCAATAGGTTCGGGGTTTTCCGGAGGATTCTGATCAAAGATTGGGTAATCTTGGGGTATGAGATGTTGTAAACTAAACTCACCAACATGAATCAACGGCTGATAAGGTCCAGGAAGTGGGTACGAAAAACACATATATTTAGTACTGATTGCAGAAATGAACGCTCTGCAATCTCCGAACAAAACACCATCCCAATATTGAGGAGTGACGTACCTTGGAGCAATCGACGCCGCCCATCCCTGCCAATCCTCAGGAAGCAAATGAACTAATCTAACTATGCCAATAATCCCCGAAATATTTGATTCATGGATGTCCATCCAAACCCTATGGAACCGAGCTAAGAACTCTGCTAGGGTTTCTGTATAGCTCATGTGTATGTGATGAAATTCAATCATCGCTGCTACGCTTCTAGAGTTGGACATCCTATAAAAGAAAATTTAAATAATTAGCTAACTCGAAATTACGAATAGTTTTGAGAATCCACTGTCTCAACATACTCAATGTCGCTTCCAAAAGGGTGTTCTGGGCTCATGTTACATTCCACAGATAAATACTCAACTTGCTTGCACAACTGATCCATCATCTCGCTTATGATCGATCACCAACAACCAATCACATTAGATGCTCAAACACAACAATTATATATATATACACTTCAACTTTCAACCTTTTAAAACTAAAATCGTTTGAAAATTTGTACCTGGATAGCTGGATGAGATGAGAGATGCTGGACTTCAGTTGTTGTTAAACTTAACTAGTCTAGGAATTCAAACCAGACTAGACTTTCAAAATAACACTTTAGAGCAGAAAATATATTGCCCTAATCAAATCTAGGGTTTCAACTAGACTTGAATGATCAGAGCAGAAGCATTGCTCGATACCACTGTCGCGTACTCGAACCTCGATATTAGATGTCAAGGTCGGTAGGTCCCACGACTTACACAATTTATGATTAACAAAGGAATTTAAGATAGCGACCCGGCTATCGTTCAAAAGAATAACCATACTCAACAACTCATCATTTTAGAATAATACGACATATATGACTCGAGACGATCAACTGAATCAATATGACATATATATCAATAGACATAACTCGAATCATTCGGAATCAAAAGACCTGATCAACCAAATAATCGACAATTGATCAAGAAGATGACATAATGACTTGAGGATCAAGAAAACAATATAAAAAAATGTTTCGAGTTCGACAAAGCTTCATGGAATAGAGATTTTATTAAATACATATCAAGGCTAAGTTTTACGCAAACTGTGACAAGAAGAGTTCGACTATCAAAACATAGATCGACTCTAGGGTTTAAACAACTCATCATATTTTAATAAAATCATCTTAACATGGCAGCGGAATACGAAAGACTATATGTATGACGACATATAATCTAGGCTCTTTATTTTTCAAAAACAATAACAACAACCAACATCTATCCAGCCTCGTCATCTACATTCATGCTAACCTGCACGTTTTAGAAATAACATGCAGGGCTGAGTACTACGTACTCAGTGAACACATGCCGAAAACATTTGAAAACTTTGCTGAATACAGCTATATATGAAAACTTGCCAGAAAACATAATACGAGGATTTTCTGAAAACAACTCGTAAAATGTTAAAAATACTTTCTTTTCTCAAAAATATATTTGTCTGCAGACATTTATAACAGCATGAACCATATCTACAAATAATTAATGGTGATGAGAAAGAGGCCTCTTTCTCAATCACTTGTAATCGGCATATCAACGAAAGACTCACGGTTACGAATAACCGGTCTATCAAAGAAATGCGCACGATTACCAATGTGTACACAGATTTCACCTTGCGTGAAACCGAATTCGTCTTTCTGAAGTAGATGGTATCATACTTAACATTCAAAAATAATTTTGGCAACTATCAAAACTTTAAAACCACAGTATATCATGCTTTTCACATATTTTAGTTTAGAAAGCCCACCTGATTACTTTTAGTTTCTGCTCCCGCTTCCACTTGCTCCTTTAATCGAAACGGAATAACGATTTTAGAACGAGAGCTTCTATCGACTAACGACTTCGATAATCTTAACGAAATTCTATTCGAATTTCTACGCCGTAACTTGATGAAATTCGAGAATTCCTATCTTAACTTTTCAAACGTTCTTAATCTATCTTAATCTATCTAAATTCCTCATTAAGCATCAACATTAATCAAATCTCATACAACATTAACATTTATAAACTACTATTCATCACAGCTGACTAAATCGATTTTAATCCGTCTAACGGATTCAGAAAATTCTCAATTTAATTCTATACCTTTATTTAATTATAACAAACATAATTATACTTTAAATACACACATTATCTCAATTAATCATATAAACTCTTAAATTGGGAAAATCATCCAAAAATAGAAAATCTTTATTACTTTGAATTAAATTTCTAGAAAATCATATAACACTTAATTTTTATTAATAAGTTTATAAACGCAATTAATTTCTTAATTAAAATTTAATTAATATTTTATTTATTTATTTTAAATTTTCGGTTTTTATAAAAATTAACATTTCTTTATTTATCTTCTCTTCTTTTCGATTTCTAATATACTTATTTATTATTTTAAGCTCATTTCTTCATTTAATTTTATTCAATTTAGTATTAATCTTCCAACCCTAATTCGATTTTCTAGGGTTTCTAGGATTAATCAAGCTCACTTTTCATTATCTCTTGATCTAATATACTTCATTAATATCATATATCTTGAATTGAATCATCAAATCCATCATATAATATTACATTATTAAACCCTAATTTATTTTCTTATTTAATCGATTATTTTCTCAAAATGAAATTGGTTGGAAATTTTTAATTACTTCCAACATGAAACATTCTTAAAATACTTAACTAAACTCATTTATATCATTAAATCAATCATACAATTCATGCATCAAGTGTTCTTCATTTTCTCCCATTTTCGAAAATTTCCAATTATGAACTAGGGTTTCTCATACTTAAATCTAATTACATATTTGATCTTATAATCATATTCTAAGCTTAATTCATGAAGAACAAATCATCATTCAATGCATGAATTAAAATTTAGCATTTTCTTCTAAATTTCGATTTTCATGCAACTTAGGGTTAGGGTTTTGATTTTTCTAATTTAATCACACAAATCATCATATAATTATGATATAAGCAACATACTATAAGATCAAAATCATCTAAACACTCCTCCATTTCTCCCCAAAAATGTCGAAATATATATATACATAACTAGAGTTATTCATGCATCATCTTAAACTAATAATTGATCATCTAACATCTTAAAATCATCATATAAATAACATATGAAGGCATGAACCACATCTACCAATTTCTACAAATTCTCCACAAACTTTCGACACATATATATATACATTTCCTACCATAAGAAGAGATCTTGAGGAAAACCTAATGATATATGCTCACTTAAAGGATTGAAGATGATATGCTCTAGACTTTGGAGCTCAAAGCTTGCTCAACAATGGAGATCAAAGTTGTGTGTTTGTATTGAGAGAGAAGAGATCGAGAGATTGAGAGATTGAGAGAGATGAGAGAGATGAGAAAGGTAGCTGTTATGTTTGTGTGTGTGAGTGAGATGAAAGATGAGAGAGATATCTAAATATAATAGTTATAACCTAGGTCTAGATATATAGGTTAGCTAATTTAAAATTGAAACTTAATTACTAAGTTTTGGTTAATTCATTTAATTAGTTATTAATTTAATTAATTAATAACTAATTAATCTTCTAATAATTCTCTAATTTCTCAACACAGTAATTAAGATTACGGTTCCACGAATCTTAGATAAAAATCTCACAGAAAGAATCGGAGATTCGAAGCATTTTCAAATCGTCCGAAACTAAATTTTTAAACGATAAATTACGTAAAATTTCACGTAATTAAACTAAATTCTTCTTTTAGTCAATTAATGACTAAACATTTATCATCTATTGATAAATGTAAAAACTTCTTCGTTTCGGTTTAACCGAGACGATAAAAATTAATTAAAACTCATTTTTCCGGTAGAATATATCTGCCGGGTAAACTTTTCGGAAAGAAAATCTTTATTTTTCTAAAATTCTTGTCTTTCTCAGAAGATTAATTATTTTAATTACTTAAGGAAGACGGGATACTACAGCAACGGCAGCAGCAACGAAATTGCCAAGGGCCGCGATTCCAGCAAAAGCAAAAGCAAAAGCAACCCCAGCAATTGAGAATGGAACCCCAGCAGCAATATCAAAGGGTTTTTGTTCTTGATCAGAAGCCGTTCGACAAAGATCAAGGAAATTTGACAGGTATGGGTCAATTAAATGACGTACCTGTTATAATTCTATTTGATACTGGTGCATCGCATTCATTTATATCAGATGCATGCGTAGATAATCTTGGTCTTAAAGTAGAACGCGCTATTCAAAATTTGAGAGTAACTACACCGTTAGGTAAATCTACCTCAGTTACTCACATCTGTCCTAATATAGAGTTTGAATTAGGATCTCTCAAGATGTTAGCGAAAACCCTAAATTTAATTAAAATGTGGTATGTAGATATTATTTTGGGAATGGATTGGTTGACCGAGAATTTTGCAAGCATTCAATACAAGCAAAGGCAGATTTCATTTCATATGCCTGGTCAGGAACCAACTCTATTTTTCGGAATAGAAAGAAATTGTAAAAGATCGCCGATTATCTCGGCAGTTCAAGCAAGAAGAGTGTTGAAAAAGAAGGATGTGAAAGCATATCTAATCTATCTCAACAAGAATGAAGATAAAGAGAGTAGTATCGAAGATGTAGATGTACTAAAGAAATTCCAAGACGTATTTCCAGAAGTTTTGCCAGGATTGCCGCCAGATAGGCAAGTTGAGTTCACGATAGATCTTGAACCAGGATCAGCTCCTATTTCCAAGGCACCATACCGAATGGCTCCAAAGGAATTGCAAGAATTGAAGATTCAACTACAATAGTTGACCTAGGTTTCATTAGACCTAGTGTTTCTCCGTGGGGAACACCAATTCTGTTTGTCAAAAAGAATGATGGTAGTTTGAGGATGTGCATCGATTACCGAGAATTAAACAATTTGACCTTGAAGAATAGATATCCTTTGCCGAGAATAGATGATCTCTTTGATCAGCTCAGGGAGCGAGTGTATTCTCGAAGATCGATCTAAAATCTGGTTATCACCAATTGAAGGTTAAGCAAGAAGATATTTCCAAGACAGCTTTCAGAACAAGATATGGCCACTACGAGTTTGTAGTAATGCCATTTGGTGTAACAAATGCTCCAGCAGTATTTATGGATCTCATGAATCGAGTATTCCATGAATTCTTGGACAAGTTTGTCGTAGTTTTCATTGATGATATTCTCGTGTATTCAAAGAATGAATTAGAACACGAGGAACATCTTCGAATTGTTTTGGAAAGGTTGAGAACCGAAAGATTGTATGCCAAATTTAGTAAATGTGAATTTTGGCTAAGAGAAGTACATTTCCTCGGACATGTTGTATCTTCTGAAGGAATCAAAGTTGATCCTTCAAAAGTACAAGCAGTTCAGGAATGGAAAGTTCCAACCACACCACATGAAATTAGGAGTTTCTTAGGTCTAGCAGGCTATTATCGGAGATTTATCGAAGGATTTTCCAAGATAGCTAAGCCAATGACCCATCTCCTGAAGAAAGAATCAAAGTTCAAGTGGTCAAAAGAATGTGAAGAAAGTTTCCAAGAACTTAAAAGGAGATTGACCACTGCCCCAGTGCTATCAGTTCCAGATTCGGATAAAGATTATGTTGTTTACACAGATGCATCCAAGAATGGACTAGGTTGTGTCCTGATGCAAGAAGGAAGAGTTATTGCATATGCTTCTAGACAGCTTAGACCTCACGAGGTAAACTATCCAACTCATGATATGGAACTAGTAGCAGTAGTACATGCTTTAAAAATCTGGAGACACCATCTTTATGGAACGAAATGTGAAATCTTCACAGATCACAAGAGTCTCAAATATTTCTTTGAGCAGAAAGAATTAAATATGAGACAAAGAAGATGGCTCGAGTTAGTTAAAGACTACGATTGTAAAATTTTCTATCATCCAGGAAAAGCAAATGTAGTTGCTGACGCGTTGAGCAGAAAAAGGGAAGTCGGAATTAGGATTTCTTCTAACTCAAGAAAAAGAACTCATTAAGAGTTTCGGAGAACTGAGGTTAGAAGTAATTCTACCTCCGCAATCTGTTGAGCAAATGATTGCAGCCATGGAAATAATTCCAGACCTAAGATCAAGAATTTCCGATGCTCAGAGGATAGATGAGAAATTGGAAAAATTACGAATGAAAATTCGTCAAGAGAAGGATGAGAATTTTAAGGAGGTAAGAGATAATATTCTCCTTTTTAGAGGAAGAATTTGTGTGCCGAATGATGAAGAATTAAGAAATGAGATCATGAGCGAAGCTCATGAAACTCCTTATTCAGCTCACCCTGGAGGTACCAAAATGTATCAAGATTTGAAACAAACATGTTGGTGGGAAGGAATGAAAAGAGACATAGCTTCTTTTGTGGAAAGATGTTTGTCCTGTCAACAGGTAAAGGCATTGCATCATAGACCATATGGGAAGCTACAACCCTTAGATATTCCAGAGTGGAAATGGAATAAAATTACCATGGATTTTGTAACTGGGTTACCTAGATCCAAACGAGGGAATACAGCAATATGGGTAGTAGTGGATAGATTGACAAAATCTGCACACTTTATACCTATTCCCATAACTTATTGCACGGAGTACCTAAGTCGATCACTTCGGATCGAGACTCAAAATTTACTTCTCTTTTTTGAAAAAGTATGCAAGAAGAATTAGGTACCAAATTGAATTTTAGTACAGCTTTTCATCCTCAGACGGATGGTCAATCAGAAAGAACCATTCAAATCTTGGAAGATATGTTGAGAACTGTTGTTTTAGATTGAGAAAGTGAATGGGCGCAAATTTTACCTCTTGTTGAATTTGCTTACAACAACAGTTATCAAATGACAATTGGCATGGTGCCCTACGAAGCCCTTTATGGAAAGAAGTGTAGATCTCCGCTTCATTTGGATGATGTGGGCGAGAGAAAAATATTAGGGCCCGATTCAGTGGAAGAGATGATAAAGATTGTGCGTCAAATCAAGCAAAGAATTAAAGAAGCACAAGACCGTCAGAAGTCATATGCTGACGTCAGAAGATCAGAATTAGAATTCAATGTGGGTGATAGAGTTTTCTTGAAAGTTTCGCCTTCAAGAGGAATTCATCGATTTGGTGTTAATGGAAAGCTTAAGCCTCGCTACATAGATATATGTTTGATCCTAAGCACGTTATTCATCAAGAAGAAGTAGTCCTTGAACCAGATCTCAGTTATGAAGAGAAACCTGAAGCGATTTTGGATCGAAAGGTCCAGCAACTTAGGAATAAGTCGATCGCGTCAGTAAAGATCAAATGGAGGCATCATGGACTAGAAGAAGCGACATGGGAATTAGAAAGCAAGATGAGAGAAAAGTATCCCGAACTCTTCCAAGAGGTAAGCAAATTTCGGGACGAAATTTATTTTTAGGGGGAGAGAATGTAGTATCCCGTCTTTCTTAAGTAATTAAAATAATTAATCTAATGAGAAAGACAAGAATTTTAATAAAATAAAAAAATTTCTTTCCGAAAATTTTACCCGGCAGATATATTCTACCGGAAGAATGAGTTTTAATTAATTTTTATCGTCTCGATTAATCCGAAACGAAGAAGTTTTTACATTTATCAATAGATGATAAATGTTTAGTTATAAATTGACTGAAAGAAGAATTTAATTTAATTACGTGAAATTTTACGTAAATTATCTTTTAAAATTTTAGTTTCGGTCGATTTGAAAATGCTTCGAATCTCCGATTCTTTCTGTGAAATTTTTATCTAAGGTTTGTGAGACTTTAAGCTAAATTCCTATGTTGAGAAATTAAGGGTTTAATAGAGGATTAGTTGATGATTAATTAATTGAATTTATTAAGCAATTAATTAATAACTTAACGTAAGAATTAAGTTTCAATATTTTATTATATACTCCTATATCTATCTATATATACATCATCATCTTTCTCTCTTCTCACTCTCTCAAACTCACGCACACACACAACACTCTCTCACCCTCTCGACAGCTACACACGCATGCACACACACACCATTGATGAACAACTAGAAGCTCAAGAAACAAAGATCAATCCATCCCTAAGTATTTAATCAAGGTTGGATTTATGTTTTTGAAGTTATTATATCAAGATTATGGTTAAAACTTCCATATTCATATATGTATATATATATGATCGAAAATTTGGGAGAAGTATTGGAAATGGTGAGATGTTCTTCATATGTTAGTATTATGCTGGTATGATGAATATATGATCATTGGTATGATTAAATCAAGCATGAAGAACCCTAACCCTAGTTTTATTATTTTCGAAAATTTTGGAAGAAAATGCTAAATTTTGATTCATGCATTGTATGATGTTTTAATCTTCATGAATTATGCTTATTTTAAGCTTAGAAGATTGAATATGTAATTAGATTAAACATGAGAAAACCCTAACCCTAGTTTGAGAATTTTCGAAAAATACAAGAAATAAAGAAAATGTTGATGCATGTCTTGTATATTCATTTTGATGACATAAATGAATTTAGATAGTTGTTTTCAGAATATTTCATGTTGGAAGTAATTTAAAATTTCCAACCAATTTCATTTTGTGAAAAATGTCGATTAAATTGAGTTAGAATTAGGGTTTAAGATATTAAGATTATATGATGTAGTTGATGGATAATGTGATGATGTATGAGATTAATGAATTAAATTAGATCAATAGATAATCAAATGTAAGTATGATTAACCCTAGAAACCCTAGAAAATCGAATTAGGGTTCCTAAATTAGGGTTGGAAGATTAATACTTAATTGAATGAAATTAAATGAAGAAATGAGCTTAAGATGATAATTAAGTATATTAGAAATTAAAAAAAAGAGAAAATAATTAGAGAAATATTAATTTTAAGATAACCGAAAATTTAAAATAAATAAAT
Organism: Agastache rugosa; assembly: GCA_031470985.1. Lineage (NCBI taxonomy): Eukaryota > Viridiplantae > Streptophyta > Magnoliopsida > Lamiales > Lamiaceae > Agastache > Agastache rugosa. Next base: position 21,919,044 of record CM062604.1, read on the forward strand.
AAAATATTAATAAAATTTTAATTAAGAAATTAATTGCATTTATGAACTTCTTAATAAAAATTAAGTGTTATATGATTTTCTGGAAATTTAATTCAAAGTAATAAAGATTTTCTATTTTAGGTTGATTTTCCCGATTTGGGAGTTTATATGTTTAGTTGAGTTAATGTGTGTATTTAAAGTATAATTATGTTTGTTGTGATGAAATAAGTGTGTGGAATTAATTTGAGAATTTTCTGAATTCGTTAGACGAATTAAAAATCGATTTAGTTGATTATGGTGAATAGTAATTTATAAATATTAATGTTATATGAGATTTGATTGATGTCTGATGCTTAATGAGGAATTAAGATAGATTAAGAATGTTTGAATAGTTAAGATAGAAATTCTCGAATTTCGTCGAGTTTCGGCGTAGAAATTCGAATCGAATTACGTTAGGTTTATCGAAGTAGTTATTCGATAAAAGATTTACGTTCTAAAATTCGTTATTCGCTTTCGATTAAAGGAGCAAGCAGAAGTAGAAGCGGAGGCGTGAAGTAAAGAGTTGCAATCGTTAAAGATTTAAAGTTTAAAGCTTAAAGTAATCAGGTGGGCTTTTTAAACTGAAAAATGTGCAAAGCATGATATACTATGATTTTAAAGCTTTGATACTTGCCAAATGATTTTAAAATATTTAAGTATGTTACCATCTACTTCAGAAAGACGAATTCGGTTTTACGCAAGGTGAAATCTGTGTACACATAAGTAATCGTGCGCATTTTTTTGATAGGCCGATTATTCATAATCGTGAGCCTTTTCTTGATATGCCGGTTACAAGTGATTGAGAAAGAGGCTTCTTTCTCATCACCATTATTTATTTGTAGATATGGTTCATACTGTTATAATTGTCTGCAGACAAATGAGTTTTGAAAAGATAGTATTTTTAACATTTTACGAGTTGGTTTCAGAAAATCCTCTAGCAAGTTTTCATATATAGCTGTATTCAGCAAAGTTTTTAAATGTTTTCGGCATGTGTTCACTGAGTACGTAGTACTCAGCCCTGCATGTTATTTCTAAAACGTGCAGGTTAGCAGGAATGTAGATGACGAGGCTGGATGGACGTCGGTTGTTGTTAATGTTTTTATAAGTAAAGAGCCTAGATTTTATGTCGTCATACATATAATCTCTCGTATTCTGCTGCTATGTTAAAAATGTTTTGAGATACTATAATGATGTTTTCAAATCTGGATTCTACAACTGAAATTTGTTGAAGTCATTTAAACCCGAGAGTCGAACTATGTTTTGATAGTCGAACTCTTTTTGTCAAAGTTTGCTTGAAACCTAGTCTTGATATGTATTTAATAAAATCTCTATTCCATGAAGCTTTGTCGAACTTGAAACATTTTTCTTTATCTTGTTTTCTTGATCCTCAAGTCATCCTGTCATCTTCTTGATCAATTGTCGGTTATTTGGTTGATCAGGTCTTTTGATTCCGAGTGATTTGAGTTATGTTTATTGATATGTATGTCATATTGAATTCAGTTGATCGTCTCGAGTCATATATGTCGTATTATTCTAAAATGATGAATTGTTGAGTATGGTTATTCTTTTGAACGATAGCCGGGTCGCTATCTTAAATTCCTTTGTTAATCATAAATTGTGTAAGTCGTGGGACCTACCGGCCTTGACATCTGATATCGGGGTTCGGGCTGCGACAATAATTTAATATGCAGTGACGATAATTATTCTCTGTCATATATAATTTAATAATTTAGTGACGATTTTGGCATATATAATGACAAAAAGCATCGCCACTAGAAGCCTTTTTTTTTGTAGTGGATCACTATCTTCTTTGTTGGGCTTGTTTGTGCTCGTATCATCTCCCCCACCCAACGAAGCCACCTTGTCCTCAAGGTGCAAATGAGGATATTGCTGCAGCAAATCTTCCCAATTCTCCCAAGTTGAATTTTCCATAGGTTCGCCTTCCCATTGCACCAAAACTTGCTTGGTGGAAACCCTATGTTGGATAATGCTCCTCTCTGCACACACTGCTACTAGTGTTGGCGATGGTTGAGACCCCACTGCGGCTTTAGGGAGAGTGATCACCGCAGGTATAGATTGGCCTTCAATATGACGAAATGGTTTCAAGATTGCGACATGGAACACGGGGTGAATCTTGCTTCCCTCTGGTAATTCAAGACGGTATGCCACCTACCTGATTCGCTCAATCACCGGAAAAAGGGCCATAATAACGTTTGGCAAGTTTGGAAAATCGTCGGCCCGCAACAGAAGTCTGGCGATGTGGTTTGAGTTTCACCAATACAAGGTTGCCCGGTTGCAGTTCCAAGTCTCTGCGCTTTTTGTTTGCAATTTGTTTCATTCGGTGCTAGGCCTGCAAAATGTTTTCCTTCAAAGATCGAAGTAGCTTATCTCTTTCAATCATACACCTTCGTCGTCCCTGGTGTGTACGTAGGAATAGATGGAGAAAGTTGCTCGTATAACGCCCGAAACGGAGTCATTCGAATTGAGCTGTGATACGACGAGTTGTAGCTGTATTCAGCCCACGCCAAGAAGGTGACCCAAGTAGTTGGTCTGTCTTGAGTGAATGCTCGAAGGTATTGTTCGAGCTACCGGTTAGTCACCTCTGATTGGCCATCCGTTTGGGGATGGTAAGCTGAACTATGGCGCAACTTTGTACCACAGAGTTTGAATAATTGCTGCCAGAAACTACTGAGAAAAACGGGATCTTGGTCGGAGACAATAGAAGAGGGGAATCCATGAAGTTTTACCACCATGTCAGTGAAGAGCTGTACAGATTTTTCAGCTGTAAATTGAGTGGGGAGGGGACCGAAATGAGCACTTTTCGTAAGTTGATCAACGACGACCATTATGGTGGTATAACTCTGGCTCGAAGGGAGTCCTGTGATGAAATCCATGGTAACTCCTTCCCAAACTTGCTCTGGTACCGGAAGCGGTTGTAGGAGCCCAGCCGACGGTTGTGTACTATATTTTATTTGTTGACACGTGATGCAGGTTTCCACAAAAGTTTCGACACTTGTCTTCATTTTAGGCCAAAAAAAAGTGGCCGATAACCGAACAAGAGTTCGTTTAACCCCACCATGGCCAGCCATCGGAGAGGAATGAGCTTCCTGCAGTAACCCCGGAATGAGAGATGAATGAGGGCTTATATAATACCTGTTGTTGAATAGCAGCAGGCCGTTGCGAACATTGTAAGACGGACCCAATTCTCATCGCCTTCATTTACGGTGCAATTCCTTCATGTCTGCAAGCGCGATGTTCTCTTGACAGAGAGATTCCAGGAATTCTGGAATAGGAATGGTGGCTGCCATAAGAGATTGTAGTTGGGGAATGGTTTCTTCTAGATTGGGCTCCTCAAAGACCCGAGACAGAGCATCGGCGGCAACATTTGAGATTCCAGGCTTGTATTCGATCCGAAAGTTGAATCCCATCAGCTTCCGTACGTACGCTTGTTGCTCTGGAGTTTGAATAACTTGTTGGAAGAGCTCTCCACTTGAGTACCGCTTCTGTAATAGCGAGCAACTCCTTTGTATATGTCGAAGCAGCCTGCCTCCTTAAGCTAAGTTTCTTACTGAAATATGAAATGGGGTGGCCCTCCTGCATAAGAACTGCACCAATGCCCGTATTTGAAGCATCTGTCTCGATCACAAACTCTTCTTCGAAGTTGGGTAGCTTCAAAACCGGTGATGACGTTAACGCTCTTTTAAGCGATTCACACGCCCTTGTTGACTCATCCGTCCATGCGAAGGAGTCCTTCTTTAACAGGTCAGTGAGTGGTGCAGCTAACGTAGCATATCCCCGGATAAACCGCCGATAGTAGCCCGTCAATCCTAAGAATCCTCTTAGCCATTTCAATGTTTTTGGTTGAGGCTAGTCCGTCATAGCCACAATTTTCTTTGGGTCAGCACGCACCTCACCTTGGGATACCATATGACCTAAATACTCCACCGAGCCCTGCGCAAAAACACATTTAGACAATTTGAGGAGAAATTGATATGTAGACAGGCACTGGAGAGTTTGGTGAAGGTGTTCGAGATATTCGTTGAGATTCCGACTGTAGATGAGAATATCATCGAAAAAAACCACGACGAAACAGTGTAGAAACGGAGTGAATATCTGATTCATAGTGGCCTGGAATGTTGATGGGGCATTACAAAGGCTGAAGGGCATCACCAAGAACTCAAAATAGCTGTCGGGGGGTGCGAAAAACTGTCTTGTATATGTCACGGCCATGTACTCGGATTTGATGGTAGCCGGAACGGAGGGCAAGCTTTGAGAAAATTGCTGCATTCCCTAGCTCATCAAAGAGCTCATCAATGCATGGAATGGAAAAGCGATCCTTAAAGGTAACAGCGTTAAGAGCCCTATAATCAACACAAAACCGGAAAGTCTCGTCTTTTTTATGCACCAAGAGCACCGGTGAAGAATAGGGACTATGACTAGGCCGCACTAGCCCTTGTTGCAGCATTTCCTCAACGATCGTCCTCATAGTTTGTTTGAGGGTCTGGGGATATCGATAGGGTTTGACGTTGACGGCAGGCGTGTCGGGCTGTAGATGAATCCGATGATCATTATTACGGCAGAGAGGTAAGCTTTGAGGTGGCTGGAAGAGATGGCCATAATGTTGGAGTAACTGATAAACTTCAGAGTGCAGATCAGTGGGGATTTGCGTAGCGTCGAAATCCAAGTTCATTACCGATGCATCACCAGTGAGATCTCTGCAGTGGATTTTGTATATTTTGTGTATTTCATCACTCTCCATTTGCTGCGACTGAAAACATCCCAGCAGCTGATTATGGATGGAAAAGCCCAGTTCAGAGGTGTTTTTACCTGCTCGGATTGATTCGGGGACCTGGACCACAGGAAGGTTGTCTGCGCCTCGCTCTAGTGCGATCTTCGATTATGTCCTGAAATAAGTGGTTGGCCGGAGTATGATTCCGGTGAACCACCTCCGACGGTCAAGTTAGTTAATGTATAAATTTTAGTGATGGAACAGTAAGAAATGCGAGAGTGAAGGGAAAGTAATGAGAGTGAAGTCGTCCGCTTGAGAGAATGGGTGAGAGTATTTATACTGTGGCCATGTTCTTCGAGGTAAGAGAGACAGCGCCTGAGTTTTAATGAATGCACAGCCAGCTGTCATGCGATAAGTGGCCCGAGTCATTGTCCTTTCCTGTGCTTATTCTGCCAAAAAGTATAAGTGTCGGGCGTTAGCAGCAGCTCAACTCTCGGCGCCAGCAGCAGCTCCTTCAGCAACAAGATCTCCCTCACACCCTACCTCTTCTAGGTGTCCAGGTGTCGCTGCTACAGGTAAGGAGCTCTCACCAGATCTTGTTTCGATATTATCCTTGGGCATGTTTCAATTATTGTATACATATCCCACCTTTTCTTGTGTGTATTTCCGTTTGTTTTTTTTTTAGGCAAAGGTAAGATGGCAGCTGATCCAACCCTCCATCCTCCTCCTCTGACCAAACGCTCATCTCCTCTTCCTCTCCCTCAAAGTCCCCTAAAAAAGAGTCGGGGACAACCTGATCCTGAAGTAAAAGGTCGCTCTGAATCTTCTAGGTATGTCTTCAGAGGGCAAACCTCCGGGTCTCTGCGACACCTTCCCTCTTCGGAATGTTTATCTCTTCTCCGCTCCATTCTTCTATCTGTCGAGGAGAGGCAGGCTACCTTGAAGGAGTTGCAGGAGGAGAGCGCCAATTGTCTAGTACAGGTATTCATCTTCTTCCCTGCATTTTCTTTTCTTTTCTTGCTTTTCAACTTCTCTCCTTTACAAAAAAAAAACTTTATTGATGCTCTCCTTCTTTCGGTGCAGCTAATCTGTGCTCACGGCCGACTTTTAAAACATGATTGCTCTTCTAAAGATCTGCAAATAGACCAGCTGGTCAGCTCCCTATCTCATGCTAAGAAGCAAGTACTCCCTCCGTCCCACCGAATATGGCCTATTTGTTTTCGGCACAGAGATTAAGAAAAATGGAATTATGTGTAATTAAGTGTTAATAAAGTAACTTTTTAGTTAATAAAGTACTTTTTTGGTCAACAATGTACTACTAAAGTGCTTTTTTAGCTTAAAGTAAGCCTTAATTCTTTTCCAAAAAGGAAACATGCCATATTCGGTGGGACGGCCCAAAATGGAAAACAGGCCATATTCGATGGGACGGAGGAAGTATTAACTTTTGAGGAGAAAAGCAAAGCGGTCTCTGCCGAAAATAAGAGGTTGGTCTCGACTGCTGCCGAGCTAGCTGCTACCAAGGTGGAGTTGGAGAAGCGGGATAAGGAATTGATGGACACGCTGCAAAAGTTGTCCGCTGTCTCGGCAGAGAATGCAGCTTTGAGCTCTGTAAACGCGGACCTCAGCAGTCATCTAACTCAGGCGGAGAGAGAGCTGTTTGTTGTGCGTCAGTCAGTGCGCCAAAATGAGGCAGCCTTTGAAGCGGGCTACGCTGAAGGTCTAGACTCCTGTCGCCAATTCATACTGCGTACCTCCATGGGTCAACGTTTCCTCCAGATCTTGCATGAAGAATTGCTCTCTGCTTACCAGCGCTCTCCGGAGTATCTTTCCTTGGTCCGTAATGATGTTGCTTACCTTGCCAAGATGTGTGCTATGACTGTGCTAGCCAAAGCTCATCAATTGGATTTCAAAGAGCCCATCGATGTCAATTCTATCATCCTTCACCTACCCCCTTCTCCCTCCTTCAAAAGGATCCTTTAGCTCCCTCTGGCGGAGCTTGGTGGCTCCCTGTGATGAGAGAGACTGTTGATTTCTGGCTGAGTGATTGTGATTTGTGCGCCCTTTTGACCTCACTTCCTCCTCCAACCTATGACGTCTTTCCCTCTGAATCTAGGCCATTTTTTTAAGGTGGGCCTTCTTCTCAGCTGGACCCCGTAACTTCAGTACCTCCATCAGGTATCTGGTAGTTTCTTTATTTAAATCGTTGTGTTATGTTTACTAAGTTTTCCTTAGACCTCTTCTCACTCTCATGAGAGCTCTCTGTAATGCAGGTACCAGTGAAGAGGGTGGTACGTTTACCCTTCAGGGGATGGTCTCTGCTGAACCTGCTCCCTTCTGGTCCTGGTACGAGAGCTGATATTGAGGAACCCTCTTCGGCTGCTACTCCGGAGGTTGCATGTGAGGCTCCTGTTGGGGGTGATGAGACAGGACGGCACGGAGGCCAAGATTGAATCTTCCTTCCAAATGAAACCCTATGCCTTGTGTCTACCTCTTTATCATTTATTCAAACTGTTGATCGTTTTGAACTATGTATAATTCTACATCTTTATTTTGTTAGACATCTAACTATGCCATTGTAGTTGTCATGTCAGGATCCACTTGTCCATTGGTTTCGGGGTGCACTACAGTGAAGAACCTCTGTTCAATTCCCATGTCTTTGCACCATTTTCTCGTTCTTGAGCCAAGGAATTGTGTTCCATTATCTGAGATGAGGACTCTCGGAAGCCCATACCTGCAGCATATGCTTTTCCAAAGGAACTTGATCACATTATCTTCGGTAATCCTACTTAAGGGCTCTGCTTCGACCCATTTACTGAAGTAGTCTACGGCTACAATGATGTAGCACTTCTTTCCCTTGGCGACTGACATTTTCCCTATTATGTCAATACCCCACTTGTCGAATGGGCAGGCTGCATATTGAACACCTAGTTTTCCTGTTGGTGTAAGTATGAGGGGTGCATGCCTCTTGCAGTGGTCACACCTCTTGCTGTATTTTGTGGCATCCTTCCGGAGAGTTGGCCAATAGTACCCGGTTCTGATAGCTCTCCGTATGAGGTCTCGAGCGCCAGTATGGCTAGCCGCCTCACCTTCATGTATTTCCTTTAGGACCTTCACCCCCTCCTGAGGAGATAAACATCGGAGCACGGGGTGCGTGTTCGCTCTTCTGAAGAAGAGTTCACCGATCAAGCAGTACCTCGCAAAGAGGTTCCTTTTCGAGGTCCTCAATGTGCTCAATTTCTCGCCCGTTTTGAGAAAATGGATTATGGGAGTTTGCCAATCTTGCGTGCTTTCCACAACATTCACCTCTCCCTCAATGAGTTTGCACCTAGCTCGGATTAGGGTGACCTTCTCAGGTAAACTTTCTTCAGCAGAGCAAGCTAATTTCGCCAACCGATCGGCCTTAAAGTTGGCCTCTCTAGGTATTTGCTCCAACTTAAAATCAAAGAACTCTTCTTTCAACTTCTCCACTTTCTGCACGTATTGTATCATCCTCTCCTCCTTCCTATCCTAATTACCAGAAACCTGCTGAACAACAAGCTGGGAGTCTGAATATATTAACACCCATTGAGCCCCTAATTCTGCCAGCATTTCCATTCCTTTCATGAGGGCCTCATACTCGGCCTCGTTGTTTGAGCTTTTGAAGTCGAATTTGACGAAGAAGCTCATCTCCTCTTCATCAGGTGTCACTATCAGGATACCTACTCCGCATCCTGCGATGGTTGCGGATCCATCTACATAGGCCTTCTACAGAGGCCACTCTAGAGGCTAGGAGGTCTCCTGAATGAAATCCGCAAGGGCCTGAGCTTTTATTGCAGACCTGGACTCGAAGTCAACCTCGTATTCACTGAGCTCTACGCTCCACTTCACCATCCTTCCTGAGAGATCTGGTTTGCTCAATATTCGCCTGAACGGAAGATTTGTTCGCACTACAATCTTATGAGATATGAAGTAGGGTCTCAATCTTCTAGAGGTAACCATCACTACTAACGCCGCTTTCTCAATATCTGAGTATTGAGCTTCCGGGCCTTGTATAGCTTTGCTCACATAATAGATAGGTCTCTGAAGGGATGCCTCCTCTTTTATTTGCACTGCACTGAGCGCTCGTTCTCCTACGGAGAAGTACAGATAGAGTGTGTCTCCTGGTACCAGTTTAGTGAGCACGGGCAAGTGCATTAGGTGCTCTTTTAGGTCTTCAAATGCTTTCTGACACCCTGGACTCCATTCAAACTTGCAGCACTTCCTCAAGGTCTGGAAGAAAGGGAAACTCCTTTCCGCTGACCTGGAGATAAATCGGCCTAGGGTCGTGACCTTTTCGTTCAACTTTTTCACTTCTCGGATACTTCTTGGAGCAGTCATTTCTTGTATCGCTTTGACCTTCGCTTGGTTCACCTCAATGCCCTTGGGTGTAACCATGTATCCTAAGAATTTTCCAGATTTAACTCCGAAGACAAACTTTGCTGGGTTTAGTCGGACGTTGTGCTTTTGTATCACCTTCATGACCTCGGCCAGGTCTCTGGCGTGGTCATAGGCTTTCAAGCTTTTTACTAACATGTCATCCACGTAGACCTCCATGATCCTTCCGATTAGGCCCTCAAAAATCATATCCATTAGCCTTTGATAGGTAGTTCCTGCATTCTTCGGGCCAAATGGCATCCTTATGTAGGCAAACGTCCTACACATGGTCACGAATGCCATTTTTGCTACATCCTCTGGCCACATTTGTATCTAGTGGTAACCTTGGTACGCGTCCAGCATGGACAACAGCTCGCATCCTGAGGTGGAATCCACCAGCTGGTCTATTATGGGCAACGGGTAGTGATCCTTCGGACAGGCCTTGTTGAGGTCTCTAAAATCAACACACATCCGCCAGCTATCAGCTCCTTTAGAAACCATCACGACGTTAGACAGCCATTCGGAGTACTGAATCCGAACTATGTGGCCTGCTTCCAGAAGCCTCCTTACCTCATCCCTTATTACTTTATCTTTTTCGGGCCCAAATGACCTCATCTTTTGCCTTACTCGCCTAGCCTTTGGATCCACATTTAGTTAGTGGGTCATGAGGTGGACATCTATCCCCACCATATCTGCAGGGCTAAACGCGAACAGGTCTGCGTTATCCCTTAAGCAGGCTATGATGGCCTCTTTTTCCTCGTCAGTCATCTGTTTTCCCATCCTCGTGGTGAAACTCGTCTTTCCTGAAAATAAATATATAACTGATGTGCCCAAAAATAACCAGAGACCTGTTTCTAGTTATCCTAGGAGGTCTCTCGAGGAGGTAGATCTCAAGATTAGGCTATGTATAAGATAAGCGGGAAGGAGACCTCGTTAGGTCTCCCGTATTTCCCTCAGCTGCCCCGACAAAGGCTAATGACCGTTGCCTGACACTTATGCTCTTTGGCCGAAAGACATAAGTGACCAGCATCAATAGAATCGTGCCATCTGTCTCGTCATTAAAGAGGATCAAGATATTAATGCTGATGTGGTAAAAAATATATATATAGGTCTCCGTGGAGACCTGAACAAACGGAAGCTAAATGAGGCCACTGTGGTAGGGTGTTCACAATAGACAAGGGTCTCCTGAAAATGAGCAAGCAGACCGCGAGCCTCATCAGGTCAACCTAAGGGAGAGACCTCATCAGGTCTCCCGCGTCACTTTCATCTATCCGACATGATGGCTGCCACTTTAACTTTCTGCAGGTACACAAAAAAGAGCTAATTACAACCCGCCACTTGGCATGTCAAGTTGATCCAAAACTTTATCTCCAAGAAAGACTTCATGGCTTATAAAAAAAGCCAAATCCACTTCCATTTACGGACAAGAAAAATCATCTTCTTCTTCTCTTCACTCACACACCCAACTTATCTCTTTCTTTTTTTTTCTCTAGTTTTTGTTCTCTGATGAATGAATTTTGACTTGGGCGTCGGAGGATTTACGCCGGGGCTACCCCCGGCCTCCATTTTGTAGGTTTTCCGACAAGATTCCAACGGAGAAGAGTCGCGAATATTGTCCCCCAGCAACGAGGAACGAACCCAGCTCGTTGTATCAAATTGTTCTCGATGATGCTGATTTTGGTCACTTCATCTGGCGCCGTCTGTGGGAAACTTGGGCTAAGGCGTGAGTTTCCCTATTCTCCACATGTATTTTGTTCATCGGCCATCACAAACCACGATTCGCAACTTCATAGTCTCCAGATATGGGACAAATAAAAAAGAAAAAGAAGAAACGGGGAGAGAAGACAAGAAGTCAGATCTGAAACAGGGGTTTTCTCACTCCTTATGTTCGCCGTCCTTTACTGTGCCTCATACCACAACAATGGTCTCACCGACTCAGGCTCGTCGCCAATGCTCCATGCCGTCACGTTGTGTCCCCCCACCAAGCGCTATCGCTACACCGTTGTTACTAAGATGGTTGTGGGCGTCGAGAATCCAACCCGCGCCGGTGGAATGAACGCACGCAGAGGTCGTCGACACGTTATACCCCAAAGAGCAGAGATAGTCGACACCATATACCTTGAATCGATGCCACTGTAGCTGCCACCAACGTGAACCACCACTGCTGCCATAAAATACTGCTTATCCGCTCAGAACCTCAATGGTTCAAAATCGGCGATAGTAGTACCAATTAACTTGATTCTCGCCAATCTCGGTTTGCTTATTCTATTTCCTCTTTTAATCTTTGGTTTCATAGCTTAATTCGCTGTAGATTTGCTGGTGGGGTTGGCTATATGGCTTGATAATGGGCGATTTTGTGAATTATCACTATGGCGCTCCAACTGTTTGTGAAAAGGTCCCATTGTACTTTGACTATTTCTTGCAAAATCTAGATGCAGCAGATTTTTCTTGAGCATGGTTATTAAAATTCAGAAATTATTATCACCCATATTTGGGTGTTCATGGTATGATCATTTGTGGCAATGAATTAAAGTGTGCGTACATGAGATATTAGATCTAAACCATTTGGATGTGAATACACTGGTGTGGATAGAGAACTTATCCATGTTGGATGGTATAAAAAGGCAACTCGTGCGAGGGATATGTGAATATTTAGAATTCTATGCAGCTAGTTGTCAATAATTATCCTTTTTCGCTTTCCTTTTTGCAAATATTTTAACATCAACATACATTTCTAGTGTTGATCTTTCAATTCTGTGGTGAAACTCGTTATTTGAAGTGTATTTAATGATGAAAGTGATGAAGCTTTGCTGAAGCTAGAAAAATTAGGAGATTCCTTAAAATCTCATATATTACTGCTAATGTATGTTTGCTGCATTGAGTGCGCAGATTATGATTTCTTTGATTGTGAGGCCTCGACGCGCTAGCTATCGTCTTTGCACGATGGACAAAGCAGTGTAAAGAATAAACTAGAAAAGGGTGAAATGGGTTATGGTAACATTTCTCTTGCTCTTGATTTATCGTCTTTGCCCTCGATATTACGCAAAAGTGGTATATGGATTACGACTTAATATTTTTTGCTTTTGATAAATAAACCTAAAAAATAAGAAACCTGAACTTGTGCATAGGAAACGACGAAAGATTGAGGTATCAATTTTACCACTCTCGCGGCATCTTTCGTCTTTTGAAGAATGCTTGGAAAAATGCCACACATTGTTCCGCATATTCTTTCCTGGTTTCTTACTACTGCTTGGTGGATGTATGATGTTATTGGTCTAATAAGACACCTAATGAAACCAAAATCGGCATCATCGAGAATAATTTGATCATAACGAGCTGGGTTCATTCCTTGCTGTTGGAGCACAATGTTCACGATTCTTCTCCGTTGAAATCTCATCTGGAAACCAGCAAAATGGAGGCCGGGGGTGACCCCGGCGTAAATCCTCCGACGCCCAAGTTAGAATTCATTCATCGGAGAATAAAAACTGAGAGAAAGAAAGAAAGAGAGAGGGAGAGGAGCGTTGGGTGTGCAAGAGTGTGTCCCTTGTGTACAAAGTAGCAGTATATTTATGTCTTCAATTACTCGAAGGACAGATGGCACATTATTATAGGTTCTTTCTAATCTTTTGTGGTGACAACTATCCTGCCTAAAGTACAAAAGACAGGTAGCTACTGATAGTTTTGTCAGTTTAGTAAAAAATGATGCGGGAGACCTGACAAGGTCTCTTTTCTTCCCAGGTCCACCCGGTGGCCTCTTTCTGACTCCACAATGGAGACCTTAATATATTTTGGGGCACCTCCCGTATGTTATCGGGCAGTTGTACTGAAGATGCGGGAGACCTGACGAGGTCTTTTTTTCCACCTATCTCACACGAGCCCTAGTTCGAAGACCTCTCTTCCTGAGAGACCTTCGGTAAAGACCTAAAATAGGCCTCTGGTTATTTTTGGGCACATCATCTACTCCCCCCTACTCCAAGTTGAGGCTAACCTTCTACATGGAGTAATGTGAAATTAAGAGGCGTGAGAAATGCGGAGGAGACAGAGCACCATAGCTTTATCTTCTATATCTTCTCATTCGCTCTAACTCATGAAAATGAGTCCTTTCTTATCTCATCTCTTTTCTCTTCTCTTTTTTTTTCCGTTTCCCGCTTTTGGAGATACTATCTGTGGCTTCTTACCAGTTATCTTTTCTTTTTTCTTTTAAGTAATTGATCGGAGTAGTCATTTATTAGTTTAACTATATGTTAGTCCATACTTCACTCATCCTTTCGTCTACTCTGAAAATTCATTTTTCAAATTTTAAATTCAGGTTTCTGATAAACCTTTTTCTCGAACTCCGAGCATAGGCTCTTTCCGAAGCTCACTTTACTCATATTTCAAAATTTAGCTAATACAAAATTCTATTTCTCAAATTCTGAACATAGGTTTTCTGCAGAAGCTCGCTCAAAGTTGAGATCCTGCTAGTTATTTGTCTGAGCTTAGCTTTTACTAACACTCATTTTATTTATTTTAGCTCTTATTCTGAAGTTGACGTCATAAACTCTAGGTTTAACTCGGTTGGACCTCACTTCTCTTATTCTGAACTTAGGCTCCTGCCAAAGCTCATTCAAAGTTTAAAATTCAGCTCATGAATACATTATATTCTACAATTTGAAGCTCAAGCTCATGCCAAAATTCTTTATTCAAATACTGAGTTCAGAACTCTGAGTTATACTTCATTCATTCCTTGAACTTATCTTGATGAAGTTCATCTTCCAAATTTTCAATTCAGATCTCTACTGGATCTTACTTCTCGAACTATGAGCATAGGCTTTTGTGGAAGCTCATTTTAATCGTATTTGAGTTTAGCTCATGCGAAAACTCATCTTTTAAGCTCTAAGTTTAGGTCTTTGTTGAGTTCTGTTTCTCAAAGTTCAGCTCTCGTTGAATCTTTTCTCATTCATTTTTCAGTTCTTCCTTTCAGTTTTTGAGCTACGGGGTCAAGCTTCCGCTGAAGCTCACTTCATTTTGCTCGTGCAAAATCTCATTTCGCTTAACTCACACTTGGGCTCCTATTTAAACCTATTCAGGTCCCCATCAAACCTTACATCTAGAAGTCCAGCTTCCGCTGGATCATTCTTCATTTATTCTTTAGCTCAGTTCTTACTGAGGCTAACTTTTCAGACTATGAGCTCTAATTCCTAGAGCTAATCTCATTCAACTCATGCTGGAGCTTGCTTCATCCAGCTCTCGTTGAAGCTTATTTAGTAGATTATGAGCTCAGCTCTCGCTAAAGCTTATCTTCTAAGCCCGGGGCTCAAACTCCTGTCACACTTAATTCAAAGTTTAGCTCGCTGGTTCTTGATTCTGAAGTTCGAGTTCAGTTCATACTAACTCTCGCTTAGCTCTTGTTGAAACTTAGTGTTCAGATTCTCAGTTCAAGCCCCTGCTGAACCTCTTATCTTGAATCTCAATTTCAGCTAAATCTTATTTCGTTTAGTTTTTAGTTCATCTCCCACTGATGCTCATTCAGGCTCGCCTCTCGTTGTCACTTGTTTCTCAAATTCAAAGTTCAGCTCATGCAGAACTTCACTTCTCCTACTCTAAGGTAAGAATTTTGCTGAATATTACTTACAACTTAACTTCTTTTGAAGCTAAATTCATTTTTTAGCACACCTCCAGTTGAAGTTCCTCATTTCTCCAACTCTAGGTCCAACTTCTGCTCAATTTTATTCATTTAAACTAGAATTTAGGTCGCTGTGAAAGCTCTTCTCTCGAGTTCTGAGTTCAAGTTTCTCTTTGAACCCTATTTCTTGGTTTCTTGAGCTCATGCTCCCATTAGAGGTCAACTATTATGTATAGAGTTCAGAGCCCTGTTGAGTCTTACTTCGCAAACTCTCAATTCAACTCTTGTTGAAGCTTGCTTTACTTTCAGCTTATGTTGAGACTTATTCTTGAGCTCAGCTCACGCTAAAGCTCATGTTTCAAATTCCAATTTCAAGCTATTGTTGGACTTTGCTTCTTAGATTTTGACTTCAACTCTCGCTGAATCTTACTTCTTTCAATTTTAACTCAGCTTATGTTGAAGCGCATCTTTTGAATTCTGTACTCAGGTCTCTTCCGGACCTTATTTCAAATTTTCAGTTCAGCTCTCGCTGAATTTTGCTTCATTTAATTTTAAGCTTAGCTCATGCTGAAGCTTGTCTTGGAAATTGGGGATTCAGGTCTCCTCTTGACCTTATTTCAAATTTTAAGTTCAGCTGTCGCTGAATCTTGATTTATTTAATTTTAAGCTTAGCTCATCCAGAAACTTGTCTTTCAAATTCTGGATTCAGGTCTCCTCTTGACCTTATTTCAAATTCAGAATTCAGCTATCGCTGAATTTTACTTTATTGAATTTTTAGATTGTTTCTTAGGCTTGCAGCTCAGGCTTCTGCCCAAGTTTGCTCAAAGCTACCACGACAAGCATCCCCACTATAAATTCGATAGTGGCCCCTGACTAGGGGATCCGCACTGTGCATTCAATAGTGGCCCCTATTCAGGGGATCCGCACTGTGCATTCAATAGTGGCCCCTGTTCAGGGGATCTGCATTGTGCATTCAATAGTGGCCCCTATTCAGGGGATCCGCACTGTGCATTCAATAGTGGCCCCTGTTCAGGGGATCCGCACTGTGAAATCTCATCGATAAAGCACTCATGCTTTGAGTGGTTGTATTCATATACACAAATCAATACCTGCTCAATCAATGAGGATATTAACGTAATTTATCAATTTAGCACATCGGTAGAGCTAATATTATTGCAATCTGATTATGGGCAAATTTTCACATTTGATCATTTTGAGCTAATCATAAAAGTTGTGGGTGTACACCCCACTCCCCCCTACTCCGACTGACTTCAACTATGAGTTGTCACTCGGAGTAAGACTAATTTTAGTTTATCATGCAGTAGTAATGGTGGCTTGTGCTCAGGCCGCTGAGGAACCAGGTGAAGAGAGACCTGTCGAACTGGTTGCTTGGGATGACATGTACTGAGATCATGGCTTGGAGTAATCCGGAGAGTCGAGATCTCTTGGCAGGTCTCTTCACTTCTCAAGGTCGAGATCTGGTACATGCCTTGTACCAATTCATGGCCTCTAGATTTGAGTTCGAGATTCATTTCCTGGATTGATCTCTCATTGGTATCTACATAGTTCGTTAGCACTTTCTGGGAAATTATTACTTTCAGTTCCCCCATGTTTCATCAAATATTCGAAATAACTCTTAACATTCATATACACACGAATGCAAGCAATATATACACATTAATATGTATGTAAAGCTACTTGGGAAATCAAGAGAGCTGATCAATTCAGATCTACAACTAGCACTCTATCAAACATTTGGAGGGCACAAGCGAAAATGTAATTATTTTTATTGTAATCAGGTCTCACTTCTGCAGCCCAACTGACACAATTAGGAAAACTTTTCCTATTCATCTGTATATCAATCATGAAACGAAATCCTTGCATGGAGTAAATCATGTCACATGTAAATTTCATTTCGGTGTAAATAATACAAAGAATATTTCAAAATCAATTTTGAAAGATTTCTATTCTCTCATGCGAACATTCCAATATCAATTTTAATATATCAATCAACCTCGGCACATCACCACTAATCATAAAATTAACCAGGCCCACTTGCGAAGAAATAGTGCAGTAGACTGTAGAAGAGGTTTAGAATATTCAAAACCGAATTCATGTACCTCAAATCATGAGAGTGATGAGAATCGATCTGTTTGAGTTTAATGAAATGTTTCGTAATCTCCATCATCACCTTCATGTTCACAATTTCACTTAGGCTTGGCTGTGGAGACACTTCCTAACCGTTGTGTGAGGCTGCTGATCATATTCTTAATCACCTAGTGCCACCTCGCTACTTATTTTCAACAAAACAACAACAACGAGATATCAATGGTTATGTTATCCCTCTGTTGTTTCTGCTTTTCATTAGCCATATTAGATGGAGCTCCCTGAATTTAGCATTCATTGAAATTTCAGCAACAGTTAACATCAGTTATTCATAGCAAGAAATCAGGAGCTCATAAGTAATTCGATGCGATGCCAGAACATTCGAAAATTCATGGTCAATTTTCGAAACATACAAAATATAAAGATTTGTGGCCTTTTATCAAATTTAAGGCTGGTAGGCGCATACCTCCGCTCATGAACCACAAGGTACAGTCAACATCAAATACATCACAACATTACTTTCAGATTTGATGTCTTATTAGACCAATAACATCATGCATCCACCCAGCAGCAGTGAGAAACTAGGGAATAATATGCAGAACAAAGAGTGACAATTAACAGACATATAACATCCATCAAAATCAACCATGGAGATGATAGATTTCAGAGTTGATCACATAAGCAATTTCAATTAATGGCCACTATCCTTTAACTTAGTGGCAGTGGTACTTGGTTCCAAGTTCTTATCTCCAAAACTCACATAGAAAGAAAACTCTATATGCTTCGCAATTTACCATCAGTAAGAACATAAAAGTCCACGAACCAGTAATGATACAATGCCGAAAGCGCAGAAAATTAAGAAGGGCAATAGAATGCTCAAACCAAAAATCGGTGAAATTGCCCTCATAGAAGGATAAAATGATTTTATCTTCACTTCACAGAGCTCTGAGGGCATTGGCCATGACTGCATTCTGTCAGCCTACTTTTCTTGGCCGCCTATTGTTTGCATTAGACCTTGTTCTAGCTGTTATCATAATCACAACATAAAACGCACAAAAAATTCCAAGTACGCAAAATCAACGATTACGACCGATACATTTAAATTTAGAATTTATATGTTAAACTGACATCATCAAAGTATCGGTCACGCGCACTCCAAAATCAAATCACAAGGGATGTTGATATAACTAACAACAATTCGAGATTATGAATAATTAGGAATGTGAACATAGAATTCACGTCAACCAAATCACAAGCAATTCATTGACTCCACGCAGGCATTTTCAACATATCAATGCTTCAAGTATGGAATTAACTTAATAACCATTAATTCAAATTCATGCCAAAGAATTGTGGAGTAAAAACAATGTCAAAGAAATAGGTGCAACTTTATTCGCAAAGTAGAAGTAACAAAATATTGCTACGACGGTAGAGATTTTGAGAAAAATATGCAGAACCCTTTGCGACCTTACCACAAACAGTTAGTATACATGTTATCCGCAGCGGGCCTCATCCTGGCCATTTAGCATAATCAAAGCACAAAATCTCACCAAAAAATCAGGTGCCGCAATCAACACTCATAGCACTTGCGCTAAATTCGGAATGATCATATATGTCAAATCTGAATATTGAGGCAGTCAAAATCATCCGAAGGTCAGCCATATAGCATGTGGCATCCCAAAATTAGATCACAAGAAATGTTGTTAGAGTTAACACCACTTCGAAAGTACGAGCGCTTAAGAATGCAACTATAAAATTCACATCGATCAAACAACAAGATATTCACACTCTTGCTTAGAATTACCCACAATCCTATAGCAATCAAAGACTAAACGTGTTACTCCGGTTTTGCTCAAAATAGACAAAGCTTTAAAGGGCATTTTCACAAACAGTTGGTGCTCGACAGAATTTATGCAAAATTCAGATTTCAAAAGAGTTAAGGATCAGAGAATTGAGGATCTTTATCTAACACTAAGCGCTTCACAAGAGTAACACGTCAAGCTGAAAATCTTCTCAATCACCAAGTCTACCAACACCAGCTAACAAATTAATCAATAGAGCAGCAGACAAATTATGCCCGCAATCACAAAACAGTATACACTGCCCAGCAGCAATTCAATGCTGACAAAAGCCCCCACCCAAAATCTCTGCAAATCACGGTTAATGCAGGAAACGAAAGAGGGAGATAGAATCTTCAAACCGAAAATCAAGCTAACAGCTTGAGTGGGTGGATGAAGTCAGTTTTCGTTTCAATTCTCGCCGAAGAGTGAGATCTGGGTGCGGTCGTACCATTTGGACTATGCAGGGATGAGCAGCACCGAAGATTGAGGTTGCGGAAGGTGAAAGACTCGATTAGGGCGGCTGTGAGTCGAACCCCTGATGATGGACAAGACAACAACGGCGAATGGTATGTGGCCATATAATTACGGCACGGAGGCAGATGAATGACTGATTTCTTGCGCCCCCTTTTCATTTCCATCTTTTTTACCCCATATCTGGTAATTTTGAAGCTGGAAATTGTGGATGACAACCAACTTCTTTCAGTGTGAGTAGAAAATGAGGAAACTCACGCCTTAGCCCAAGTTTCCCACAGACGGCACCAGATAATGAAACCAAAATCGGCATCATCGAGAATAATTTGATCACAACGAGCTGGGTTCATTCCTCGCTGTTGGAGCACAATGTTAACGACTCTTCTCCGTTGAAATCTCGTCTGGAAACCTGCAAAATGGAGGCCGGGAGTGACCCCGGCGTAAATCCTCCGACGCCCAAGTTAGAATTCATTCATCGGAGAATAAAAATTGAGAGAAAGAAAGAACGAGAGAGAGAGGAGCGTTGGGTGTGCGAGAGTGTGTCCCTTGTGTACAAAGTAGGAGTATATTTATGTCTTGAATTACTCCAAGGACAGATGGCGCATTATTATAGGTTCTTTCTAATCTTTTGTGGTGACAACTATCCTGCCAAAAGTATAAAAGACAGGTAGCTACTGGTAGTTTTGTCAGTCTAGTAAAAAACGATGTGGGAGACCTGACGAGGTCTCTTTTCTTCCCAGGTCCACGCGGTGGCCTCTTTCTGACTCCACAATGGAGACCTTAATATATTTTGGGGCACCTCCCGTATGTTATCGGGCAGTTGTGCTGAAGATGCGGGAGACCTGACGAGGTCTCTTTTTCCACCTATCTCACACGAGCCCTAGTTCGAAGACTTCTCTTCCTGAGAGACCTTCGGTAAAGACCTGTTGGGAAAATTAATAGAGTTTTGAAGTGATACCAAAACCCAGCTGACCCCAACCGAGTAGATGTTTGCACAAGCCCAAGTGTTTTCCAGCTCACCTGTTTGACCTTATAGATTTTCTATGTTTACAGGTGATCGCTGAAGACAGCAGAAGACCCAGCTGAGTACACAGCAGGGTAAGCCAAGTCGAAGTGTTAAGCAACGTTATCCAGATCCAAGACGATAAAGTTCTTCCAGACACAGCTGTAAGAAAGACCCAGCTCGTGTGACAACTCAGCTCATCAAGACCTACGGCGAGTTCAAGACTCCGCTCGGCGTCAATGATCCGACGAGTTCAAGATGCTCGTAGTCACCAACACAAAGCGAGTCGAAGTGAACTTTAGATAAAGTCAGATCTGATCTGGACCATCAGGAACTCGACACCTCAGCACCTAGAAGTCAAACCTAGGATTGCTTTACGAGGAAATCAAGGAAGAAGACAAGATCAATTTGTCAGAAGTTAGGTAAAGATTCAGAACGGCTCTTTCCAACGGCTAGTTCTAATCTCTCCCTATATATAGAAGTTTTCTTCATCGTCAGAAAAGGAGGAGAGATGAGAGACGAGAGAATAGATTCTAGAGAGATCAACATACTTCATTGAAGGAAGTCTAACCAAAGATCAAGAGATCTCTCAGAAAAGCTTCAAAGATACAGCAGCCTTCATTCTTATAAGATGTTATTTATTCTCAGGCTGCTGAAGCTCTCTCCCACTAGTATCTAGGCATATAATCCTTCCCATCTTAAGCCTAGTTTGAATGAGTTCATCATACTCATTGTTCTTAATTGTAAGAACTCGTTCATAGTTGGAAAACCCCAAACCCAAACCCAGAAAAGGTTAGGTAAAGGTACGCTTGCTCGAAGCGCGTAATTCGAGTGTTGGTTCTGTAGTACCCGTAAACTACAGGTTAGGCTTCAGCTGTGCCCGTAAACAGTCTGGTTACGTTTCGATACAGTACGCGTAAACTTGTATCCAGCTTGAGGAACTAAGCTGCAACGCTTGCTGACTGCGCGAAAAGTCAGTGGTATCCTTAGTGGATTACCAGAGGTTTCTGGTCGTGGACGTAGGAGTAGTTTCTCCGAACCACGTTAAATAGCTGTGTTCTTTCATGTTTATTTATGCATCCAGCTAACCCTTCATAAGCATTATTTCAAGCTGCATAAACTGACTAACTGAAAAGAGAAACACAGCTTTGCAATATATTTAAAACAACAGACGGACTTTCCAAAATCCCACCACATTCCGCACACAGCCAGCTGTGTCGATCAAGCTGCCTTCCAGCTGGATCGAACACAGCCAGCTCACTCAAAAGAGTTTTAATTGGAAAAGTTTTTAAACCTTGGTGTATTCACCCCCCCCCTCTACACCATGGTATCCGTCTTGGGACCATCAATTGGTATCAGAGCAAGTGGTTCAAAAGATCACTGTATCTGACAAGTCAGCATTTCTTTGCTGATAGTGGTCACCTGAACAGATCCTTCAAAGTTTCAAAATCTTTTTTAAAAAAGTCATTATATTGCATACTGTCATGGAATCTTCCATGTGCAGGAATCTTCCGACATTCTCTGTCGATGATTATCAGATCTGGAAGTTCCGACTCAAAAGCTTTCTGAGTGCGCATTACGACATGATGTGGGATGTTATCACTGACGGACCCATCATCATCATGAAGTCAGAAAGACAAGCAGAAACCACACCTGGAGCTGAACCAGTACTCCGTCAAGTTGTGAAGCCCAAAAGGGAGTACTCTCCAGAAGAAAGAAGACAAGCTGGTTTGGACAGCTACGCTCGCAACGTCATCTCCTCAACGGTGACGAATGCTTTTCTCAGCAAGATCATCAACTGCGAGACAACTAAGGGGATGTGGGACACTCTAGCCAAGCTGTGTGAAGGCTCAGAGGAAATTCAAGAGAACAAATTCTCAGTTGCATGCCAGAAGTTCGATAATTTCAAGCAACTCCCCTATGAGTCCATCGTTCAAATGGAGCTCAGATTCTCCAACCTCGTCATCGAGATCGAGACGATCCGAACTGGAAAATATACAGTTCGAGACAAGAACTTGAAAGTTCTTTCAGCTCTCTCCTCAGAATGGTGTACACACAAAGTAGTTCACCAAAGCAGAACTGATCTTGGCAGCATGGAGACGGAAAAATTGTTTTTCATCTTGAAGGCCAACGAATTTGATCTGGGGATCACAAGCAGAGATTCATCCAGCCGAATGAATGAAGCAGAGCTGAAGATCAAGCCGAGAAAAGAAGCTCAATCAGCTCAGCTTGGAAGGACCAACAAAGAGCTCAGATTTATGAGCAAAGAAGATTTGAACGAAGAAGTTGCCATGCTTGTACAAAGCATTAATCAGCTGGAACAAAGCAAGGAAAAGTACAAGAACATCGTGAAGGTTCATCACGACAAGCAACTCTACCCAAAGAGCAACCCGGTAAAGGTCATCGCATCACGGAGAGAAGATAAAGAAGGGATCGAATCGAGCGAAACGGATGATGATCAAATCTCCTTCTCCGACTCAGATAAGGATGATTGCTCTGATTAAGATGTCTGAAACATCTTAATGAAGAAACCCAGCTAGCCAGGACCAGTATGAAATAATGATACGGTGGATACTGAAATACCGAAGAATACGGCCGATCATACGGTGCAAAGGGTACATTAGTCTCAAGAGAAGTTTAGAGAAGCGACGGCGATGAATCGAGTTGGATTTGGGACGAGTGACCTTAACAAATGAATGAGCCAATGATGAGAAAAATCCCGCTCAAAGGAAGTAGGATGCGGCTTTGAAGAAAAAGCCACCCTGCTTGACAAATCAAGGGGGAATTCTACATAGGCCCCGGAAAGATTTAGTAAAAATCAAGTAGAATACCCGGCGGGATAAATCTCTCCAAAATAAACACGAAGTGGAGTCATCGAGTTGAAGAGAAAACTTGATCCGGCGGGAAAAACAAGATGATCCTCTAACCCAGTCGACAACATGAAAGCATCCAAGAAAGTTATCCTCAACATACGAAAGAATCCATTGTCGGGAAAAAGTCACACAAAAGCACAACATGCTGAAATCTAAATCAAGATGATGTGTGGATCACTTCGTGACCGCTCAATCCGGATGAAGAAAAATCATCCAAATTGAGGGGGAACAAAGCTCGTTCAGTGGATCCACGAGAAGTTCGGTTCGAAGGATTTCCCGGCCCGAAAAGGGAATCAAGCTCAGGTGGACATCGGTCAGAAGAGATAAAGGGAACTCACATTTTGGAAGGAAATTCAAGCTAATCTCGAAATACTCGGCTAAGGAAAAGCGTCAATCAAGCAAAGAAGAGAAGACCCATTTGTGATATCGAGTGGATTCTCGTGTCCCCAAGTCGAACCCGGTACGCATCTCATGCAATAAATGCTACTGAAGGGAATATGCTATACTATAAGTCCAATTATTTTGAATTCATATGTTAAGTGGACGGACATTCCTTAGTTAAATTGTTTGATAAGTTTCCTTTCCCATCGCATTAATTATAAAAGTACGCATAGTACGTAGCACGAGCGGGATCGAGCGCGGAACGTCAAACGTTTGAAATACCTCACCGCGCGGTTGTAATACACTCGCCGAAAGCACGTACGCAAAACGTGATGAGTGAATCTCTTCCAGACCATTGATTAGAATATCAAGCTCGTTTCAATCTGCTTAACCGTTGATCCGTTATGGCAGTTGATATATATGGAAAAGATACGCGGATCCTTTCTTCCTTCATCTTTATCTCTTGCCAAATTTCAAAGATTCAAAATCTTCATCTACATTATGCGCCGTAAGTTCTTCGTACAATCAAATTCTCCAAGTTGCCGAGAAATAGCGCCCAAGAAATCAATCGCGGGGATGAACCGGTTTGAAGCCACTAATGACAAAGTTTGTCATTTGAGAGTATTGTCATTCATGCCTCCAATCTCCATGTTTCGAGTTAAAAGAGATGGTGGATATGAGTTGCGAACTCCGGTCTCACTAATGTGGGCAACCTCCATACCCAATGACCCTTGCTAAAGAGAGATGCACGCTGTTTGTTCTAACTTAAGCATTATCGACGAAGATGGCTTCTACTCATCTTCATTTGACATGAGCGTCAAAGGCGAAGACGGAAAAGTTTGATACGGCAACCGTCATCATCAGAAGCTCAATAAGATGCTACGAAAGGTGTTCGAAGCCTTCCCGGAGAAGGAGGATTCAATCCCGGATGATTACGAGTCGGGAAGAAGTAGATGAATTCCTCGGCGAGAGAGATGCTTATCTCCCCGCAGCCGTACAGAGCAAGCATGTCAAAGCTCTTGCTCAAGCCAAAGTACGGTAGGCTGTCATGTGGACATCACACAAAAGTGTATTCTTCGGGATGAAATTTGCCGGATGAGTCAAGGAGAGATCAGCATTCCAAAACTCAAGCCGATGATTACACCATGATCAAAGGCGCAAGCGACGTCAGCGGTTTGATTTCCTACTCGTAAGCCGGCGGGTCAAGGAGTCGCAGAGAAGATAAAGTTCAACTCCACCGGGACGACGTCACTTTCGGCTTGAGCCCTTTGTATCTCCGCTCCAAAATCTCTTTCTTGATAGAGCAAGCGGTGAAAGCGGGCACACGATAAGAGTGGGGCCGATTCGGAACCGTTTCACGAAACGAAGATTCTTTCTTTCCAAAGAATGAATCAAATCAATGATCTTCGAAGAAGCCGTACTCGCTTGTGAGGAGTAAGAGCGAAGAAGAACGGTTGGAAGGAACGGAGGCGAAGTTCCAGTTCGAGAAGAAACAAAGAAAGAGGAAGAGCGGTGACCACTAGTAAGCAGTGGAGGTCCGTACGAGAAGAAAAACGAAAGGCATAAATGTCATTCCCGGTCAAGCAATGGTGATTCTCTCCCCACGGCCGGTGTCGGCCTTCGATCGGTACGGATCAAACATCACTGGCCGAGATGGGATTGAATGACGGATTGTCAAATCCAGCTCAGAGGGACGAGCTGGATAAAATCAGAAGCTACACCCCGAACCCTCATGCCTCCTCTCAGCTCTCCCCGCCCGAAACGTGACCTTCCCTCCACCGCGGCTCTCCAACCAAAGAGCCATCTCGCCCTCGCATAAAGAGAGCGGGAAGATATTCTCAGCCCGTCGAAGCTGACTCTTCACGGCCTAGCGGTGACACTCCAAGGCCCGAACCCTCTTCCACTTATCCCGGCTCACTCCCCAAAATGCCCATCTCCCGGAGCTCCAATCTCGCCACACACGGTTGGCCATTGATACTTAACTTCACGACCAATTGTGAACCCTTTTGAACCTCGCTCACTCAAATCGTCCACGAGAATCGGAGGAGAGTGATTCCTACCCCTACTTGCTCTCCTTCTCTCAATCTCTACTTGGCTCAGCCTTTATGGAAGCCATGTACGAGGGACTTGCGCATTCACAGGGATCAAGAGTGTCTAACTCAGGTGTATCCAATTCAGTGTGCGCACAAGCCCATTGCCCTTGTCAAAGTTGGAGACCTCGAGTTCTATCCGGCTACCAAGATGGCAACTTGGTATCGAGAATGAGCGGCTGATAGAGACTTTCTCCTTTGAAAGAGCGAAGGCGATGAAGCACGCCTCCGGCCACACTTTTGCTTTGGAAGTACGGGAGGATGCATATTTGCATCAAGATGATCTCATCGGAGAGGAATAATTGAAGTATCTCGGCGGTATCCCAAGCCGCACCCACCAAGTCAGGAATCGGCTCCGACAAAGCTTAACTTTATAGCGGCGGGATGGGAGACACGTGCAGGAGTCGAACAATTCTAAAGAAGTCTCGAGTCGAGATTACCAAGGAAGGTTTGTACTGTTGAAGCAGTGAGGTAATGATCATTGAAGAGACCGGCTGTTGCATCAAGCGAACCGAGAGGAGAAGGCGCCCCACGCGAGAGTCCAATTGCCGATGACACTCGCTCAACTTTGGTCGAGATCGAGGCGATGAAACCAACCAATGGCTTCGAATCCGGAACCCGGACGGATCATGTTGAGCTCTCACGATGCAATGAAGGACGAGATTGCAAAACAAGTTGAGGAAATCCTTTTCGGGATAGACTCGAATCAAATGTGGATACCCATACTCTCGCAACGCATCACGGCTATGAGAGTCTCAAGTCAGTAGCAATACGGAGCTGTCTATTGACGACGTTCACGGATTCGCTCTCAATACGCAACGAGGAAAGCACCTGTGCGAGAGATCTCAGGCAATCTCTCGTTTCTGCATAGTTGATAATTCAAATCAAATCTAGCAGAAGAGAGTCACACTGAGATCATCTCAAACCTTCAAGCTCATTTGGTTGACGACCTTGCCACCAAATATGTTCAAGCCGTTTTGGAAGCTCTCAAAAAGACCACTCTCTCCAACGACAATCTCCGACATCACGCCAACTCTTCAACTTATATAAAGATCCAGGCGGATGCTCGAGAGCCTTCGGAAGTGAAGGCGACGCTTGCCCGTGAATCCTCGTCGCAGTGACAACTCGGTCCAAGATCGGCGATGTTGAAGGTATTCTCTCCAAGCTCGGCGCAACGATCAGCTGCCAACCTTCTCTCTGCACCTCCCTTGTTGATAATGCCAAAAAGGGGGAAGATCGAAATGAAGAAATTTGGAGAAAAAACAAGTTGAGTAGGGAAGGTTTGCGGTACTTCAAAGGAGAACTGTGCGTGCAAATGCGACATCTGGAGCAGGAAATCGACGATTTTGCAAAAGAAGAAATTTGGATGAAGAAGAGACAAGAGGCCATAGCTGCTCCGGCCAAAGGCTGTCAAAGAGACATGGAGAGAGAAAATGGTCGCTTCGCTGTGCCAAAGCATGTGGACACAAACACCGAAGAATACAAAGACTATCACTTGTAGTACATGTAACTTCCAGCAACGAGCAAAGAAGAAAAAGAAATGCAACGAGAAATTTGGATAAGATTGTTAAAAAGAAAATTTGAAGCTTCTCAAGCCTCATTGAGAAAAAGCGAGAAGAAGAAAAGGCAAGAGCTGACGGGCAAGCCAGAAGAAAACAAATCCAGCGGCTTCCTCCCGAGTGGCAAGAAGAATCCCGAGATGATATAAATGGCAGGAAAGACGCTGAAATCGGAAATTCATCAAAGAATTCTTCTACTTAACACCGTCGATTCAAAGGCATGGATCCGGAAACTGCTTTCCCGAGGACTATTTCCCTCGAGCTTCATGAGACCAATGAGATCCAATGATGGCAAGGTCAATCGCCCTCTATGCCAAGAGCAATAACTGATCCAGCCTTTAAAGGCTCCCAAAGTCAAACGGCTAAAGCCTCCATTTCTAAATTTAAACGGAATGACAAACCTTCCCGACAAGGCCCAAATCATCAAAGAAATTAATCACCTTTAAGGCCGGTGAAAGAAGGAATTTCAAAGTCGAAGAATCAAAGTACAGAATGGAAGAATTTGCCGAAGAGTTCATCTTCAAAATAGATATGAGATCTAAAGACCGACCATCAAATTGATGAACAAAGGCCGAGCAGATCAGAAATTTGAAGACCCGACCAACTCGGGAATTTTTATTTTTTGAACTTTTGTATTTAGATAATTGTACAAATTCTTCCTATTAATGAAAAGTTCATTTTATCAAAATCTAACTTTGAAGACTTAATCTCTCTTTGTCCGGGCTCGAATATGTTTACCCGCTTGTGAATGTTTAATTCGTTGAATCCCGTTCCTTGTTAAGCGGGAGAAGTACTTTTTAGTTTCTTTCCAACTTGGGGTTTTTGGCATCATCAAAAGGGGAAATTGTTGGGAAAATTAATAGAGTTTTGAAGTTATACCAAAACCAATTTGTGACCCCAACCGAGTAGATGTTTGCACAAGCCCAAGTGTTTTCCAGCTCACTTGTTTGAGCTTATAGATTTTCTATCTATGTTTACGAGTGGACGCCGAAGACATTGAAGACCCAGTCGAGTACAAATCGGGAGTAAGCCAAGTCGAAGTGTTAAGCTGCGCTTATCCGGATCCAAGACGATAAAGTTCTTCCGCACACATTTGTAAGAAAGACCCGGCTCGCGTGACAATCTCGGCTCGGCCCGTCAAGACCAATGGGCGTTATAGTTCAAGACTCGACTTTCGGGCCGTCAATGATCCGGCGAGTCCAAACGAGAGTTCATAAGATGCCTCCCGCAGTCACCAACACGGCGGGCCGAAGTGAACTTTAGATAAAGTCGGATCTCGATCCGGACCATCGGGAACTCGACACCTCGGCACCTAGAAGTCAAACCTAGGATTGCTTTACGCAGGAAATCGGGAAGTTAAGACAAGATCAATTTGTCGAGGAAGTTAGGTAAAGATTCAGAACGGCTCTTTCCAACGGCTAGTTCTAATCTCTCCCTATATATAGAAGTCTTCTTCATCATCAGAAAAGGAGGAGAGATGAGAGACGAGAGAATAGATTCAAGAGAGATCAACATACTTCATTGAAGGAAGTTTAACCAAAGATCAAGAGATCTCTCAGAAAAGCTTCAAAGATACAGCAGCCTTCATTCTTATAAGATGTTATTTATTCTCAAATTTCTTCGCCGAAAGCTCTCTCCCACTAGTATCTAGGCATATAATCCTTCCCATCTTAAGCCTAGTTTGAACGAGTTCATCATACTCATTGTTCTTAATTGTAAGAACTCGTTCATAGTTGGAAAACCCCGAACCCAAACCCGTAAAAAGGTTAGGTAAAGGTACATTGCTCGAAGCGCGTAATTCGAGTGTTGGTCACGTAGTACCCGTAAACTACGGAGTTCAAGGCTTCGAGCCGTGCCCGTAGAACGATGCAGTTACGTTTCGATACGATGCGTCCGTAACTTGTTTCCGGCCTTGAGGAACTAAGTACGCAATCGCTTGCGGCCGATAGCGCGAAAAGTCGGTGAAGTATCCTTAGTGGATTACCGAGAGGTTTACGGTCGGTGGACGTAGGAGTAGTTTTTCCGAACCACGTTAAATAGGCATGTTCTTTCATGTTTATTTTTGCATCCGGCTAACCCTTCATAAGCATTATTTCAAGCTGCATAAAAGCCGACTAAGCGAAAAGAGAAACACGGCTTTGCAATATATTTAAAGCGACGGACGGACTTTCCAAAATCCCACCACATTCCGCACACAACGGCATGTACCGTGTCGATCAAGTACCTTTCGAGTGGATCGAAACACGGCCGAGCTCACTCAAAAAAAGAGTTTTAATTGGAAAAGTTTTTAAACCTTGGTGTATTCACCCCCCTCTACACCAAGGTATCCGTCTTCGGGGACCAGTTGTCAAGAGACCTAAAACGAACCTCTGGTTATTTTTTGGGCACATCAACACCA
>CM062604.1:22603211-22959847 GCA_031470985.1 Agastache rugosa
AGGAAAATTACTTTATTTCGCAAGAAAGTGTATGCTCCATGCTGCTTTCTATCTCTTAATCTTTTAATTATGCTTATCCTAAATATTTGTGCTAAAAAGAAACATGCCATTTGTTTAGTCATTATTTGTTTAATTTTTATGTGTTTATTTTATCGTGTTTGCGTACATGCAGTTGTATTTCTCGTTTATATTTCTCGTATTTTGATTTATTTTGTATCTTTTTGGTTTTTCATGTCGTAAGTGCAGGTTCTTGAGCTTTTAACGGAAAAATCATGCAAATTGTGAAAGAAGCTCGTAGACAAGGACAACGTACAGCGATCGATACGAAGGTTTGGAAGAAGAGACTGACGATCGTACACAGCAACTTCACGAACATCAGCAGTGATGGTCCCAAGACGGATACCTTGGTGTAGAGGGGGGGGTGAATACACCAAGGTTAAAAACTTTTCCAAATTAAAACTCTTTTGAGTGAAATTTGTTGTGTTCGATCCAGTGGAAGACGGCTTGATCAACACGGTAAGGGCTGTGTGCGGAATGTGGTGGGATTTTGGAAAGTCCGTCTGAAATGCTTCAAATATGTGCAAAGCTTAGTTTCTCTTTTCGGTTAATCGGTTTATGCGGCTTGAAATAATGCTTATGAATAGTTAGTGGATGCATAAATAAACATGAAAGAACAAAGCAACTTAACGTGGTTCGGAGAAACTACTCACTACGTCACGACCGAAACCTCTGGTAATCCGTACTAAGGATACCACGGCTTTTCGCGCGATCGGCAAGCGTTGCAGCTTAGTTCCTCAAGCTGGATACAAGATTACGCGTACTGTATCGAAACGTAACCAGTCTGTTTACGGGCACGGTGAAGCCTACATTCGGTTTACGGGTGCGAAGAACCTAACACATGGTTTTACGGGTACTACGAGAACCTAACTGTAGGTTTACGGGTACTACAGAACCATAACCTTAACCTAACCTTTTTCTGGGTTTGAGTTTGGGGTTTCCAACTATGAACGAGTTCATACAATGAAGAACTTTGAGTATGATGAACTCGTTCAAACTAGGCTTAAGATGGGAAGGATTATATTCCTAGATACTAGTAGGAGAGAGCTTCAGAAGCCTGAGAATGAATAATGACTCATAAGAATGACGGCTGCTGGATCTTGAAGCTTTTCTGAGAGATCTCTTGATCTTTGGTTAGACTTCTTTCAATGAATTATGTTGATCTCTCTTGAGTATATTCTCTCGTCACTTCTCTGTGAATATGAAGAAGACTTGTTGGGAAAATTATAAGGTTTCGATTTGATACCAAAACCCAACTGATTCTCCAACCGAATAGATGATCGCGTCAACCTAAATAGTGTTTTCCAGCTCGCCTGTTTGAGCATTAGATGTTCTAGGTTTACAGGTTAAGGAAGCGGAAGACAGCAGTCGACCCAGCTGTGTTCACAGCTAGAGTCAGCTAGCAAAAGACAGCAGACGTCAACCTTCAGCTGAGTGATCCAGCAGAGCCTGATTAAGCTGAAGAGAATTCGGCGAGTTCAAAACACTGGTAGGTCAGTATTCGAGAACAAAGGAACTATCTCTGAAGACTCCACTTCAAGACAGTCTAGCTCTGAATTCAAAAGCCAGCTCTAAAGGCAGAAGATCCCGAAATCAGAGGAAGTCAACCTACCTTGACCAATGAGGGATTGCCAGATCAGCATCCTAGACTTCAGAACCTAGGATGTGACACAAATGAGACAGGTGCAGATACGCCCAACGGCAGATCTTGTATTTAAGAAGAGTAGGTAAGATTCAAAAGGCTTCTCCAACGGCTAGTCTTGAATCTCTACCTATATAAACCCGTCTTCAACCTCAGGATCATATACGAAAAACTCTCTACAAGCTTTCATTATCTGAAATCATCATTCTTTCAAAAGCTCTCAAGCAGTTCTACATAGATCAAAGAACACTTTATCTTAAAGTGTTTCTAGTTAAGAAACTGCTTAGTTTTTCGTCTGTTCCCTAGGCCAAACTCATTGTCTATCTTAAGCCTAGATTTCGAACGAGTTCATCATACTCTGAAGTTCTTAATTGTAAGAACTCGTTCATAGTTGGAACCCCTTACCCAAACCCAAACCCAGAAAGGTTAGGTAAAGGTACGCTTGCTCGAAGCGCGTAATTCGAGTGGATAGGTTCTTCGGTGCCGGAAGCGAAGGTGTATAGGCTTGACAGTGCCCGCAAACTATTGGAACACAGCTCGGGTTAGAGTTGTGAAGTTGCTTGGTACTTGGAAACCAAGTGGTAGTGGATTACCAGTGAACCTGGTCGTGGACGTAGGAGGTGTTACTCCGAACCACGTAAAAACTCGCGTGCTTCTTACTCTCTCTCTTTACTATTGCTTTATATTCAGCTGTGTACTAACTCCTTCATATCATTGCATATTTGTTCAAAACTGCACATAGCTCTCCGAAAGACATTTGTGTCTCTCTAAAAGTTGCACAACGACTAAGGCTGAAAACGTTAAGTTAATCTTTTCAAGCGAGTTTTCTAAATGTAACCGAGCTAAGTTTTCAAACCACCACTTTCCGCACCGCGCTGAGTTATTTACCCAGTGACCCTCACATTGGATCAATAGCGAGCTCACCAACTCTGTGTTTCAACTTGAAAAGTTTCGAAAAATCTACTTGGTGTATTCATCATCTACACCAAGTACCCGGCTCGGGGACCATCAAGACTTCTATTTATAGGGAGAGATTAGAACTTGCCGTTGAAAAGAGCCGTTACGAGATCTCTACCTAACTTCGACGAGTTGACTTGTCTTCTTCCTTGATTTCCTCGTAAAGCAATCCTGGAGTCGACTTCTAGGTCTTTGAGGTGTCGAGTTCACGATGGTCCAGATCAAATCTGACTTTATCTCAAGTTGACTTTGACTTTCTGTTGTCTTGTGACTACGAAATCTTTAAACTTCTTTGTATCTTTGACGGCGGGCGAGTCTTGAACTTCTGTAGGTCTTGACGTTGGGCTGAGTTATGCCACGCGTTTGGTGTCTCCTACAACATGTCTTGGAAGAACTTGATCATCTTGAATCTGGATAACGTTGCTGATCACTCGACTTGGCTTACCCTACGTGTACTTGTTGGGTCTTCTTTGTCTTCGGCGACCACTGTAAACTTAGAAACTCTATAAGCTCAAGCGGTATTGGAAAAACACTTGGGCTTGTGCAAACATCTACTCGGTTAGGGTCGAGGTTTGGATTTTGGTATCAACTTCCAAAACTCTATTAATTTTCCAACAATTTCCCACTTTTGATGATGCCAAAACCCCAAGTGGGAAAAACAAAATTGCTTCCCCCTTAACAGGAAACGGGGTTTCAAAGGATTAAACAATCACAGCAGGTAAACATAATCAGTGCCTGGACAAAGCGAGATTGTCTTCAGGTTGATTTTGATAAAAACGAACTTTTTCATTAATACGAAGAAATTTTACTTTCTAATTACAAAAGTTCAAAGGAAAATTCCCGATTGGTCGGGTCTTCGGCTTTCTTGCTTCCTTTGTTCATCAATCGATGGTCGATCTTGAGACCATATCTATTGAAGATGAACTGCTTCCTTCCTTCCATTCAGCTTGATTCTTTGATTTTGAAATTCCTCTTTCTCCAGCCCAGTGATTAATTTCTTTGATGATTTGGGCCTTGTCAGGAAGGTTCGTTCCAGCTAGAGATGGAGGCTTTAACTGTTTGACTTTTGGCCTTCAGCTGGATGTTGTTACTCTTGGCATATAGGGCAATTGATCTTGCCATCATTGGATCTGTCTCATGAAGTTCGAGAGGATGTAATTGTTGGGAAAATTATAAGGTTTCGATTTGATACCAAAACCCAACTGATTCTCCAACCGAATAGATGATCGCGTCAACCTAAATAGTGTTTTCCAGCTCGCACATGCTTGAGCCTTAGATGTTCTAGGTTTACGGGGTTAAGGAAGCGAAAGACGACGGTCGACCAACCGGTGTGTTCACGAGTGGAGTCGGCTAGCAAAAGACGACGGCGTCAACCTTCGGTGAGTGATCCGGCGAGCTGATTAAGGCGAAGAGAATTCGGCGAGTTCAAAACACGGTGGTCAGCTACGGAACAAAGGAACTATCTGCGAAGACTCCACTTCCAAGACGAGTCCGGCTACGAATTCAAAAGCCGGCTCTAAAGGCGAGAAGATCCCGGAATCGAGAGAAAGTCAACCTACCTCGACCAATGAGGGATTGCCGGATCCGACATCCTAGACTTGAACCTAGGATGTGACACAAATGAAGGCGAGTGCGAGATACGCCCAACGGCGAGATCTTGTATTTAAGAAGAGTAGGTAAGATTCAAACGGCTTCTCCAACGGCTAGTCTTGAATCTCTACCTATATAAACCCGTCTTCAACCTCGGGGATCATATACGAAAAACTCTCTACAAGCTTTCATTATACGAAATCATCATTCTTTCAAAAGCTCTCAAGCAGTTCTACATAGATCAAAGAACACTTTATCTTAAAGTGTTTCTAGTTAAGCGCTTAGTTTTTCGTACTGTTCCCTAGGCCAAACTCATTGTCTATCTTAAGCCTAGATTTCGAACGAGTTCATCATACTGCGAAGTTCTTAATTGTAAGAACTCGTTCATAGTTGGAACCCCTTACCCAAACCCAAACCCGAAAGGTTAGGTAAAGGTACGGCTTGCTCGAGCGCGTAATTCGAGTGGATAGGTTCTTCACTACCGGGCGAAGGTGTATAGGCTTGACGAGTGCCCATGGCTGTTGGAACACGGCTCGGGTTAGAGTTGTGAAGTTGCTTGGTACTTGGAAACCAAGTGGTAGTGGATTACCAGTGAACCTGGTCGTGGACGTAGGAGGTGTTACTCAGAACCACGTAAAAACTCGCGTGCTTCTAACTCTCTCTCTTTACTATTGCTTTATATTCAGCTGTGTACTAACTCCTTCATATCATTGCATATTTGTTCAAGCGCACACACACGGTGCTCTCCAAAGACAATTTGTGTCTCTCTAAAAGTTGCGCAACGACTAAAGTGAAAACGTTAAGTTAATCTTTTCAAAGGCGAGTTTTTCTAAGTAACCGAGCTAAGTTTTCAAACCACCACTTTCCGCACCGCCAGTGAGTTATTTACCCGGCTGACCCTCCTGTTGGATCAATGGCCAGGCTCACCAACTCTGTGTTTCCAACTTGAAAAAGTTTCGAAAAATCTACTTGGTGTATTCACCCCATCTACACCAAGTACCCGGCTCGGGGACCATCAATTGGTATCGGAGCGATTGGTTCAAAAGACCACCGTTCTACGTATCAAGAGATCTCTCTTGACACTGCGTAATCGGTGGTCAGCGGAACGAGATCCGTTTTCATAAAAACTCATCTTATTACATCTTGCGCATGTCTATGGATTCTTATCTTAACGAGAATCTCCCCACCTTCTCGGTAGACGACTATGCAATTTGGAAATTCGGATTGAAAAACTTCCTTTGTGCACATCACGACATGATGTGGGACGTCATCACGAACGGACCCATCCTTATTTATAAACAAGGAAATGAACTCGTACTGCTCAGCTGATGGAGGACAACCGGAATACCGGCCAATTCTAAAGCCAAAGAAGGATTACTCGTCGGAAGAACGAAAGCAAGCTGATGCAGACGCTTCGCAAGAAACACCATCTCATCAACGGTCTCAAACGCCTACACGAGTAAGATCATCAAGTGCGAGACGACCAAAGAGATGTGGGAAATACTTGCCAAGCTATGTGAAGGATACGAAGAAATCAAAGAAAACAAATTCACAATAACTTGCCAAAAATTCGACAACTTCAAGCAGCTAGCCAACGAGTCCATCGAAGCGATGGAGCTAAGGTTCTCAAACATAGTCATTGAGATAGAGACAATCAGAACTGGGAAGTATACCCCGCGGGAAAAGAATCAAAAGGTTCTTTCAGCTCTTTCAGTTGAATGGAACACTTACAAGGTAGTTCACCAAAGTCGAAGTGACTTGGGTGATCTATCTATAGAAAGGTTGTTCTCACTCTTAAAAGCCAACGAATACAACTTGAAGATCACTCAAGAAGAATCTTCAAGCGAGACGAATGACGGAGAACTCACCCCGGCTCCAAAAGAAATAGCTTTCGAGCCAACTCTACGAAAAGTCGGCTAAATGTCAAGTCAGCTGAGTCCTCCAAGATGAAGAAGGACAAAAAGGATATGAGCAAAGAGGAGCTACTCGAAGAAATTGCCATGATGGTGAAAAATTATAACAGACTCAACACCAGCAAGGGCAAATACAAGAAGTTCTTTAGGACTTACAGAGATAAGTACGCGAGCGGTGATGAGAAGTCGGTGACCAACGTACGAGTGAAGGTTGCTTCAGCGCAAGGAACCGAGGACACTACCGACAAGATTGTCCAAAGCTGTCCAAGAAAGACGAGAGACCAATTAAAAGCTAAGGCGGTGACGAAGGAGAGCTTATATCGGCGATGAAGAATCGAGTGCAATAAAATGGATGACATGCCATTTTCGGACTCGGAAGAAGAAGCCACGATGGCCCGTGATGAACTGATTGGGATACATGCTTCATGGGACAAACATACGGCATTGATGAAGATGAGGTAACGTCTCGAACTCTAAATCTATCTAACATCTCACCATCACACGAACACTCTACACGGGACTCGGAATCTAGACTACACGATTGGAGTCTAGTAGAGAAAGTAATGAACGATTCAAGGAGCTTCAAGAGATCCTTGACGTCATTATGTGTGAGAATGCCGAGCCAAGCGGAACTGGAAAAGACAAAAGTATCGGACACGAGTGATACAACTCAGCTCCAACAGGAAGTCGTTTCACTAAAAGACAAAATAGTGAAACAAGATCAGCTGATGAAGGAATTCAACACTGAGAAGAAACAGCTGATAGAAGATGTGGAAAAGGTCACAGCTGAATCGGAAAGGAAGTCAGCTGAGATCATCGAGCTGAAAAGCACCGAAGAGTACTATCTAAAAAGATAGTAGCTCTCATCAAAGCCACGTCAACAATGGACGAGATCATTAGCGCTCAGCGTCCAGCAGCACTCAAAGCGGGACTGGGATACAACGAATCAAAGGATGCCTCAAACATTGCCTCCACAAGTGGAACAAAGGTTATGTTTGTACGTGCAATTGAACCTTCAATCCCAGCAGCTCAGCATCAACAGTTGAGGACACAGCAGGCGTCGGGAAGAACAGCTGTGAAACATTCTCAAGCTCCGTCGAGGACACAGCAGACGTCAAGAAGAACGGGCGTGAAACGATCTCGAACTTCCGTCGAGAACACAACGGACATCAAGAAGGTCGGTGTGCGACAACCTCGAAGCCCAACTCGGACGACAACGTGCTCAACCTCAACGAAGACCACGAGTGGGATTTTACAGATACCAGCCACAGCACCAGCACGTTGATCGATATCAACCAAGGTATCAGAGATACCCAGCTGGATACCACTCATACGAGTATCAGCTGGATAATCATTTCCAGCCACAGCATCACATGAGACAGCAGAGACAAAGGAACGTCTCAGCTAGGCACACAGCTGGAAACCAAAAGAAATCCAGACAACAAAACAAGAAGACACGGAGATCAAGACCCCGCCAACAACAACAGAAGAACACAAAGAATGTGTATATCGACTCAGCTGGGAGAATTATCAGATCAAATGACCTAATTCGAGTCATCAAGCAGATCTGGGTCGTCAAAGGATCTCTGTCTAACCCACAAGGACCCAATTAAAACTGGGTACCTGAATTTTAACTTTTTGTTTAGGTTGCAAGGAATCGACGCATCTCTGAGGAGTCGATGAGAACGTTTTGGTACTTGGACAGTGGATATTCCAAGCACATGACGCACCTAAAGCATCTACTCCAGGAGTATATTGAGCGTACAGGTCCACAAGTAACATTTGGTGACAACTCCAAAGGCCTAACCAAAGGTTATGGTACATTTA
The DNA here is from genome assembly GCA_031470985.1 of Agastache rugosa. NCBI lineage: Eukaryota > Viridiplantae > Streptophyta > Magnoliopsida > Lamiales > Lamiaceae > Agastache > Agastache rugosa. Next base: position 22,611,198 of record CM062604.1, read on the forward strand.
AAACTAGAAATGTTATAATCCCAAATGTTTCTTATGTACAAGGACTGCAACATAACTTGCTTTCCATTAGCCAATTCTGCGACAACGGTTTTTTGTCAAGTTTGATGCACAGGGATGCACAGGGAAACCAAGCAGATACTACTAAGAGGGAAAAGAGAAGGAAATATGTACTTCGGCGGCGGAACGACGGCCCTCCGGAACGTGTCTTGTATCAAAAAGCGACAATGAAGTCGGTGGGCTATGGCACGAACGGTGAATCATCTCAACTTCAAGACAATTAACAAGGCGGCTAGGAACCGGCTCGCTAATGGAATTCCGGATCAAGTATATGATAAAAGTCATATGTGCAGCGCGTGTCAATAAGGAAAGCAAACAAGAATTTCATTCTCTCTCAAGCCAGCTCAGTCAACTGATCGAGTTCTTCAACTTCTTCACATGGATCTTTTTGGTCCAGTTACTCCAGCAAGCTTCAATGGCGAGAAAATATACTGCGGTCGTTGTGGATGATTTCTCAAGATTCACATGGGTATCATTCTTATACCAGAAGAGCGAAACCAGAACTAAGCTGCCTATCCTGCTGGAAAGACTATCAACACAGAAGGAGTACAAAATAATGGCAATAAGATCAGATCGTGGAACGGAGTTTCTAAATGAAACTATTTATGATTTTTAGGAGAAGAACGGAGTTCAACACCAAACATCTGCAGCTCGCACACCTCAGCAGAATGGTGTAGCAGAAAGAAGAAACAGAACCCTCAAGGAAGCAGCTACCTCAATGCTAGCTAGCTCTGCTATTCCAAAGAAGTTGCGAAGCAATCAACACGGAACTTGCTTCGCTCGAATCGCTCCCTACTCACATCAAGGCAAGGAAAGACACCGTATGAGCTATGGAACAACAGAATACCATACATTGGATATTTCAAGGTATTCGGATCGAAATGTCACATCCTCAATAATGGGAAGACACAACTCAAGACGTTCGACGAAAAGACAGACCGAGGAGTATTCCTTGGTTACTCCGCTGTGAGTAAAGCATACAGAGTCTTCAACAGAAGAACTCAAATAGTCGAAGTAACTCCACATGTGACCTTTGACGAATCCTCCTTCGAATATAGAGATTCTATCAAACGAAGAAGCGAAGGAGAATCTTCAAGATTGATTCAGACAAGGGCTCAAGAGAATAGAATCAGGAATCTGGCCGAACCATTAATTTGGGACAATGAGCCAGAGGAGAAAATTCAAATCAACCAAGAAGCTCCACCAGCTGGAAATCGAGAAGAAGCTTCAACGCCAAATCAAGGGGGAACATCATCAGCTGGGAATCCAAACACAGCTGAGTCCCCAGCTTCCGTCTCCGTGAGCCTCTACGAAGTCTCCTCCAAAATCTAAATCAAAGAGAGCCAAACTCTCAAGATTTAACTCTGAGCAACTACAAGTCAGACGAAATTTAGCCACGTCAAGCATCAATCAATTGGAAGAAGAAATTCGTAAGAGGAGAAGATGGATTGAAGATCATCCATCATCAGCAATCATTGGAGAACCATCTGACCAAGTCAAAACCGAAGCTCGAGTTGCTCGAAGCTTCATCGGATCATCAAGAAGCGGTGACACGGCTCAACTCTCGGTAGAGGTAGGGCGACGGTCTATGATGAAGACACGGCTCTAATGGCGTGTTACGTAGCTCGAAGTGCCGAGCCTCGATCAATTCTCGAAGCTTTGAAGAGCGTGCCTTGGACAAATGCCATGCAAGAAGAGTGAACGAATTCCTCGAAATTGTGTACGGGAATTAGTCGATAGACCTCGAAGTCAAAGTCATAGGACTCAAATGGATATTCAAGAACAAGATGGATACCACAGGAGTCGTCATCAGAAACAAAGCTCGACTCGTTGCCAAGGGCTACACTCAGCAGGAAGGAATTGACTTCGAAGAATCTTTTGCTCCAGTAGCACGATTGGAAGCAATCAGACTATTTCTCGCCTTTGCAGCACATCGCAAATTCAAGGTCTATCAAATGGATGTGAAGTGTGCATTCTTAAATGGAGAAATCAAAGAAGATGTCTACGTTGAACAACCTCCAGGATTCGAAGTAGAAGGAAATAAAGTCTACAAGCTAAAGAAGGCTCTTTATGGATTGAAGCAAGCACCTCGAGCTTGGTATGACACTCTGTCAAATTTTCTCATATCCAAAGGATTCAAGAAGGGCTCAGTAGAAAGAACTCTCTTCACCATCAAGTCAGGAGAAGATATCCTGGTTGTTCAAATCTACGTAGACGACATCATCTTTGGATCAAGATCAAGCTTCTTATGCCAAAGATTTGGAGAGATGATGTCAGAGAAGTTCCAAATGTCCATGATGGGAGAAATGAGTTTCTTCCTAGGACTTCAAGTCAAGCAAACTTCGAAGGGATCTTCATAAATCAATCCAAATGCGTGAAAGATTTGATCGCCAAGTATGGAGTTCGATCCGGCGAAGCTGTAAAGATTCCAATGAACACGAAGCGGAAGATTGAACCGAGGCTGAAGGGAAGTCGATTGATTCCGGCAAATACGAGAGGGATAATAGGATCCCTGCTTGTATCTAACGACAAGTCATCCGGACATCTCTTTCGCGGATCGGAGTGTGTGCCGGATTTCAAGTTGATCCAAAGGAAGCACACATGCAAGCGGCCGAGAACATTCTCAAATATCTCAAAGGAACTCGAATGTTGAGGGTACATGGTACCCGGTGAAGACAATCTACGAATTTGTTGGATACTCAGATTCAGACTTCGCTGGAGATCGATTGGACAGAAAATCAACTTCAGGAACTTGTCAGTTCTTAGGAAGTAAGTTGATTTCATGGTTTTCAAAGAAACAAACGTGCGTCGCAACTTCCACGACAGAAGCAGAATACATGGCCGCTGGAAGCTGCTGCTCGCAAATTCTCTGGCTAAAACATCAGCTGGATGACTATGAAGTAAAAACTGGACAGGTTCCAATTTTCTGTGATAGCTCAAGTGCAATTGCCATTTCAGAGAATCCAGTACTTCACACAAGATGCAAGCATGTTGACGTACGACATCATTTCATTAGAGATCACGTAGAAAAGAAGGATGTGATTGTTGAGAAAATTCACACAGACATACAGCGGGCTGATATTCTCACAAAACCGTTGATAGAAGCAAGATTTAAAATGCTGTGCTGATTACTTGGACTTCTCAACCCAGACGATGCTTCACCCAGCTGAACGGAAGCAGACCAGTGAAGAACAGAACGAGACCCAATTGAACGGAACGGAAGAAGACCAGTGAATAGGACGAGACCCAATTGAATGCAAACGATCAACTGAAATTCAGAATCAATGTCACTGATATCAGCTGAGAAAGAATTCAGCTAAACCAAATGCTGAAAGGAAATGATTATTCAGCTGAGGGGGAACCAGCTGGAACCACGATGACCCAGCACACCCACTCAACCGAGGTATCAGCTGACTACAATGATCAGCTGAGAGGTTTGCAACAACATTAATTACTCCTACTCAATCGGTGTCAACTCACATCTTGTCATTTCTAATCAATCTTAATTAAAAGTCTGCAAAGAATTGAATAATGGGAGTTTCGAGGCAAAAGTCAAAACGCCTCAACCGTTCTCTCTCGCGCATTAACTCACATCTTCTAATCAAGAAATTGACATGACGCGAGAATCACTCCCAGTCGTAGATCTTCTTATCAATAGACAAATCTTGATCGTCCATTCATCAAGAAAACTCTTTAAATATGCTAGAAGATATACGCATTAACCCTAGAAAGTTTTTCAGCATTCTTTCTTATTTCCATCAATTGGTATTGTTTGTTTCTACTAACAAAAGATGCAGAAGAAGAACATGGAATCCAGAAAGATATCTCCCGAAGCCGATCAAACTTAAAGAATCATCAAAGCTTCAAGATAAGAGTTGCCTAACTCTCGAGAACCTCAAAGAAGACGGAAGTCCGAGAAGAAGGTGAAGCCCATCGACGAGAACCGAGCCGGCGCGATGAAGGCGCAAAGCTCGAGAACGTGATCCACCGGGAAGGTGTAGAAAACTTTGCGGGAATGACACGGAAAAAGACCTCCTCGGCCCTTTGTTTCTCTCAACATAAAAGAGAGAACGGGACATACAACTCCCTGGGATGCAAAAATCAACGTCAACAGACCTGGACCAGATGTTGATAAAACCAGAGTATTCAAGAGCAGACACGTCAAAGCTCTTGCTCCGCCACAGGAGGCACAGAAAAAGATGCAGGAGACAAAGCAGCATGCATCTAACTCCGTCCCAGCTGGGAATCGGAGACAACTTGAGGAGACAAAATATACTGAAGCACTGTCTTCAAACCGAAGACTCAAGTCAAATGTGCTCAGTCAGTCAGCAGAGAAGCCAGCTGACATTATGAGAGAATTCGTAATCACTCTCCGAGGAGCAGAAGGCCCACAAACGGTCGTTTCTTTCGGTGAAAGAAAAGTTCACATCCCTGCGTGACCATAATCATCACCAACACCGCAACGGAGTATTCCAGCTGAACAACCAAGCTTAAACCCCAGGACAGATGGGATACTTCAACCGCCTTATCCTCAGTTTCCTTCAGCTCCACAGGGACACCATCTTCGAGATCTTTTCAATAAAAGATGCTCAAGTCCCTGCACCAAGCTCAAATGAGAAACATCACCCAGCCAACGAACACCTGCAGCTGGATGATGATGATATGAGCTGAATACAAGTCCCTCAAATGCTGAATCAGACATTCTCATTCAATCTAAGAAGTCTGAAGAAGCAAAATTGCAAGGAATGAAGTTATGCCCGACTCAGAAGATGCTATCTCCCGTGCTAACTCATCCCTCCAAGCACTCGGTGGGCCCTTGAATCGAACCCAGGACACGTGTCTGCAATCACGGCGAGGCTAATGCAGCGAAGAAGAGCCGGCTAATACAACGGTGAGCCACTTAGACTCTAAACCTCGCTCGCTCGTAGGCGAAAACCACGGTTTCGCCAAACTAAAACATCGCAACAGCCGATGGTGTATATCTCACCCCTGTTTTGATCATGCCAAAAGGGAGAAGTAAGGGAGAAGAGAGACAAGTCAATGAAGAGGCAAGCATTGAGCTAGAGGAACCGAAATTTGAATCGAATCGAGTGAAGAAGAGACGAGTCAAAATAAAGAAGCAACGGATGCGAGAAGAAGACCCGGCCAGCGGAGCCCGAAAGGCGAAGGATTGAAGGCGAAGATTTGAAGATTTTTTTTCCTTCTTTCTTTTTCTGTGTTATAATGTATTTTCTTACATTAATAAAACACAAGTTTTTCTGCGTCATAAGTTGTCTCAGTTAGGTTTTGGCATCATCAAAAAGTGGGAAATTGTTGGGAAAATTATAAGGTTTCGATTTGATACCAAAACCCAACTGATTCTCAACCGAATAGATGATCGCGTCAACCTAAATAGTGTTTTCCGGCTCGCACTGTTTGAGCCTTAGATGTTCTAGGTTTACGAGGTTAAGGAAGCGGAAGACGACGGTCGACCCGAGTTGTGTTCACGGTGGTCGACAACAAAAGACGACGGGCGTCAACCTTCGGTGAGTGATCCGGCGAGCTGATTAAGGCGAAGAGAATTCGAGGCGAGTTCAAAACACGGCTAGTCCAGTATGCGAACAAAGGAACTATCTGCGAAGACTCCACTTCAAGACGAGTCCGGCTACGAGATTCAAAAGCCGGCTCTAAAGGCGAAGATCCGGAATCGAGAGGAAGTCAACCTACCTCGACCAATGAGGGATTGCCGAGATCACCATCCTAGACTTCAGAACCTAGGATGTGACACGAAATGAAGGCAGTGCGGATACGCCCAACGGCAGATCTTGTATTTAAGAAGAGTAGGTAAGATTCAAACGGCTCCTCCAACGGTTAGTCTTGAATCTCTACCTATATAAACCCGTCTTCAACCTCAGGATCATATACGAAAAACTCTCTACAAGCTTTCATTATCTGAAATCATCATTCTTTCAAAAGCTCTCAAGCAGTTCTACATAGATCAAAGAACACTTTATCTTAAAGTATTTCTAGTTAAGAAACTACTTAGTTTTTCGTACATTCCCTAGGCCAAACTCATTGTCTATCTTAAGCCTAGATTTCGAACGAGTTCATCATACTGCGAAGTTCTTAATTGTAAGAACTCGTTCATAGTTGGAACCCCACCCAAACCCGAACCCGAAGGTTAGGTAAAGGTACGCTTGCTCGAAGCGCGTAATTCGAGTGGATAGGTTCTTCAGTACCCGGAAAGCGAAGGTGTATAGGCTTGGCTTCGGTGCCCGCAAGCTTGTTGGAACACGGCTCGGGTTAGAGTTGTGAAGTTGCTTGGTACTTGGAAACCAAGTGGTAGTGGATTACCGGTGAACTTTGGTCGTGGACGTAGGAGGTGTTACTCCGAACCACGTAAAAACTCGCGTGCTTCTTACTCTCTCTCTTTACTATTGCTTTATATTCAGCTGTGTACTAACTCCTTCATATCATTGCATATTTGTTCAAAAAGCGCACACACAATTTGCTCTCCAAAACAATTTGTGTCTCTCTAAAAGTTGCACGAACGACTAAGCCGAAAACGTTAAGTTAATCTTTTCAAAGCGAGTTTTCTAAGTAACCGAGCTAAGTTTTCAAACCACCACTTTCCGCACCGCCAGCTGAGTTATTTACCCAGCTGACCCTCCCCAGCTGGATCAATAACTGAGCTCACCAACTCTGTGTTTCAACTTGAAAAAGTTTCGAAAAATCTACTTGGTGTATTCACCCCCCCTCTACACCAAGTACCCAGCTCAGGGACCATCAGTAATCCTGGAAAGCAGTTTCTGGATCCATGCCTTTGAATTGATTCAAGTAGTAGAATTCTTTGATGAATTTTGATTTGCAACTTTCCCAGTTTTCATTGAAATCGTCTGGGTTCTTCTTGTCGATTTGAAATTTGGTTGGATTTGTTTCTTCTTAGCTTGCCTGTAGCTCTGCCTTTTCTTCTTCTGCTTTTTCTCAGCAGGCTTGAGCGATTCAGCTTTCTTCTTAATAATCTTATCCAGCTCTTGCATTTCTTTTCTTTGCTCGTTGTGGAAGTTACACAGCCAGTGATAGTCTTTGTATTCTTCAGGCTTGTGTCCACAGGCTTTGGCAAGAGCAACCATCTTTTCTCTCCATGTCTCTTTGGTATTTGCTTTGGTGAGTGCAGATGGCTCTTTCTCTTCTTCATCCAGCTCTTTGGCAAAATCGTCGATTTCCCTCTGAATTTGCTGCACAGGTTCCCCCTTAGCTGCAGCTTCCTTCTCCATTGTTTTTCCAGCTTCACTCTTATCTTCCCCCTTTTTGGCATTATCAACAAGGGAGGCAGAGAGGTTGGCAACTGTTGCGCTGAGCTTGGAAAGAATACCTCTTGGCTGAGTTGTCAGCTGTGACGTGGTTCAGCTGGGCATTGCTGCTGCTTCCAGCTCTGAACTGAGCATCCAGATCTTTATATAGGTTGAAGAGATGGCGGATGTCAGCGCTGTTGGAGAGAGTGGTCTTTTTGAGAGCTTCCAGCTGGCTTGAAAGATTTGCAATGTCGTCAACCAGTGGAGCTTGAAGGTTTGAGATGATCTCAGGGACTCTCTTCTCTAGATGAATTGACTGATCAATTTGTTGAGAAACGAGAGATTGCCTGAGATCTTGACTGGTGCTTTCTTGAAGATTTTGAGCAAAATTATGGACTTCATCGATTGTCCGCTGTTGTTCTCGAACTTGACAGTCGAGAGCTGAGAATCGCATGACGACGTCGACTTGAGACTTCAGTCACCGTCTCGAAGAAAGAGAATTTCTTCAACCTCTTTGGATATTGCTTCTTTCATTGCGGTTGAGAGCTTGACAGCTGAGTCAGTTTGAGTTCCAGATTCAACATGACTGGGTTTGTCTGCCTCGATCTCGACCAGTGAGCGAGTGTCATCGGCAATTGGACTCTGCGGGGCAGCTTCGGTTGGCTCAACTGTTGCATTAGTTGGCCCTTCTTCAATCATCATTGCCTCAGCTGTGTCGGCAAGGACAGCTTCCTTGGCAAGTTCAGCTGCAACTTCTTTGGATTTGACAGCTCCAGAAGATGTCTCCCATCCTGTTGCTGTAAGGAGCTTGTTGGCTGATTCCCAGATTTCAGCTGGGTGCGGCTTGGGGTATTGCTGAGACACTTCTATAATTCCTCTGATGAGATCATTCTGGTGTAAGTATGCATCCTCCAGGCTTCCAAAGCCAAATGTGTGCTGGAGGCGTGCTTCATCCGTCTTCAGCTTCTCATAAGAGAAAGTCTCTATCAGCTGCTCATTCTGGTACCAAGTTGCCATCTTGGTAGCCAGATAAAACTTGAGTTCTCCAACTTTGACGAGGGCGATGGGCAGGTGCGCCAGAATCGGATACTGAGTTAGAACACTCTTGATCCCTGCAATGTGCAAGTCCTCGTACATGGCTTCCATAAAGGCTGAGCCAGTGGAGTTGAGAGAAGGAGAGGCAGTAGAATCACTCTCTTCTGATTCTGTGGTGTTTTGAGGAATAGGTTCAAATGGGTTCACAGTAGGCTGTGAAAAAGTATCAGCCAACTGCGAGGGCGATTGAATTTCGGGTGAAAGTTGTTTTGGGGGTGAGCTGGGATTAGTGGAAGAGGGTTCAGCTTGGGTGTCAGCTGGCTGTGAAGGAGCTTCAGCCAGTTGAATATCTTTCTGCTCTCTTACAGGAGATGGCTCTTTGGTTGGAGAGCTGGGTGGAGGGGAAGGCTGTTTCGGCGGAGAGCTGTGAGGTGGTGAAGGCTGGGGAGAGCTCCTTGGATTATCCAGCTCGTCCTCTGAGCTGGATGACAATCCATCATTCAATCCCATCTCGGCCAGGATGTTTGATCCGTATTGATCGAAAGCCGACACTGGCTGTGGGGAGAGAATCACCATTGCTTGACTTGGAATGACAGCTGTTTTCTTTTTCTTCTCATCTGGACCTCCAACTGGTTTGGGGTCAGCTACCTTCCTCTTTCTTTGTTTCTTCTCAGCTGGAACTTCTGCCTCTGATCCTTCCAGCTGCTTCTTGCTTTTACTCGCGGCCAGTACAACTTCGAGAAGATCATTGACTTGACTTATTCTTTGGAAAAGAATCTTCGTTTCTGGAAACGGTTCTGAATCAGCCCACTTTACTGTGTGCCCTTTCACAGCTTGCTCTATCAAGAAAGAAATTTTGGAGCAGAGATACAGTGGCTCTGAAGATGAAAACGTCGTCCTGGTGGAGTTGAACTTGATCTTCTCAGACTCCTTGACCAGACGGTTGAGTAAGAAGTCAAACCAGTTGACGTTTGCGCCTTTGATCATGGCAATCATCGGCTTGAGCTTTGGAATGCTGATCTCTCCTTGAGATCCAGCTATCCCTAAGATGCATTTCTGCGTGATATCCAGCAGCAGCCTGTACTTTGGCTTGAGCAGGAGCTTTGACATGCTCGCTCTGTAAGGCTCTGGGGAGATAAGCATCTCTCTGCTGAGAAATTCATCCACTTCTTCACGACTGTAATCATCTGGGATGAATCCTCCTTCTCTGGGTAGGTTGAACACCTTTCGTAGCATCTTGTTGAGTTTGATATTGACGGTTGCTGTATCAAACTTTCCATCTTCGCCCTTGACGATCATGTCAAATGAAGATGAGTAGAAGCCGTCTTCATCAATGATGTTGAGGTAGAAAAGTGCTGCATCTCTCTTTAGCAACAGCTTGGGCATGGAGGTTGCCCACAGCAAGAGACCGGAGTCTGCAACTAGATCCACCATCTCTTTTAACTCTGAAACATGGAGGTTGGAGGTGGACAGAATACTCTCAAATGATAGCTTTGTCATTAGAGCTTCAAACTGGTTCATCCCTGCGGTTGATTTCTTGGGCGCCATTTCTGCAACTTGTTGAATTTGATCGTGCGAAGAACTTGCAGAGAATAGATGAAGATTTTGAATCTTTGAAATTTGCAGAGATAAAGATGGAGGAGGAAAGAATCCGCGTATCTTTTCCATATATATCAACTGCCATATAGGATCAACGGTTCAGATTGAATCAGTTGATATTCTGATCAACGACTGGGAGAAATTCACTCATCATGTTTTACTGACGTGCTTTCGGCGAGTGTATTTCAAACGCGCGTGAGGCAGTTCAAACGTTTGATGTTCTGTCTCGATTCTGCAGTGCTACAGTACTATGCAGACTTTATAATTAATGCGACGGGAAAGGAAACTTATCAAACAATTCAACTAAGGAATATATGTCCGCTTAACATAAGAATTCAAATTTATTGAATATTATATTCCTCAGAGCAATAAATGCATGAGACGCAAACCGGTCAGCTTGGACACAGTATCCAGCTGATATCACAGCGGTCTTCCCTTTTGTTTGATTGACAGTTCTCCTCAGCTGAGTATTTGGAGATTGGCTTGAATTTCCTTCAGCTGAGTTCCCTTTAGCTCTTCGACTGATGTCCAGCTGAGCTTGATTCCCCTTTTTTTTTTGCTGGGAAATCCTTCTGAACTGAGTTTTGGGATCCAGCTGAGTTTGTTCCCCCTCAGCTGGATGAGCTTTTCTTTGTCCGGTTTGAGCAGTCCAAATAATCCACACATCATTTTGATTGCTCCGCTGGATCAGGTTTCCCTTTAGCTGGTGATACCAGCTGAGTTTTATCTCGGTGAGTGCATCCTGTTGGGTATTCTACTTGATTTTTCTGAATCTTTCCAGCTATGTAGAATTTCCCCTTGATTTGATAGTAGGTGGCTTTTTCTTCAGCTGCATCCTACTTCCTTGAGCGGATTTTCTCATTATTGGCTCATTCATTTGATAAGGTCAGCTGTCACAAATCCAGCTGATTCATCTGCTGCTTCTGAATTCTTCTCTTGAGACCAATGTACTCAGCTGTATGACTGGCTGAATCTTCAGTTTTGTATCCAGCTGTCTTTATTTCACAGTTGGTCCCAGTCATCCTCATCTGAGTCGGAGAAGGAGATTTGATCATCATCCGTTTCGCTCGATTCGAACCTTTTATCCTTTCTCCGGGAGGATGACTCAGCTGGGTTTCTCTTTGGATAGAGTTGCTTGTCGTGATGAACCTTCACGATATTCTTGTACCTTTCCTTGCTTTGTTCCAGCTGATTAATGCTCCGTACAAGCATGGCAACTTCTTCGTTCAATTCTTCTTTGCTCATATTTCTGTGCTCCTTGTTGGTCCTTCCAAGCTGAGCTGATTGAGCTTCTTTCCATGGCTTGATCCTCAGCTCTGCTTCATTCATTCGGCTGGATGAATCTCTGCTTGAGATCCCCAGATCAAATTCGTTGGCCTTCAAGATGGAGAACAATTTTTCCGTCTCCATGCTGCCAAGATCAGTTCTGCTTTGGTGAACCACTTTGTGTGTACACCATTCTCAAACTGTATATTTTCCAGTTCGGTTCGTCTCGATCTCGATGACGAGGTTGGAGAATCTGAGCTCCATTTGATCAATGGACTCATAGGGGAGTTGCTTGAAGTTGTCGAATTTCTGGCATGCAACTGAGAATTTTTTCTCTTGAATTTCCTCTGAGCCTTCACACAGCTTGGCTAGAGTGTCCCACATCCCCTTAGCTGTCTCGCAGTTGATGATCTTGCTGAGATAAGCGTTCGTCACTGTTGAGGAGATGACGTTGCGAGCGTAGCTGTCCAAACCTGCTTGTCTTCTTTCTTCTGGAGAGAACTCTCTTTTGGGCTTCATAACTTGCCGGAGTACTGGTTCAGCTCCAGGTAAGGTTTCTGCTTGTCTTTCTGATTTCATGATGATGATGGGTCCGTCAGTGATAACATCCCACATCATGTCGTGATGCGCACTCAGAAAGCTTTTGAGTCGGAACTTCCAGATCTGATAATCATCGACAGAGAATGTCGGAAGATTCCTGCACAAGAAAGATTCCATGACAGTATGCAATATAATGATTTAAAAAAAATTTTGAAACTTTGAAGGATCTGTTCAGGTGACCACTATCAGCAAAGAGGCTGACTTGACACAGAAAAAGTGATCTTTTGAACCACTGCTCTGATACCAATTGATGGTCCCAAGACGGATACCTTGGTGTAGAGGGGGGTGAATACACCAAGGTTGAAAACTTTTCCAAATTAAAACTCTTTTGAGTGAGCTGGCTGTGTTCGATCCAGCTGGAAGACAGCTTGATCAACACAGCTGGCTGTGTGTGGAATGTGGTGGGATTTTGGAAAGTCCGTCTATTGCTTCAAATATATTGCAAAGCTTAGTTTCTTTTTTCAGTTAATCAGTTTATGCAGCTTGAAATAATGCTTATGAATAGTTAGCTGGATGCATAAATAAACATGAAAGAACAAAGCAACTTAACGTGGTTCGGAGAAACTACTCCTATGTCCACGACCAGAAACCTCTGGTAATCCACTAAGGATACCACTGACTTTTCGCGCAGTCAGCAAGCGTTGCAGCTTAGTTCCTCAAGCTGGATACAAGTTTACGCGTACTGTATCGAAACGTAACCAGTCTGTTTACGGGCACAGCTGAAGCCTACATTCAGTTTACGGGTACTGAAGAACCTAACCTGTAGTTTACGGGTACTACAAAACCTAACCTGTAGGTTTACGGGTACTACAGAACCATAACCTTAACCTAACCTTTTTCTGGGTTTGAGTTTGGGGTTTCCAACTATGAACGAGTTCTTACAATGAAGAACTTTGAGTATGATGAACTCGTTCAAACTAGGCTTAAGATGGGAAGGATTATATGCCTAGATACTAGTGGGCGAGACCTTCAGCAGCCTGAGAATGAATAATAACTCATAAGAATGACGGTTGCTGGATCTTGAAGCTTTTCTGAGAGATCTCTTGATCTTTGGTTAGACTTCTTTCAATGAAGTATGTTGATCTCTCTTGAGTATATTCTCTCGTCACTTCTCTGTGAAGATGAAGAAGACTTCTATTTATTGGGAGAGATTAGAACTAGCCGTTGGAAAGAGCCGTTCTGAATCTCTACCTAACTTCTGACAGGATTGACTTGTCTTCTTCCTTGATTTTCTTGTAAAGCAATCCTAGGTCTGACTTCTAGGTGCTGAGGTGTCGAGTTCCTGATGGTCCAGATCAGATCTGACTTTATCTCAAGTTGACTTTGACTCTCTGCTTGTCTTTGGTGACTCGACTGTCTTTAAACTTCTGCCGGATCTTTGTGCCGAGCCGAGTCTTGAACTTCTTTGGGTCTTGACGTTGGGCTGAGTTGCTACACGAGCTGGGTGTCTCCTACAGCTGTGTCTTGGAAGAACTTGATCGTCTTGAATCTGGATAACATTGCTGATCACTCGACTTGGCTTACCCTGCTGTGTACTCAGCTGGGTCTTCTGCTGTCTTCAGCGACCACCTGTAAACTTAGAAACTCTATAAGCTCAAACAGGTGAGCTGGAAAAACACTTGGACTTGTGCAAACATCTACTCGGTTGGGGTCAGCTGGGTTTTGGTATCAGTTGTTTTGGTATCACTCTCTCCTGCTGGTTGGAACGACACATGCTGGACAGCAGGTTCTCTCTCTCTTGCTGGACAACATCAGCTCTTGGGGATAGCAATAGCTCTTCGATGAACAGCAGCAGCTTCTCGATCACTTGCTCGATGCTGAACAACAGCAGCACATGAGCACGACATTGGGTGCTGAACAGCAGCAGGAGACGAGCAGCAACAACAGTCTTCGATTCTTCTTCTTCGACGGCAACTTTACGCACAACAGCAGGAGCAGCAAACCCAGCGGCCGCTGGATTCCAGCCTGCACTGGAATCCGGCAAACAGCGGTCACTGGTCTTGAACAGCCACTGGAGGCATGGTACGCGGAAGGTGTCCCAGCCGGCGCTGCTTTCCAGCCGATGTTGGGATGTCGCGAGCGCTAGAGTGCCGCCGTCGCTGGATGATGGTCCCGGAACGAGGTCTTCGGTGTAGAGGGGGGGTGAATACACCAAAGAGGGATTTTTTAAAAACTTTTATCAAATTAAAGCAGAGTTGAGTGAGAGCTCAGTTATGAATTCAGCTGACTTCTAAAGAAGGTGGTCAGCTGGACTGATAACTTAGCTGGCTGTGCGGAAAGTGGTGGAAAGAAAAACTTAGCTCGTTCTTTTTACAAAAGCTCAGAAAAACTTAGTTTCAGTTTTCAGTTAAGCAGGATTGAAAATAATGCAGCTGGCTGGGTCACACAGCCAGATAGTTGAATCTTTGAAAACTTTTGCTGTGCAAATGCGGTTAGTTCTTTAAATAAATATATAATGCAAAGACTGAATAAAGTAATAAAGAACACGGAATTTTAACGTGGTTCGGAGAGAGAACTCCTACGTCCACGACCAAGTTTTAGCTGGTTAATCCACTAAGGATGACCACTTGGTTTACGAGTACCAAGCAACTTCGCAGCTCTACCTCGAGCTGTGTTCTAACAGTTTACGGGCACTGTAGAAGCCTATACCTTTTCAGTTTTCGGGTACTGAATAACCTTACACTCGAATTTCGCGCTTCGAGACAGCGTATCCTTGACCTAACCTTTTCTGGGTAAAGGAGGTTTTGGGTTTCCAACTTTGAACGAGTTCTTACAATGAAGAACTTTGAAAGATGAACTCGTTCAGATCTAGGCTTTGGATTTACTATGATTACAGCCTATTAATCAGACGAAAAACAAACACAGTTTCTGAAATTGAACACTTAAGAAGTTAAGTGCTCTTTTTAAAGAGTTAGATAACTGCTGGAGAGCTTTTTAATACTTGAGAGATTCAGAAAAGTTGTAAGCTTGTGGGGAGTTTTTTGTGTCTGATTCTGAGGTTGAAGACTGGTATTTATAGGTAGAGATTCAAACTAGCCGTTGGAGGAGCCGTTTGAATCTTACCTACTCTCTGATCTGTCGATCTGCCGTTGAGCGTATCTTCACCTGTCTTCATCACTGTGTCAGATCCTAGGTTCGCCTTTCTAGGATGCTGAGATGTCGATCCCTCATTGGTCGAGGTATATTGACTTCCTCTGACACCGGGATTTCTGTCTTTTGAGCTGGTTTTTGAATTTAGAGCTGGATTGGGTAAACTGACTTGAAGTGACGTCTTCAGAGTTAGTTCCCTTTTTGTCTGCTCAGCTGACTTTCTTAGTCTTTGAGTCAGCTCAATTTATTCTGCTCCGTTGGATCTCCTTGGCTGGATCCATTCTTCTTTTCTTGAGTCAGTCTGACTCAGCTCAGTCTTTGAACTCTGTTCAGCTAAGAGACCTTTCAGCTGACTTTGGGTCCAGCTGATTACTCAGCTGGGTCTTCTTTTGTCTTCAGCTTCCTAACCTGTGAACTTAGAAAATCTAAGGCTCAAACAAGTGAGCTGGAAAACTTAACTTAGGTTTGTACATTCATCTACTAGGTTGGAGAGCAGTTGGGTTTTGGAATCAAATCAAAACTTTAGAATTTTCCCAACACTGGACTTGAGCGAGCGCTGGACTGGAACTTGTAACGCCTATTTCGTACGCGATTTTAAATGTTCAACTAGGGTTTCTTGTCAAGATATATAGACTTGTACATCAACACATTCAGACACTCTTCTTGAACTTGAACGACATCAGCAACATTTTCTTTTTCTTTTCTTTTCTTTTTCAGTTACTTTTCTTTTGACTAGCTACAATTAACGAGAATCATTGTTCGAGGATTGCATCCGGTTGATTGTAAGAATTTCTTCATCGTTTATTTCTTGTAATTTAATCGATTAATTCTTGTGATTATTATTCGATGAATTATTCTATGCTTAGCTAATTCTTTGTTTAAGGTTTAGATATTCGAATCGTTTTTCGATCCGTGCTTGTTCTTTAATTAATTCCCCGTTGATTGAATCGATTTTCTTGATATTGAAGAATTGATCACTATTTGATATTTATAAGTAGTGGATGAGATCGATGGATGATTCTACTGCTCGATTATGGTTCTCTCAACATTAGATTGACCGGAAACGCATGTCTAATAATTAATCTAGATCATATAATTTAGTCTTTAGGGTTTATCGGATTGACGCAAAAACTATTGATGTTAACCCTATGTTGAAGTTGATTATGCGTGATAAATTAATAGAATTAATCTGTAATAAGCTTGGTGAGAAATCGATGAGAATAATCTAATCCCTAACACTTTCTTTCTTCTTGTTTCTCTTGTTATTTATTTGTTCATTTTATTATTCCGTTGATTAGTTTAGTTCTTTATCATCTCGAATTCCTGGTTTAGAATGTTTAGGATTGTTTATTTATTTTCTGTGTGAATAATACAAGTTGCAGTAGCCCTATTGAGCCTTCCTTGAGAATACGACTTGGGTCAGCTTGTCGCCCTACATTGACCTCATTCTCTTGCGAGTCAATTCGAAGGTGTTTTGAGTTGAAACACCATTTCAAATGGAAGGGAGGGAATATTATTTGTAAAATCTGATTTGCCTTTTATTTCCCTATTATATACTTATTTTATTTAATCTTTTTCGTGGTAACTCGCATCCGTTACCTTCCGTGCGTACTGGATAAATCCCCATCTATGTGCAATACCCTACAAATCACACAGGAAATATAAACGATAGTACACATTTAATTAAGAGATTTTGACAAAATAAATC
The DNA here is from genome assembly GCA_031470985.1 of Agastache rugosa. Classification (NCBI taxonomy): domain Eukaryota; kingdom Viridiplantae; phylum Streptophyta; class Magnoliopsida; order Lamiales; family Lamiaceae; genus Agastache; species Agastache rugosa. Next base: position 22,627,827 of record CM062604.1, read on the forward strand.
ACGAGCTTTATGAATTTTGGCAATTTTAACCTCACTTTTGAATTTCTGCAAATTAAATCATGAACTTGGCAATTTTTGAAATTGAGACCACAATGTGGACACCATTTGTGTGACAACGAGGATAGGATACAGCTGGGGAGCAGTGAACTGGATATTTGCGGTACTTGCAGCGTTGAAGAAAGCTTTCGCCGTCATCCTATCTTGATGAAAAAGCTCATTGAGATGCATCATGAACGAAACATCTGGGGGCGTATTTGGGTAAGCTCCCAGATAGTAGTAATCTTCAATGAACTCAAATTTTGTATGTTCCCAGTCGTCGTTTAACTCTTCTGGGATCCATTCATCTACTCTTCTCCAGTTCATCGGCATCTGAGACTTTTTCTTTGCTGCTCTTATGCTTGCTCTTTTCTTCTGCTGCTTCTTTTCTTCGGCATTGAGCAGACTTTCTTTCTTCTTCTGCTGTTCTTGAAGGCTTTTCATCTCTTGCTTTTGTTGAGTCACAAAGTTGCAGAGCCATTGAGTATCATTGAACTGTTCTGGCGTGGCTCCACTAGCTTTGGCAAGAGGGATGATCATTTTGCTCCATTTCCCTTTCCGTCCAGCTGGTTCCTCTGCATCCAGCTCAGCAACAACTTCGTCAATCTCAGACTGCATCACTTGGACTTCAGCTACAGCTTTTCCTTTGCCCGTCTTTGAAGTTTTTCTCTTGTCATTACCTTCCCCCTTTTTGGCATAATCAACAAGAGTGGAGGAGAGGTTGACAACTGTCTCATTCAGTTGGGCCAGGGCTTTGTCAATGTCAGCAATCTTTGCTGAGTTGTCTACTGTGACGAGATTAAGCTGTGCTGTGCTGTTGCTTCCAGCTTTGAACTGATTGTCCAGCTCCTTGTAAAGATTGAACAGCTGGTGAATGTCAGTTCTGTGGGAAAGAGTCTGCTGTTGGAGAGCTTCCAGCTGGCTGGATAAATCGTTGATGCTGCTTTTCAGCGGAGCTTGGAGGTTTGATATGATCTCAGGGACTCTCTTCTCTAGATGATTTGATTGATCAATTCGTTGAGAAACGAGAGACTGTTTGAGATCTTTGCTGGTGCTTTCCTGTAGATTCTGAGCAAATCTGTGAACGTCATCAATGGACTGTCCATTACATTGGACTTGCCATTCTATAGCTGTGATGCGCAGAAGGGTGTCAACATTTGATTTGAGTCTATCCTGAAAAAGGATTTCCTCAACTTGTTTGGCGATCTCTTCCTTCATTGCATCAGAAAGCACATTGGGATCCGTTTGGGTCCCGGATTCGACTTGGCTGGGTTTTACTGCCTCGATCTCGACCAGTGAGCGAGGGTCATCGGCATTTGAACTTTGTGGGGCAGCTTCGGTAGGCTTAACTATTGCATTAGTTGGCTCTTCTTCAATCATCATTGCCTCAGCTGTGTCGGCAGGGACAGCTTCCTTGGCAGTTTCAACTGGAACAATCCAGCTGAGATTGTGTAGGTAGGAGTTGGCTCGAGAGATGACTTCCTCAGAGGGCGGTACTTCATCCTGTTCAACCTTCTGGATGAGGATTTGAATCAGCTCGTCTTGATGCTCAAAAGCATCCTGAAGACTTCCAAATCCAAATATCTCCTGCAGAGCTGCTTCTTCGGCTTTAAGCTTATCAAAAGTGTAGAACTCCACAAGTTCTTCATTTGCGTACCAAGTAGACATCTTGGTAGCCAGATAAAATTTGAAGTCGCTGACGGCGACTAAGGCAGCAGGGAGCGAGGCAAGAGAAGGATAATGTTGCAGTGCACTTTTTATTCCTTGAAGCCTGAGGTCCTTGAACCTCATGATAATGGCAGCACGTGCAACGGCTCTGGGACTGAGGATTTCGATTTCCTCAGAAGAAGTGGGGCTAGATGGTTCAGCTTGGTATTCATCATCCAACTGCAAAGGAGCGTCAGCTGGATGGGGCTCTTTAGGTGAGCTGGGTGCTGAGAATTGGGTGGTTTCAGGTACCGAAGAAGTAGGCGAGGATTCTTGGTGAGGTACCTGAGGAAGAGGAGAAAGGAGAAGAGAGTGTTGTTGAGGAGGAAGGAGAAGAGAGTGTTGTTGAGGAGTTCCAGCTGATGTGAGATCAGCTGGAGTGGGTTGTGAGGATGCTTGAAGGATTTGGCGAAGTGGAATAGCATCCTCCGGGTCAGGGTGGGAGACCACTACCTGTGGTTCCTCAGCTTCTCGTGAAGCAATCACGAACTTCCTTCCTTGATCTGTGCTGGAGAAGGAATCCTGAGCTGTCTCCTCAGCGACTGATCTCCATTCAGTTCCAGCTGGCTTATCAGCTAGCTTCTCTGCTGTCTCCGCAGCTGGCTTGCTAGCTGCCTTGAATTTGAGCTTTTTTTTGGCAGGTGGAGATCCAGCTGGCTGAGTTTCCTCTGGCTGCTTCCTTTTCCCTGCTTGAGAGGGAGAGACAATCTGCTGTTTTGCCTCCTGCATCTTCTTCTTCCCTTCAGGGGTTGCTTTCTTCATCAAGTCAGAGAGCTGACTCTGCTTTTCAAAAAGAACTTTGGACACAGGGAACTCTTCTGTGTCGTTCCACTTGATTTGCCGTCCAGTTGTGTAGTGTTCTATTATGCACGCCACCTTGGTGCATAAATAGATTGTCTCCCTACAGCTGTACTTGGTGAAGCTGTCATCTTCAAAGTGAATCTTCTTCGACTCCTTCTCCAACTTTCCCATGAAGTAGGAGAACCAATCCACAGGATCATTCCTGAGGATGGCTATCATTGGCTTCAACTTGGGTATGCTGATCTCTCCTTGAGATCCAGCTATACCTAGGATGCACTTCTGGGTGACATCCAGAAGCAGTCTGAATTTGGGCTTGAGCAGTAGCTTGGACATACTCGCCCTGTAGGGTTCCGGTTTGAACAGCATCAGGTCCAGTTCGGCCTGGATCTCTTCTCTGGTGTAGTTGTCCGGGGAGCGGTCCCCAAGAGTTTTTAGTCCGAACAGCTTGCTCAACATCCGGTTGATGTTGATGTCGACATCCCAGGGAGTTGTATGCCCTGTCTTTTCCTTGAGTTTAAGAGTGATGTTGGAGCGGAGATGTTCATCTCTGTTCGTCATCTCCATGAAGAATTCTGCCACTTCCCGGCGGAAGATGTTCTTTGGTCACGCCGTCGCCCATTGCAGTAGGCCTGCCTTCTCTATGAGATCCAGCACCTCCTGGAACTCCGAGTTCTTGTAATTCTTGAGAGTTAAGCAACTCTCAAAGTGAAGCTTTGACATGAGATTCTCTGATTGGTTCGCTCCTGGAGTTATCTTCTTTGGTGCCATGATTTCTTTTCTGTATTGAAGAGTTAGAAGATACAAGGAAGAGGTATTTTGCAGAAAGATAAGCAAGAACTTGTTATGCGAAAATTTCAGAGATGAGAACTAAAATATGGCGACGATTTGCATATCTTTGACATATATATATATCAACCGTCTATTTTGATGAACGGTTGAGATTTTGAGATCTGATTTCAAGATCTGCAGCTGGGAGAGATTTGCGCAACATGTTAAGTGACGTGCGTATGTAGATTGTAGGTCACGCGCGCGTGAGGTGGTCAAAACGTTCTGACTTCCGCCTCGACTTTCCCGAGCTACAGTACCCTGCATGCTTTTTATTAAATGCGATGGGATTCGATTGGATGGATGACTTCTTGACTAATCCATCTAAGGAATGTCTGGGAATTTGAATTAAATTCAAATAATTTTATCCTTAAATAGCATATTCATCAGGGAAATAAATGAAAGACTGCAAACACATCGGTGATCTTTGTAGTCAGCTGATACCTCGACTGTGTTTCTTTATGTTGAGTTTCTCCTTCAGTTTAATTATCCAGCTGAGCTTGATTCCCCCTCAGCTGATTTCCTCTTTTGAATTGAGTTCACGAAACTACTAGGTCTGGATTCATCCAACTTGATAACCAAAAGGTATCCAGCTGAGTCCTTTTCCCCCTCAGCTGGATGAGGTTTCTTCATCAGGATTAAGCAATCCAAGCAATCCACACAGTATTTTGAATCTTGCTTCCATCAGAGGCTTTGTTAAAATGTCAGCTCGTTGTATATCTGTGTGAATTTTCTCAACAATGACGTCTTTCTTTTCCACGTGATCTCTGATGAAGTGATGTCGAACGTCAACGTGTTTACACCTTGTGTGAAGGACTGGATTTTCAGATATTGCAATAGTACTTGAGCTATCACAGAAGATTGGAACTTGACCAGTTTTCACTTCATAATCATCCAGCTGATGCTTCAGCCAGAGAATTTGAGAGCAGCAGCTTCCAGCTGCCATATATTCTGCTTCAGTTGTAGAAGTAGCGACACACGTCTGCTTCTTTGAAAACCATGATATCAACTTGCTTCCTAGGAACTGACATGTTCCTGAAGTTGATTTTCTGTCTAATCGATCTCCAGCAAAGTCTGAGTCTGAGTATCCAGTCAGCTGCAAATTATCTTCAGCTGGATACCACAGCCCAACGTTCTGAGTGCCCTTTAGATATTTGAGAATATTCTTGACTGCTTGCATATGTGCCTCCTTAGGATCAACTTGAAATCTGGCACACACTCCGACTGCAAATGCTATATCTGGGCGGCTAGCTGTGAGATACAGCAGGGAACCAATTATCCCTCTGTATTTGCTGGGATCCACTGGATTTCCTTCGGTTCCAGGTTCAATCTTCCAGTTGGTATTCATAGGGATCTTCACCGTTTTGCTGGATTGAATTCCATATTTGGCGATTAAGTCTTTCACGTACTTGGATTGATTTATGAATATCCCTTCTGTTGATTGCTTGACTTGTAGTCCTAGGAAGAAACTCATTTCTCCCATCATTGATATTTGGAATTGTTTTGACATCATCTCTCCAAATCTTTCACATAATAAAGTTGATATTGAGCCGAAGATGATGTCGTCCACATATATTTGGACAACTAGTATATCTTCACCTAACTTGATGGTGAAGAGGGTTCTGTCGACTGAACCTTTCTTGAATCCTTTGGACACAAGAAATCCTGACAGAGTGTCATACCAAGCTCGAGGTGCTTGCTTCAAACCATAAAGCGCCTTCTTTAGCTTGTAAACTTTGTTTCATTCTACTTCAAATCCTGGGGGTTGCTCTACATAGACATCTTCTCTGATTTCCCCATTCAAGAATGCACACTTCACGTCCATTTGGTATACTTTGAATTTGTGATGTGCTGCGTATGCAAGGAATAATCTGATGGCTTCCAATCTTGCTACTGGAGCAAATGACTCTTCATAGTCTATTCCTTCTTGCTGTGTATACCCCTTGGCGACTAAGCGAGCCTTATTTCTGATTATTACTCCAAGAGAGTCCAGCTTATTTTTGAATATTCATTTAAGTCCTATTATTTTGACTCCTTCTGGTCTATCGACCAGTTTCCAGACGCAATTTCTGAGAAATTCATTCAGCTCTTCTTGCATAGCATTTGTCCAGGGCACACTCTTTAAGGCTTCGATAATTGTTTGAGGCTCTGGAACTTGAGCTACATAACATGCCATGAGAGCTGTGTCTTCGTTGTAAACGGTCAGTTCTAGCTCTACTGAGACTTGAGCTTCATTATCTGCTTCTTGAGGATTTGATGGCGAGTTATGAGCAAATGAATTTCTTGTTCTAACTCTGTCTGATGGTTCTCCAATGATTACTGAAGCTGGATGATCTTCGATCCATCTTCGTCTTCTTCTAATTTCTTCTTCTAGCTCATTGATGCTTGAAGTTGCTAAGTCACGTCTTGCTTGGAGATGTTCTGGAGTCATATCCTGAGACTCGTTCTGATTTGGATTAGAGTTAGAATGATCTTGAGGCATAGACTGAGTGAATCCAGCTGGAGAGGGAGCTGGGTCTTGATTTCCAGCTGGCGGCATTCCCCCTTGATCTGATACTGGGAATCCCTCTGGATCATCAGCTGGTTGATTTGCCTCTGCTGAATTGATTTGAGGTTCTCTTGGTTCATCATCCCAAATCAATGGTTCAGCTAGATTCCGAATTCGAATTACTTGAGATCTTGTTTGAGCTGGATCGGTGCGTGAAGTTCCAGCTGTGTTTCTTTGTTTGATCGACTCTCTGAATTCGAAAGATGTTTCATCAAAGGTGACATGTGGGGTCACTTCGACTGTTTGTGTTCTCCTGTTGAAGACTCTGTAAGCTTTACTTACAGCTGAGTAACCAAGGAATACTCCTCGGTCAGTTTTGGTGTCGAACGTCTTCAGCAGGGTTTTCCCATTATTTAGGATATGGCATTTAGAACCGAAAACCTTGAAGTACCCGATGAAGGGTTTCCTATTATTCCATAGCTCGTACGGAGTCTTTCCTTGTCTGGATGTGAGTAGCGATCTATTCTGAGTGAAGCAAGCTGTGTTGATAGCTTCAGCCCAGAATTTCTTTGGAATGGCTGAGCATGCTAACATTGAGGTAGCTGCTTCCTTGAGCGTTCTGTTCCTCCTCTCAGCTACACCATTCTGCTGAGGTGTGCGTGCAGCTGATGTTTGATATTGTACTCCGTTCTTCTCACAATAATCATATATGGTTTCATTTAGAAACTCAGTTCCTCGGTCTGATCTGATTGAGATAATTTTACATTCATTTTGAGTCGTCAACCTTTCCAGCAGGGCCGGCAGTTTGGATCTGGTTTCACTTTTCTGGTACAGGAATGAAACCAAAGTGAATCTGGAGAAGTCATCCACTACGACCAGAGTGTATTTTCTGCCGTTGAAACTTGCTGGTGTTACTGGACCAAAAAGATCCATGTGAAGGAGTTGAAGAACTCGATCAGTTGAGGGCGTCGGCTTGAGAGAAAACGAAATCTTTGTCTGTTTTTCTTGTTGACAAGCACTGCAAATATGACTCTTGTCATAAACTTGATCTGGAATTCCATTAGCGAGCTGATTTCTAGCCAGCTTGTTGATTGTCTTGAAGTTGAGATGATTCAGCCGTCTGTGCCACAGCCAGCTGACTTCATTGCTGCTTTTTGATACAAGATATGTGTACGGGAAATTTCGTTGTTCCAGTCAGCAAAGTATATGTTTGCTTCTCTTTTCCCTCTCAGTAATACCTGCTTGGTTTCCCTGTTTTTCACTGTACATCCTTGAGCATCGAACTTGACAGAAAAACCATTATCGCAGAATTGACTAATGGAAAGCAAGTTATGTTTTAATCCTTGTACATATGAAACGTTAGATATTTTAACATTGTAGGTTTCAAATGTACCGTAACCTTTGGTTAAACCTTTGGAGTTGTCACCAAACGTTACTTAAGGACCTGGACGCTCTTCGTATTCTTGGAGTAAATGCTTTAGATGAGTCATGTGTTTTGAGCATCTGCTGTCCAAGTACCACAGTGTTCTCATCGATTCCTCTATGATGCATCTTTCTCTTGCAGCCTGTCACAAAAATCAAAATTTAGGTCCCCAGATGTGATTGGGTCCTTATGGGTTAGTTAGAGATCCCTTTACGATCCAGATTTGTTTGATGACTCTGATTGGATCATTAGATCTGATAATTCTCCCAGCTGTGTCTATGAACACGTTCTTTGTGTTCTTTGTTTGACTCTGTTGGCTGGGTCTTGATCTCTGTCGTCTCCCAGCTTGATTTCTTGATAGTTCAGTTCTTCTTTGGTTTCCAGCTGAGTGTACAGCTGAGACATTTCTTTGCTTCTGTCTCTGCTGTCTAACTTGGTATCTCGGCTGGACTTGATAATCCAGCTGGTAATCATATGACTGATATCCAGCTGGATATCTTTTCTAATATCTCGGTTGATATCTTGCCACTTGCTGCTGATGGTGCTGGTGTCGAAGTTGTCCAGCGTCATTCCTTCGTTGTTGCTGAACCCAATGTGGTCTGATTTGAGCCTGGGGTTGCCTTACAGCTTGTCTTCTAGGACCTTGCTGTGTTTTCTGTTTCTCAGTCTTTTGTGCGGCTGGAGTTGGATTCTCTTTTGCTTTCACAAAAGTTACCTTGGTTCCACTTGTAGTTGAAACATTTGTTGGATCCTTAGACCCATCATAACCCAATCCCGTCTTTAATGCTGCTGGTCGTTGTACACTGATTATTTCATCCATCGTCGATGTAGCTTTGATGAGTGCTACCTGTTTTGACTAAATTAACCCTAGTCGCTCGCAATTAAACGAGGTCACTATAGATTAAGCAAGCTAACCCAAGTATCGTCTCACAAGGAAAACTTAGCAGGGAAATTATTGTATTGCGAAAAGAAAATAAACAGAAAGCAGTAAATCAATTGGATTGAGGAGTTATAACTAGACGGAAAGAATAATTAAACATAAAATAGCCTAGGCACGAACAAAAATGCATAAATTAAACCCTAGGCATTAATCGAAATTTAATCTAACAAAAGCATTAATCTTATCTAACATTAATTCTAGAAAGCAATCTGCAGGAGAAATTATAAAGCATAAATAAAGAACTGGAATAGTAAACTTACTACTGTAATCGAAATCAAAGATAAACTGGAATAGAATCTGACAAATTGCAATATCTGTAGCCTTGAATCCGGAATGAAATTACGATAGATAGTCACTAACTAGACAATAACCAAGAGTAAACTAGAAGAAAACCCTAAATAACTCTAGAATAACAAAGAAAAGAAAGGCGTCTGGAAAATATGGAGATGCCTCTGAAAAACCCTCGCTCGGTATTTATACACACCGTGAATTAATTGCGCACAGTGGTCTCCTAGCCTCAGCGACCGCTGAGCACAATTTAGTAAAGCCGCTAAACGCCCGAAGTCAGCGGTCGCATAGGGTGAGCGACCGCTGACTTCTCGCCCTGTAATGGATAAGCGCTGGACTCAGCGGTCGCTCGGGATGAGAGACCGCTGACTTCTGGCCCTGTATTGGATAAGCGCTGGACTCAGCGGTCGCTCGGGATGAGAGACCGCTGACTTCTGGCCCTGTATTCGATGAACGCTAGACTCAGCGGTCTCCTAGAGTGAGAGACCGCTGAGTTCTCTGAAGATGTCCTGTTTGGCTCAACGATCAGCGGTCTCCTAAGGTGAGAGACCGCTGACTTCCTGAAGGTGCCCCGTTTCATCAAACGGAACGTATTGCTGCAGCAGAAAACTCACAACGGTGGCGGAAGCTGAGCGAACTGTGGTTGCCTTCATCATTCCCGAGCAAAATCTACATTTTCAGCCCGATAGCTCGACACAACATCATTAGCGCATTTTAACTTTAAAATAATGCGAAACAAAACAAATGTCATCAAAAGCGCGCATGCAAAACATCCAGAAATGCAACCAAAAATGAACGCAACACTACCAGCTTTGTGGATAATGTGTATTCTGACCTTTTTAATTCCAAGATCTCAGCTGACTTTTTGTCTGACTCAGCCGTGGATTTTTCCAAATTGTCCATCAGCTGCTTTTTCTCATAGTAGAATTCCTTCATCAGCTGATCCTGTTTGACTATCTTTTCCTTAAGCGACACGATTTCCTCTTTGAGCTGTGTAGCATCAGCTGCTTCTGATGCTTCTTTCTATTTCAATTCTGCCTTCAGCTCAGCATTTTCACACATTATGACATCAAGAATTTCTTGTAAATCCTTGAAGTCATTCATGACTTTCTCCACCAGATTCCAATCAGGTTGTCCTTCTGATTCAGAGACCTGCGTAGAGTGTTCGTGTGATGGTGATGGGTTAGATACGTTCTGAATTTTAGAAGTTACCTCATCATCGTCGAGTCCTTCTGTCTATCCCATGAAGCAAGCATCCCAGTCTTGATCATCACGGGCCATGAGTGCATCTTTCTCTGAGTCTGAGAAAGGCATATCATCATCTATTTTGTTGCACTCGGACTCTTCATCAGCTATATATGCTCTTCTTCTGTCAGCTGCCTTAGCTTTCAGAAGATCTTTTTCTTTCTTTGACAGTTTGGGACAGTCCTGCTTGTAGTGTCCCGGCTCCTTGCAATTGAAGCAGCCTTTCTCTGTCCGTTTTGAGGTGTCAGCTGATTTTTCATCAGCTGCTGAGTACTTGTCTCTGTATGTCTTGGCGAATTTCTTGTACTTGCCTTTGCTGGTGTTGAGTCTGTTATAATTTTTCACCAACATGGCAATTTCTTCGAGTAGCTCCTCTTTGCTCATATCCTTTTTGTCCTTCTTCTTCTTGGAGGACTCAGCTGACTTGACATGAGCTGACTTTTCAGAGTTGGCTCTGAAAGCTATTTCTTTTGGAGCTGGGGTGAGTTCTCCGTCATTCTGTCTGCTTGAAGATTCTTCTTGGGTGATCTTCAAGTTGTATTCGTTGGCTTTTAAGAGTGAGAACAACCTTTCTGTAGATAGATCACCCAAGTCACTTCGACTTTGGTGAACTACTTTGTAAGTATTCCATTCAGCTGAAAGAGCTGAAAGAACCTTTAAATTCTTTTCCCGCTGGGTATATTTCCCTATTCTGATTGTCTCTATTTCGACGACTATGTTTGAGAACCTTAGCTCCATCGCTTCGATGGACTCATTGGCTAGCTGCTTGAAGTTGTCGAATTTTTGGCAAGCTATTGTGAATTTGTTTTCTTTGATCTCTTCTGACCCTTCACATAGCTTGGCAAGTGTTTCCCATATCTCTTTGGCTGTCTCGCACTTGATGATCTTACTCAGGTAGGCGTTCGAGACTGTTGATGAGATGGTGTTCCTTGTGAAGCTGTCCAGTCCAGCTTGCTTTCGTTCTTCTGAAGAGTATTCCTTCTTTGGCTTGAGAATTGGCCGGTATTCTGGTTGTCCTCCATCATGGACGGTTGTGTGCGAGAAATTCATGTTGAAGTATTACCCTAATCATAAGACTCAGGAAGTTCGTACAAAAATCATGAATTTCACTCAAGCTGGAGATGAACCCTTTCATGAGGCTTGGGAGAGATTTAAAGAATTACTTCAGCAGTGTCCACATCATCAGATGGCACCAGAAATGTTGTGGCAATTTTTCTATGATGGTCTTCTACAGACAACTCAGTTTATGGTAGATAGTACTGCCGGCGGAAATATTGCTGTGAAGACAGCCGAGGAATTGAAGAAAATATTTGAAACCCTTACAGCTAGTTCGCAGCAGAAATCTACTCGTACTCGACGTGTTGCAGTGAGTACAGTTGCTGAAAGTCTGGACATGAAAAAGCAGCTGGCCAACATGATGAGAGAGCTGTAGGACTTGAAGATGAGCAAGATAAGAGATTTTTACTGAGCCATGTGGCATTTGTGGAGAGCAAGGGCACAATCCTGAAGAGTGTCAAAGAATGGGAGAGCAGACATATGAAGGAGGAGCAAAAGTCTATGCTGCACAGGGGTATCCTCCACGTCAGCAGTTTGATCAAGGACAAACTTTCAATCAGAATCAACGATAGCAGAGCTCGGGATGGCAGAATCAGTCTAGTTATGGGTGAAGGAACCAGAATCAAGGACAAGGCTTAGGACAGAATTATCAATTTCACCCTTCCCAACAATAACAACAACCGATTCAGCAGTATCCCCCTTAGCAGCAGTGGTACCCTCAGCAACAGCAGTTCTTTCAACAATTTCAGCCTTCTCAAAAGACTTCCATGGAGGACAGTTTGAGCGCTTTCAAGCAGGAAAGCAAGCGTCTTGAAACAGCTGTGGGACAGATATCTTGGACTATGAATCAGATGCTGCAGCAACAGCAGACTAGAAAGATACCGAGTCAAGGAAAACAACCTCATCAGGCTCATGTTCTGTCTATCATTAGAGAAGTTTCCCCGAATTTCATGGAGGAGGAAATCAAGCCTCACAAGGTCGAGCATCAAGTTGACCAATCCGTTGCTTTTCAATGCAAACAGAGAGAAGGATTGGTACACATTGTTAACAAGAGGGACACCACAGAGAAGTTGAGGAGCAAAACCGTGAGTGCAATCAAGGCTTTCCAGCTGCCAAATGAACCTATACCACCAGATGCAGTTGAACCATATCAGCTACTACCTAAGCAACATGATCCAGGTAGTTTTATTATAAGCATGGACTTGGGTTTTGGCGACGAGGTCTCAGGCATGCTAGATTTAGGTGCAGCAATTAACCTGATACCTTTTAGTATATTTGAGAAATTGGATAATGTTGAATTGAAGCATACGGACATGAAAATATAATTAGCTGATGGTTCTATTAGTTACCCTCGTGGGATAGTTGAAGATGTTGTGGTAACTGTGAGTGGTATTAGAGTTCCAGTGGATTTTGTTGTGCTGGAAACTGGGAAGGGGATAAGGAGTAAGAATGGTCACCTTGTTTTACTAGGCAGGCCTTTTATGGCTACAACTAATACTCGCATTAATGTTAGATCATGAAGTTTGAGTATGGCGAGATCAAGGCGATCAGTGACTTTCTCTGTATTTAGTATGAAGTCAGTAGCTCCTGACCCTTTGGTGCAAAATTGCTCCTACATCAAGATGTTTGACTCGGTGGATGAGGATGATATTGTGCATGAATTTATGGCTAATCTACACAATAAGGATGATATCATTCAGGAATTCATGGCTAATCTGGAAAATGAGGATGACATAGTGCATGATTTTCTGGCTGACCTGCAAAGTGAGGAGGAAGTCGAGCTGGACATTCAAATACGAGAGAAGGCAAGAGCAACACATGCAATGGGTGTTGTTAAGCACCCAAGAGTGAGACCATTAGCTGCAACCATAGATGATGTGATAATCTAGGTGTAAAGACTGCTAAAGCTTCAATCAGAATTTGGTTAAAGGTTTCGCAGTCAAGCTAATGACGTTAAACTAGCGCTACATGGGAGGCAACCCATGAGTTGGTAATTTAGTTTTTTTTTTTCCTTTGCTTTATTTGTTTTGCTTTGTTTTGTTTTGTTTTGTCTTTGTGTTTTTCCAGGTTGCTGGATATTGTAGCTTGTCTGATATCTTGCTTGGAGTTGTCGTACCCTCAGTGAAGCCTCCTTCTTTTCTCTCTTATTTTATTGTCACAATGAGGGCTTTATTTTCTTTTCTCGTGTGGGGGGGGGAGGAACCCTTTTGGTTTGTTTGTCTTGTCTTGTCCTCGTCAATCTTGATTTGATTCAAACTGTAAAAGTATGTGGATTGAACATGATGTATTATGCTTTGATTTAATTAATGGTTTGAGGTTATGTTTCAGCATTTTCTTTAAGCATTGTTATCATTTTATAGTTGACTATGGGGCATTTTTCTGTATATGAATTATTGAGGTGAAATTCTTGAATGAGAGAAGGAGGTGGGAAATTTTTCTTTATGCGTGGAATTTTGTGTTATTGGTGCATTTTGTTGTTAAAGTGTAAGTTGAGTCGGGAGGTCTCTGCTCTTCTGGGAACCATGAGCATGGGAAACCACATGAGGATACTTTAGATGAAATCTAAATGTTTCAACCTCATGAATATTGACCTTATAACTCGACTGTCTTGCCGCTTGTGTAAAGAAAAATGTTGTTTGGCTTAATATATGATCCGAGGGGCTCTACCCCGCTCTCTCCATGCCTTTATTGAAATGCTTAGGAGAGATGGGTATGGGAAACCACTCTAGGAGACCCGGAATACTCCGGAGGATTTACCTAGTGAATTTTGCCCCGGAGATTATGTATAAATGATTGAATGATGAAAGGAAAATTCCTATTGATGTATTAAGGGTGTTAGCGCGATTCATGTCTTGCCTCTTTTCCTCGCATTTTGGTTTTGAGCCGATTGAGTTTATATGCAGAGGGGCAACTCATTAATATGGGGTGAATTGCATTTGGTTAAAGAATGTTGAGAATGGTCTTGTGCTGGATATGATGTTGAAGCATGATTTGTCATTTTCGATCTACATCTTACTTGTTGTGTTTTAAATTAAGATTTGCTTGAGGAAAAGCAAGGTTTTGTGTGTAGAGGGTTTGTTACGTTACTTTTTGGTTGCATTTTCGGATGTTTTGCATGCACGATTTTTATGACATTTGTTTTGTTTCGCATTGTTAAAGTTAAAATACGCTAATGATGTTGTGTCGAGCTATCAGGTTGAAAATGTAGATTTTGCTCGAGAATGACGAAGGCAACCACAACTTGCTCAACTTCCGCCGCCGATGTGAGTTTTATGTTGCAGCGATAGGTTCCGTTTGTTTAAACGGGACATCTTCAGAGAAGTCAGCGGTCCCTCACCTTAGGAGACCGCTGACCGCTGAGCCCCGCTGAGTCTACAGGGCTAGAAGTCAGCGGTCTCTCACTCTAGGAGACCGCTGAGTTCGGCGCCTCGCCAATAAAGGGCCAGAAGTCAGCGGTCTCTCAACCTAGGAGACCGCTGAGTTCAGCGCTTGCTCACTCCAGGAGATCGCTGAGTCGGACGATTAGCAGGCTTGATGAAGAACGCTCAGCGGTCGCTGAGCCCAGGAGACCGCTGAGCGTGATTTAATTGTGACGCATATAAATAGCAGACGAGGGTTTCAGAGATGAGGCACTGTTCCAGACGATATTTTTTCTTTATTTTCAGAGTTTAAGTTTAGGTTTTGTCTTCTAGTTTCTTGGGATATTTCTAGTTAGCAATTTAATTATCGTAATTTTCATTCCGGATTGGAAACTTCAGTCGTTGCAATTTATCAGATTCAATTCCAGTTTATCTTCGATTTCGATTACAGTAATGAGTTTACGATTTTAGCTCTTTATTTATGCTTAATAATTTCTCCTACAGATTGCTCTCTAGAATTAATGTTAGGTTTAGAAAACATTAATGCTTTTGTTAGATTAAATTTTGATTTTTACCTAGGGTTAATTTATGTTTAGTTATTCTTTCCGTCTAGTTATAAACAACAAAACCCCCAATTGATTAACTGCTTTCTTTTTATTTTCCTCTTTGCAACACATTGATTTCCCTGCTAAGCTTTCCTTGTGAGACGATATTCGGGTTGGTTTGCTTAATTTACTGTGATCTCGTTCAATTACGAGCGACTTTAGGATTAATTTAGTAGAACAATCATCCTCCTCTGTAATTTGCTCTTCCTCTCTATTATGTTGCACTAATTTGCCCACAATGTCAACTAGGGATGTCAATCGGGCCAATCCTTTCGGTTTCGGGTCAGCCCTATCGGGCTGTCGGGCAATTCGGTCCGGGTCAAATCGGGTTGATTTTTTTCGGGTTGAAAAATCTCAACCCTAACCCTAAACATCCGGGTCTCAGGTTAGCCCATCGGGTCACAAAGTTTGTAATATTTTTTTTAACTTGTATACACTTTCTTGATTATTCTATGTTTATTGCAAAACAATACACATAAAAAAATGAAAAATAACGATACGAGTATACGAATCACATGACAAATAGAGAACATAATTAAATCCAAAATATAACAACTTCCAACAAAACAAGTCTAGCATCACAAAAATATTCATCAATAGTTTGTTATCTCATAAATGAAACTAAACACTTGAATGACATTCTTCTCCTACTCGAATAACTTTTGGAGCTTCTTCAACTTGATCACTGACTTCGAGTTCAAAATCTTCATCATCTAAAAAATATATATAGTATTAAAATACAGTAAAATTACATAATTTAAATCTTGATAGAAAAATAAATATTACCATCTGGATATCCATGCAACCAATTACGCGTGCAAATAAGAGCTTGTACTTTTTCAGGAAGAAGTCTATTTCTATATTAGTTCAAAACATGCGCTCCAATGCTAAAGGAAGATTCAGAAGCTACCGTTGTGATAGGAATGCTAAGCACATCACATGCCATCCTAGCAAGTTCTCCAAAGCGGGATGCGTGAGTTTTCCAATATTTAAGTACATCAATTTTTACCTCTTCACCCAACACATCTTCTTCCAAATAAACATCCAAGTGTGACTTTGTATCGTCAATCAGTTCCTGCATATGAAAACTTGTTCTTTCTTTTCCGCTCTTGCTCCCCCCAAAGAAAAACGTCTTCAAACCTGATATTTCAACCGAAAAAGCTCCTTTAGCTTTACCAAAAGCCTCGCAGAGGTGTCCAATTAAACCTATCCAATTCTGAGGCGTACCTTCGATCTATTTGCATTTTGCCACACGTGAGGGTGTCGGAAACTTGCCTTAAATGCATCGGAAATGGCATCTAATTTAGACCTTTCCAAATGAAATTGTAGACAACTCTATTGGCCCTTTGGTTAGCTCAACTCCTTTCCTTCTATCATAGTAGAAGAAGCAACTGATTTCATAGTCGCTATAAAGGAGTTATGCTCTAAATGAGCGGATTTGTAAGTTGAGTTTGTTTTCAATTCCACCTTTGTAATTCCTAAGTTCCTACAATCAGACACCACAAGATATTAATATACAAGTTCAGCAATAAATAAACATAACTAAAAATATAATTCAATGCGAAAATTTGAACTAAAAAATATAACTTACAGCAAGCTCTTTTGCCTCCAAATTCAATCATTTTCCTGTTGTTTCTCATCCTTCTCCTTCCAAAATCTCAAATTCTCTAACTTGAGAACTAGAACTAGAACTAGGAGCTTTAGAAGATGCATTGACTCCCCTTTTCTTATACTCATCGTATAGTAAATACAACTTTTGCTTCAACTTGTTAGCTTTTTCCCTACTAGAAGAAAGATCAACTTTGGAATAACAAAATTCCACAAGCTTCAGCTTCATTCTTGGATCAAAGACTGCTCCCATTGCAAGTATTTCACTATACTCTTCCCAATATTTTTCAAATTTATTTTTCATCAAAATAGTCATAGATTTCACAACTTCATCTTGACTAGTCAAATTTCTTTCCGACAACCGTGCAATCTTCCAAACTTCCATAAAGTACAAATTGGAAGTTGGATAAGATGAACCAGAGATCAAGGTCGTCATCTCAAAAAAGGGACGCAAAAATTCACACATTTTTTCCCCTCTTTCCCACTCTTCTTCTGTCAGACATTGGTTATAAGTTAGATCATCAAATGCAAGCATGCAAAAAACACGACGATATTTAATTGCAGAAACAAGCATCAAATAGGTAGAATTCCAACGTGTAGACACATCCATGAAAAGTGAAGATGTAATTTTAATGCCATTTTTTGAGCACATTCTCTAAACTTAATCACTCTTGCTTCTGATCCTTTTATATATTTGATGCTTCCTCTAATCTTATCCAATGCATCACTAGCAACTTTCAACCCATCTTGAACTATAAGATTCAAGATATGTGCACAACATCTCACGTGAAAATAATCACCGTTGCACAGTAAAGAGTTCTGTAAATCAAGCCTTGTCTTTAACATCCTCACCATAGCATTGTTGGCGGAAGCATTATCCAAAGTCAAAGAAAAGACTTTCCTATCTATTCCCCAATCTACCAAAATACACAAAATACAAGTATCTTGTTGTTCAATCTCCATTTTTCATCCACATAATGTGCAGTCAAGTAAATATAACCCATATTCGTACAAGCAGTCAAAATATCAGAAGTCAAGCACAACATACCACGAAGATTTTTCAATGAGAGCTTCAGTTTCTCTTTTTCAGATTCATACATATTCACAACATCAGAGGCATGAGTATTTCTAGTGATAAATCTTATATCTGAGTTTAAATACTTCAAAAAACCTCTCACCATATCATATTCAACCCAAATCAATGGAAAATCATGTGCAACTGAAATCTTAGTCATCCAATTTCGACATATCTTCTGGTCTATTACTTTATTCTTACCCTTTAACTTTCCTTGAGCATCAATTATCATAGAACTTACATCTCCAAACTTTGGTTTCTTCTTACACACCAGTAAATGACGATTTAGAGTTGAAGTTCTGTAGTTAGTACCTTTATATACATAGTCTTGACTACAATGGTTGCACCGGACGTGTCCGTTTCCATCTTTGTCAGGTTCACCAATCGAAAAATGATTCCATGCATCAGATGTTTTTTACTTCTTACTCTTAGAAGATCCTAAAATCTTCACATCTTCATCATTATCACTAGTTTTTCCAGTAGGTTTTTAAGACGCGGCTTCTTCCATCGTGCTGCAAATTAAAAATTAGTTCTTAATGCTTTAAAAATTAGATAAATAGAAGAAAGCTTGACACAAATATTATAATTATAAATATCGCCACAATTTAGATTCTCTCTCCCCTTTCCAATCCTAACTTCGTTCATCAGTTCATCTTATCTAAAAACAGTCTTAGACCACTCTTCTTCTCGCAATATTCCAAATTGCAGTATGTCAATTATATGTTTATTTTTTAATGTTCCAAGTAGAAAACCAATCTTTCAGACCTAAAATTTCTGCAACAGAAATTTGAAAAAGTAAATTTTTCAAATTTTAACGTGTTTGGCTACAAAAAAAATATATAGTATTTTATTAAATCTGAGGAAAAAACATATGCAAAAATCATAAACTAAATATACTCGAAAATTTTCTTTGGATATGCATCACTAGCTGCAAATATGCAACAAAAAATAAAAACCTATGCTCTAATCCTAAAAAGAAATAAATTTCGTACCAGTTGTCGCCGAAGAATTAACGCCATGAGGAGTTCACGTCGTTGGTGGGTTCAGGCGCCGGTGAAATCACTAAAATCGTGTCGAGGAATGAGATAGATGAGAGAAAATGAAGAACGCCGAACATGGATTTTTTTCTACTGGGCTAGCAGGAGCGGCTAGGGAAGAAATGAATGAGAGAGAGAGAGAGTATTATGTTTTGTAAGGATTTATAAATATAACTTTTTATTAAATACTTCAGCCCGTCGGGCTGACCCGAGCCCCAGTCGGGCTAGCCCGATTAACCCGCCAACCCGAGCAGGTTAACCCGAATAGCTCGGTTATGTATTCGGGTTACCAAATTTTGATTTATTTTTTCCGGTTTATTCGGGTCGACCAGTCGGGTTCGGGCTCAATTGACATCCCTAATGTCAACTAACTCCCCAACACGAGTCTCAATGCGCACAATGGACGCATCGACAGATTCAAATCTTTGTGTGGTTGACTGGATGAAAGATTGGAGAGTCTCTTCTAAAGAAGGTTTTTGGGGTGGATGTTGTAATGAATTCGGATATTGGGCATTTTCATTCCAACCAAAATACGGGTTAGAAATCCAACCAGAATCTTGGCACATGTTAGCTCTGTGCCCATATTCTCCACTATACGCTACCAAACACTCCGTGTAATCATAGCTCGGAATTTTCTCTATCTCAGGATAGGTAAAATCCCACATATAATCCTCCAGTTTCGCTAATCACTGCGCAAACAAAAACACAAAACCGATCAAGCGCACCTGGGGGATAAATAAAAACAACCAAAATAAAAATAATTACAAAAATAAACACGGAAAAAAAATAACACAAGAACAATTCTCCTATAGCCTTCTCCGGCAACGGCGCCAAATTTTGTTTCAACTCTAAACACCTAGAATTGACTCGCAAGAGAACGAGGTCAATGCAGAGCGACAAGCTGACCCAAGTCGTATTCTCAAGGAAGGCTCAACAGGGCTAATGCCACTTGTATATTTACACAGAAGATAAATAAACAATCCTAAACATTCTAAACCAAGAATTCAGAGAACAAGAACTAAACTAATCAACGGAATAATAAAATCAAGAAATAAATAACAAGAAGAATAAGAAGAAAGAAAAGTATTAGGGGTTAGATACTTCTCCTCGATTTCTCACCAAGCTTGTTACAAAATTAATTCAATTAATCAATCACGCATAATCAACTTCAACATAGGATTAACATCAATTACTTTCGCTTCAATCCGTTAAACCTTAATGACTAAATTACACGATCAAGATTAATAATTAGACATGCATTTCCGGTCAATCAAATGTTGAAAGAACCACAATCGAGCAGTAGAATCATCCATCGATCTCATCCACTACTTACAAATATCGAATAGTGATCAATTATTCAATAAGAAGAAAATCAATTCAATCAACGAGAAATTAATCAAAGAACAAGCACGAATCGAAAACGATTCGAATATCTAAACCCTAATCAAAGAATTAGCTAAGCATAGAATAAATCATCGAAGAATAATCACAAGAATTCACCGATTAAATTACAAGAAATAAACAATGAAGAAATCCTTACAATTGAACGGGTGCAATCTGTGGATGATGATCCTCTTTATTCTAGCTAGCCGAAAGAAAAGAAATGAAGAAGAAAAGAAAAGAAAATAGAGTGGGCTGCTGCTGTGTTCGAAAAATCAAGAATGTAGAGTGTGTGTGTGAAACCCTAGCAGAAATATCTTTAAAGTCGTGCAAACAAGCGTTACGAAACTCAGCCCAGTGCTCGTTGCGAACTTCACTCCAGCGGTCGCTGGGCAGTATGGGCATACCGCCCAGCCAATGTCACAACAATTGTACGCACAAAAACACGATAAACTACAATTGTACGCACAAAAACACAATAAACAAAACACATAAAATCAACACAAATAACAACTAAACAAACCCTCGCCTTCTCAGCTCTTGTGCGCTCCCGTTCCGATGCTCGTTGGTCCTCTTCTATGCTAACTCCCTTATCTTGCAACACTTTTCAACTAAAAACTCGAGATATTGAGCTCACCACATGCAACATCGAAAAGAAATAAAATAAATCAAAATACGAGAAATATCAACAGGAAACACAATTGCACGCACAAAAATACGACAAACAAAACACATAAAATCGACACAAATAACGACTAAACAGAGGGGTTTGGTTTGGGGTTCCAACTGTGAACGAGTTCTTACAATGAAGAACTTAGAGTTAGATGAACTCGTTCAAAATCTAGGCTTAGGATATACAATAATTTCTGCCTAGGAATCAGATGAAAAACTGGCCAGTTTCTGGACTAGAAACACTTTAAGATAAAGTGTTCTTTGAACTATTTAGAACTGCTAATGAGCTTTTGAAGGCTTGATAAATTCAGAGAATGAAAGCTTGTAGAGAGTTTTTATAGGTAGAGATCAAGACTAGCCGTTGGAGGAGCCGTTTGAATCTTACCTATTCTTCTTAAATTCACAATCGGCCGTTGGGCGTTTCTGCACCAGTCTTCATCAGTGTCACATCCTAGGTTCTGAAGTCTAGGATGCTGATTTGGCAATCCCTCATTGGTCGAGATAGATTGTTCTCTTCTGACACCGGGATTTGTCTTCAAGCTGTTTTCAGAGTCTTGGAGCTGGATCTGATACTCTGACTTGAACTGATGCTTTCAGAGTTATCATTCATTTGTTCTGTACAGCTGGATCAGCTGTGTCTTGAACTTAGCTCAATTAAACTTTAGCTTGATCCTGTTCTACCTTGAACTCAGCTCAATTAATCTTCAACTTGATCCTGCTCTGTCTTGAACTCAGCTCAGATGGAAAACTCAGCTGATCGTTGACTCCTGCTGTTAACACAGCTGGATCTTTTGCTGTCTTGAGCTTCTGCTGTTAAAACAGCTGGATCTTCTGCTGTTTTGAGCTTCTGCTGTCTTCAGCTTCCTGAACCTGTAAACTTAGAAAATCTAGAGCTCAAACAGGCGAGCTAGAAAATATTACTTAGGTTGATGCGATCATCTACTAGGTTCGAGTCAGTTGGGTTTTGGTATTAAATCAAAACTTTATAATTTTTCCATCAAATCCATTCGGCGGTATCAGCTTAAAATAGTGGGCCAAAGCAGTAACAATGTGAGGGAGCGCAGGATGACAATAGGATCGGCGCTGAATATTCTGAATTCCCTCAAACAAAAAGGCTGTGGGGCACACCTTGACATTTTGAAGAGCAGCTGTGAGCAGAAAAACTTTCCCAGTACTAACCTTGTTCGCCTGCTCATTTCCATTGGCGTTGTAAACAAGAAACTTGTGAAGAATCCCCAACGCCGGATCTTTAATAAATCCACTAGGTATACCCTCTGAACTCCAATTATTGAATTCGGACAAAAATTCCCATGCCTCAGCAGCATCAAACTCTGGTGGGGGCTTACGGAACCCCTCCAGCAGAAAACCAAAAACCCGCTTCATAATGCGGTCAATCACGGTAAACTCACAACCAAACGTTCGACAAGTGAAATAAGTAAAATCATCCACAAGATCAAATGTATTCAACACCTCTAAACACAACGGAGGATAACTGGGACACTCCATCATAACAAATTTGTCCATAACCAAATTTTTTAGATATTGCTTAAGCGAAGTCATGACCCCAAGGGATTCCATCAAACCCCAAACAAAATAACGAGGCACAGTAACATCAAAATGACTGAAACGCTGAAAAAGAGCACCTGATATAGGATTGAATATAGGAAACAGACAACCATACTCTTGAGAACAATCAACAGGTTCCTCTTCTTCCATGGGGTCTTGAGGCTGAGAGGTAGAGCCCGGAGCATTTTTGGTGCGTGCTATTAGACCAAACGAACCCAAACAAGAGCGGTAGAAGCAACTGGCACACAGTACGGTTGGGATATGAGTAATTCTCAGTGATCTCTGAAGGGAATCGGGCGCTGAGGCGAAGGGGTCGCTGAAACGGAGCGCGCGCTGAGGGAGAGTGAGCGCTGATGCTGAGCGCGCGCTAAGACTGAGCGAGCGCTAAAGCTAAGGATGAAGGAGCGCGAATAGGGGCAGGCGACAATGGCGACTGATGGTGAGCTAGCGCTGAGAGCGTGACGGCGGCGGCTGAGGGTGAGAGAGCACTGAGTGTGACGGAGATGGCTGAGCGGTCGCTGATGGCAAGGGATGGCTGAGCGGTCGCTGATGGCAAGGGATAGCTGAGCGGCAGCAGTCTCGGAGGGACGGAAAAATTATGGGTGGTGGTGGGGAAATATGGTGGTGAGGGAAAATATGGTGGTGGGGAAGAGATTTGATAGAGAAAGCGAAAGGAAGAAGATGAAAAAGTGAAAGTGACGGTGAATTAGGGTTCGCAAATATTTAGAGAATGAGAGGCTCAGCGATCCCCTAGAGTGAGCGGCCGCTGAGAATTGAACCCTAATATACTCAGCAGTCGCTTAGGGTGAGCGACCGCTTAATTCTCGTCTTGGACTAGATAGCTTCTCCAAACTCAGCGGTCGCTTAGATTCAGCGATCGCTGACTATTTCCGCTGTATTCTGAACTTTTCCACACTCAGCGGTCGATGGGGCACAGCGACCGCTGACTCTCCGCCCTGTAATAGAAACTTTCTCCACGCTCAGCGGTCGCTGAGGTGCAGCAACCGCTGACTTTTCGCCCTGTAATTCTACTTCTTGACAAAGTAAACATACTCAGCGGTCGATGATGCTGAGGTACCGCTGGGTCCAGCGAGTTCTGAAATACAATTTGTTCCTCAAAAACTATATATCCTGCACATCACAAACATATACCCAACATAACCTCCAACAAGGATAACAAGACTTAAAAGGAAACGACTCAAGCAAATTATCACAGACCATAGGAGAAGATAAATTATCAAGACGAGATAAATGGTCAGCCATGGCACTGTCCCTACCCCTCCTATCACGAATTTCCACATCAAACTCTTGCAGTAAAAGCACCTAGCGAATAAACCTAGGCTTAGCTTGAGATTTGGTCAACAAATAACGCAATGCAGTATGATCACTATGAATAATGACTTTTGACCCTATGATGTATGCATGAAATTTGTCTAATGCAAACACAACAACAAACATCTCCTTCTCGGTAGTGGTATAATTCACTTGAGTAGGAGTTAGGGTTAGACTGGCATAGTCAATCACACAAAGCATTTTGTCAATACGTTGACCCAAGACAACACCAACTGCAGAATTAGATGCATCACACATAATTTCAAAAGGTTCGGTCCAGATAGGACCAATGACAACTAGGGCAATGCTCAACTTCTTCTTAAGCAAATTAAAAGCGTTGAACTTCTTAAGGATCTCCACCAAGGCTTGTTCTTCTTCTTTGTTGAGGTCAGAAGAAATGATGACTGGTTTTTTCCTTCCCTGTTCAAGAAACACATATTTCAGATTCGAGGGTAGTTCCTTGAGCTCGAGTTCTATTTCTTTTTCATTTTTGGAACTCTCAGATATCAATGGTTGGTCAACAGGCGCACTTATGGGCACCAACTCCTCCAAACCTGATTCCTCCCTGAGCCGTTCCTCTAAATCTGCAGATCCTTCAAACACTTCTTCCATCTACTTTTCTTCAACGAAACTTGCCTCAGTAAGAACATCAATGTCATCTATGTAAGAACAATTTTCAATACTGTTGACTGAAGGCATAGCTCAACTGTCATGAATATTATAGGAGACCGTTTCTCCTAACACCGACATCTTGATGATCTCATTCTTGTCGTCGATCAGTGTGTTGGTGGTAGCCATAAATGGTCTTTCTAATAACAGTGTATGCTCTCTTCTATCCTGTTGCACATCTCCAATCACGAGCACCACAAAATCTACGGGAACTATCAATATCTTAACCCGGACCAGAATATCTTCAACAACCCCTCTAGGATGTCGAATGGATCGACCGGCCAGCTGCAGGCACATCCTAGTCGGTTTCAACTCTCCCAATTCAACTGTTTGAAGATAGAGTACGGCATCAGATTAATCCCGACTCCTAAGTCCAACATTCCTGATGCTTCTTTCGCATTTCCCATGGAAATCCTAATCACAAAACTCCTAGGATCCCGTCGTTTAGGAGGTAAAGGCTGCTGCATAATTGAATTGACACTTTCGCACACCAAAACCTGTTCATTATCCTCAAACCTCCTTGTTGGTCCCAAGACGGATACCTTGGTGTAGAGGGGGGGAGTGAATACACCAAGGTTTAAAAACTTTTCCAAGTTAAAACTCTTTTCAGAGAGCTAGCTGTGTTCGATCCAGCTGGATGGCAGCTTGATCGACACAGCTGGCTGTGTGTGTGTGCGGAATGTGGTGGATTTGGAAAGTCCGTCTGTTGCTTCAAATTATATTGCAAAGCGCTGTTTCACTTTTCAGTTAGTCAGTTTATGCAGCTTGAAATAATGCTCATGATGGGTTAGCAAAATGCATAAAACAAAGCAGTAAAGAACAAAGCAATTTTAACGTGGTTCGGAGTAACACCTCCTACGTCCACGACCAGGTTCACTGGTAATTCACTACCACTTGGTTTCCAAGTACCAAGCAACTTCACAACTCTAACCCGAGCTATGTTTCAACAGTTTGCGGGCACTGTCAAGCCTACACCTTCAGTATCCGGGTACTGAAGAACCTATCCACTCGAATTACACGCTTCGAGCAAGCATACCTTTACCTAACCTTTCTGGGTTTGGGTTTGGGTTTGGGTTTGGGTTTGGGTATGGGTTTTCCAACTGTGAACGAGTTCTTACAATGAAGAACAAGGAGTATGATGAACTCGTTCAATCTAGGCTTAAGATGTTTATATTCTGATCTATTCTGCCTAAGACTAAATGTGTGAACAACTAAGAACACAGCTGACTGGCTGGGTGTTCTTGAAAGATATGGCTTTGAAGATTGTTGTTCATTTTTCTGTTTTGCTCTTTTATTGCTTCAGTCGTCTATTTCTTCACCAGTCCTCTTTCTTCAATGGAGGAGGAGAGATATATATAGGTGGAGATCCAAACTAGCTGTTGGAAGAGAGCCGTTTGAATCTTACCTACTCTTGTTGACTTCTGGCCTTAACCTACGAAGTAGGTCTGCTTCTGCAGAGGCTAGTTCTTCTCTTATTTGACTGTGTCAGACAAGATCTTTTGACATCGGGATCTTGTCTTGGAGAAAGTCTTCGTCTTCGAGCTGCTAAGCGTCTCTGCTGTATCTTCAGTGTTTTGGACTCTGCTGTGTCTTGACTCTGAGCTGTGTCTTAGACCTGTGCTGTATCATCAACCTGAGCTGTGTCTTCAACCTGAGCTGGTCACTGACCTGAGATGTGTTTTAGACCTGAGCTGTGTCATCGACACTAGGCTGGGTCTTTTACACTGAGCTGGGTCTTTGACACTGAGCTAGGTTTCCATCACTGGGCTGGGTCTTGATACTGCAGGATCTTTGACTCTGCTTGGTCTTGCTCTGCTAAGTCTTCTCTGCTGAGTTCTTAAGCTGTCTGCTTAGTTGTGTCTTCTGCTGTCTTCTGTTGTCTTCATCTGTCTTCAGCGATTCTACCTGTAAACTAAGAAACTCTATATGGTCAAACAGGTGAGCTAAAAAATGCTTAGGTTTGTGCAATCATCTACTCGGTTGGGGTCAGCTGGGTTTTGGTATCCAATCAAAACTCTTATTAATTTGATGATGCCAAAACCTAACTGAGAAAAACAATTTACTTCTCCCTTAACAAGAAACGGGTTTTCAAAAGTTTAAACATACACAACAGGTAAATCAAATTCAGAGTTCGGTGCCTGGACAAAGAGTTATTGTCATCAGGATGAGCTTGAGAGCAAAAACGAATATTTCATTAATAAAAGGATATCTTACAAATTCACAATTACAAAACTTTTAAAAGATAAAAATTCCCAGTTGGCTGGGTCTTCAACTGAGCTTCCTCTGTTCATCAATCTGATGGTCAGTCTTGAGACCATATCTGTTGAAGATGAACTCTTCCAGTTCCTTCCATTCTGCTTGATTCTTCGTTTTGGAAATTCCTCTTTCGCCTGCTCAGTGATGAACTTCTTTGATAATCTGGGCTTTGTCAGGAAGGATCGTTCCAGTTAGAGATGGAGGCTTCAATTGCATGACTTTTGGAGCCTTGAGCTGGATGTTGTTTCTCTTGGCATATAGGGCAATTGATCTTGCCATCATTGGATCTGTCTCATGAAGTTCGAGGAGATAATCCTGGAACGCAGTTTCTGGATCCATGCCTTTGTATTGATTCAAGTAGTAGAATTCTTTGATGAATTCTGACTTGCATCGTTCCCAGTTTTCATTGATATCATCTGGGTTCTTCTTGCCAGTTGAGGCTGCTTGGACTTGATTCTTCCTAGCTTGCCTGTAGCTTTGCCTTTTCTTCTTTTGCTTTTTCTCAGCAGGCTTGAGCTAATCAGCTTTCTTCTTGATAATCTTATCCAGCTCTTGCATTTCTCTTCTTTGCTCGTTGTGGAAGTTACACAGCCAGTGATAGTCCTTGTATTCTTCTGGCTTATGTCCACAGTCTTTGGCAAGAGCAACCATCTTTTCTCTCCATGTCTGTTTGACTGTTTTGGCTAGAGTAGTTGGCTCTGGCTCTTCGTCATCCAGCTCTTTGGTGAAATCGTCGATTGCCGATTGAATTGGCTGCACAGGTTCCCCCTTAACTGCAGCTTCCCTCTGCATTGTTTTTCTAGCTTCATTCTTATCTTCTCCCTTTTTGGCATTATCAACAAGGGAGGCAGAGAGGTTGGCAACTGTTGTGTTGAACTTGGCGAGAGCGGCTTCAACATCAGCGATCTTGGCTGAGTTGTCAGCTGTGGCAATGTTCAGCTGAGCAGTGCTGTTGTTTCCAGCTCTGAACTGAGCATCCAGATCTTTATATAAGTTGAAGAGTTGGCGGATGTCAGAGCTGTTGGAGAGAGTGGACTTTTTGAGAGCTTCCAGCTGGCTTGAAATATTTATTATGTCGTCGACCAGTGGAGCTTGATGTCTGGTTACAATCTCAGGAACTCTCTTCTCTAGAAGATGCGATTGATCAATGCTTTGAGTGACAAGAGATTGTTTGAAATCTAGACTTGTACTTTCTTGTAAATCTTGAGCAAACTTATGGACTTCATCAATTGTCTGCTGTTGCTCTCTAACTTGACAGTCTAGAGCTGTGAATCGCGTAATGACATCTACTTGAGACTTCAGTCTGTCCTGAAAAAGAATTTCTTCAACCTCTTTAGTTATTGCTTCCTTCATGGCTATTGAAAGCTCGACAGCTGAGTCCGTTTGAGTTGAAGAATCAACATGACTGTGTTTGTTTGCCTCTAACTCGACCAGCGATCGAGTGTCATTGGAAACTGGACTTGGTGGAGCTGTTGTCTTTGGTTTAGCTGATGCAACAGCTGGTTCTTCCAAGACTATTACCTCAGTTGTGTTAACTGGTTCAGCTTCCTTGGTAATCTTAGCTGTAACTTCTTTGGATATGACATCTCCAGAAAATGTCTCCCATCCCGCTGCTGTTAGAAGCTTATTGGCTGATTCCCAGACATCTGCTGGGTGCGTCTTGGGGTATTGTTGAGACACTTCGATAATTCCTCTGATGAGATCATTTTGATGTAAGTAAGCATCTTCCAGACTTCTAAAGCCAAACGTGTACTGGAGGCATGCTTCATCCGTCTTCAATTTCTCATAAGAGAAGGTCTCGATCAGCTGCTCATTCTGGTACCAGGTTGCCATCTTGGTGGCCAGGTAGAATTTGAGATCTCCAACTTTGACGAGGGCAATTGGCAGGTGCGCCAAGATGGGATACTGAGTTAGAACACTCTTGATCCCTGCGATGCGTAGCTCCTCGTACATAACTTCCATGAAGGCTGAGCCAGAGGAGTTGAGTGATGAAGAAGTAGTAGAGTCACTTTCCTCTGATTCTGTGGAGATATGTGCTTTGGAAGAAGGCTGTTTTGGGAGAGAGCTTCGAATGGAGGAAAAGGGTTCAGCTTGGTCGTTACCTGGCTGTGAAGGAGCTCCAGCCAGTTGATTATTTCCCTGTATGTTTACAGGAGATGAGTCTCTTGCTGGGGAGCTGGGTGGAGGAGAAGGCTATTTGGGTGGAGAGATATGAGGCGGTGAGAGCTTGGGTGAGCTGGGAAGAGTTGTCTGACTCTTTGAATTGTCCAGCTCTTCCTCTGAACTGGATGACGATTCATCATTTAATCCCATATCAGCCAAGATGTTTGATCCGCAAATATTGAAGGCTGATACTGGCTGTGTGGAGAGAATCACAATTGCTTGACTTGGAGTTTCTTTAGAGGAAAGTCTCGCCTCAGATGGTGGAGTGACAGCCGTTTTCTTTTTCTTTTCAGCTGGACCTCCAGCTGGTTTGGGGTCAGCTGTCTTCCTTTTTCTCTGATTCTTCTTAGCTGGAACATCTGCCTCTGTTTCTTCCAGCTGCTTCTTGCCTTTGCTCACGAGGTACATTTGTTTTCTTAGGAGATCATTGATTTGACTCATTCTCTGGAAGAGAATCTTCGTTTCTGGAAACGGATCTGATTCAGCCCACTTTACTGTGTATCCTTTCACAGCTTGTTCTATTAAGAACGAAATCTTGGAGCATAGATACAGTGGCTCTGACGTTGAATACGTCGTCCTGGTGTAGTGGAACTTGATCTTCTCTGACTCCTAGACCAGTCGGTTGAGCAAGAAATCAAACCAGTTGACGTTTGCGCCTTTGATCATGGCAATCATCGGATTAAGCTTTGGAATACTGATCTCTCCTTGAGATCCAGCTATCCCTAAGATGCACTTTTGTGTGATATCCAGCAGCAGCCTGTACTTTGGCTTGAGAAGAAGCTTTGACATGCTCGCTCTGTACGGCTCTGGGAAGATGAGCATCTCTTTATTGAGGAATTCATCCACTTCTTCATGGCTGTAATCGTCTGGGATGAATCCTCCTTCGCTGGGTAGATTGAACACCTTTCGTAGCATCTTGTTGAGTTTGATGTTGACGGTTGCTGAGTTAAATTTTCCGTCATCGCCCTCGACAGTCACATTGAATGAAGATGAGTAAAAGCCTTTTTCGTCAATGATGTTGAGATAGAATAGAGCTGCTTCTCTCTTTAGCATAAGCTTGGGCATGGAGGTTGCCTACAGTAAGAGACCGGAGTATGACGAGATCTGCCATCTCTTTGACTTCTGAAACTGGAAGGTTGGCGGTGGAAAGACAACTTTCAAATGACAACTTTGTCATAAGAACTTCGAACTGGTTCATCCCTGCGGTTGATTTCTTGGGTGCCATTTCTGCAGTCTGTTGATTTTGATCGAGCGACGAAGTTGCAGACAATGGACAGATGATTTGAAGATTTGAAATTCGGTTCCCAGAAGAGCAGAAGCCTCTCAACTTGACTTAAATCTGATTTTTTTTAACTTGGAATACAACATTTAGAGCACAATCTTCTCACCCAAAACCCCATATTCAAATGTCAAGCATCAATCATTCAAGTATGACAAGGCCCCACAATTAACCATATAATACTCACGAATAATCAATTCATAACAGAACATCCCGATCAATCAAGTCCATCAAAACATAATTCATCGAATCCAATCATCACATTTACACTTAGATCAAAATAAGACTCATGAGAACATGCAAGCAAAACTCACAAAACCTGCCCCCCTACAAGAGAAGAAGACAATGCCCTCATTGTAATAAAAAGAAACAGCCAAAGATAAGAAAGCAACACGAAACAATAGGAGGGCAGGAAGCAAAATCAACAGAAACACTGATCTATCAACTGAAGAAAAACAAAACACAAAAACGACTACGAAATAAAATGAAACAAAACAAATCAAAACAAGAAATAGAAAACATACGAAACAACAGTGAGGTATCACTGTTGATCAGCAGGTGGTGGAGGTGGATGTCCATGATGCAGTGTCCAATTCTCCCATTGCTGCTCCAAAGCGGCCAAGTACGCATTCTGATCGGCAAGTTGCTGCTGCTGGAGAGCCCACTGCTGATTCTGCTCGCTCCAAAGGCGATTCTAAACGAGCAATTGCTGATTCTGAGCTTCCAAACGCTGACTATGCTCCTCTAACTGCTGCTGGTACGAATACAACTACCGATTCTGAGCATCAAAACGGCCATAAACATCATGCTGAAATTGCCCCCACTGGGTGCTCCAATTCTCACGGAAAGCTTGAAGATCCTGACGAAGCTGGGCAAATTCAGAAGAAGAAGGCCTTGCCCCTCGAATTGGCCACACAGAAGGTACCCCATCAGATCTTGTAGGAGGAACCTCATCATCAGCCTGATCGTCCTCCGGTTCAGTACGTGACGGCGGGTCCGAAGGAGATTGGCAACCAAACTATTGAGATAAGCCTTCACATACCGGCATCACTTATGAGGAATAAGCATAGTATTGTTGACAGCAAAGGGTGCACCACGCAACTTATTCAGATCAATACGACGTGGTGGTAAGTGTGTCTGAACCTCGGGAGGAAATCCATTTGGCGGTATCAACTTAAAATGGTGGGCCAAAGCAGTAACAATGTGAGGGAGCGCAGGATCACTACGGGATCGGCGCTGACTATTCTGAAATGCCTCAAACAGAAAGCCCGTGGGGCACACCTTGACATTCTGAAGAGTAGCTGTGAGCAGAAAAAGTTCCCAGTATTAACCTTGTTCGCCTGCTCATTTCCACTGATGTTGTAAACAAGAAACTTGTGAAGAATCCCCAATGTCGGGTCTTTAATAAATCCACTAGGTTTACCCCCTGAACTCCAATTATTGAATTCGGATCTTTAATAAATCCCTTCGCTCTCTATTTATAATTGGGCAAAATTAATCGACCTCAGCGGTCTTCTACTCTCAGCGATCGCTGAGGTCAAAACTTGATGAACGACTTTCCTTCTATCTCAGCGGTCTCCTAGAGCGAGAGACCGCTGACTTCTGGCACTGTATTGGTGAGGCGCTGGACTCAGCGGTCTCCTAGGTAGAGAGACCGCTGACTTCTGGCCCTATATTGGCGAGACGCTGGACTCAGCGGTCTCCTAGGTGGAGAGACCACTGACTTCTGGCCCTGTATTGGATGCACGACAAAAACAGCTTGAACTCAGCGGTCTCCTAAGGTGAGAGACCGCTGAGTTGTTCTTTGCCAAAAAAAACTTAAATTACGGTGGAAAATGATCAAATATTGGTTGCCTTCGTCATTCTCGAGCAAAATCTACACTTCCAAACTGCTAGCTCGACAACATATCATTAGCGGATTTTAACTTCAAAATAATGCAAAACATAACAAATGACATCAAAAATGCGCACGTAAAACATCCGAAAAAGCAACCAAAAACTAACACAACAGAGCAGTCTGGGGCTACGCAGCTGAGGTTCCTGCTCCAGCTTGTCGATTAGCTGCTATAATCTGATCATTGAGGTACTCCCTAACACAAAGGCGTTGTTCATGAGGAACCAACCTCTTTCTATCAAAGGCAATCTGAGCGCTCTTAAGCTCAATGAGGTCTATCAAATACCGGCGTACCACTGTTTGACCTTGAGGCACAGGTCCCGCAGAAGGGAAAACACCAAAATGCTAAGTCAAACCAGTAATTATTCCACACAGGGAAGCATGAGAAGGTGGTTGATTCTGCATTGCTTCCATTACTTTCAAAATGAAACTTGATGGGCAAATTCTAGTCTTGGCCATGGCACACCGTAACATAAAGACCTCAGTAGCATTCACTTTATTAGCCTGCTCCTTGCCCGAAATGTTGTTGGCAATAAATTTGTGCACAATAGCCAATGATGGGTCTTTGATAAACCCATTTGGTGCCCCGCTGGAATTCCAATTGTCGCACCCTGTCATTTCTTGCCATGCGGTTTCAACATCAAACGACTACGACTTTCATCCAACACCCGAAATCGAAAAGCCGAACACATCTTTCATAGTGTTCAAATCCACAGTAAATTCTTGCCCTAGCATCTGCAAGTTATCTCCTTAATCTTTTTCTTGCTTTCAACAGTTACTTTCATAGTACTCAAAAATTCATAGCATAAAGGTTCGTACCTATCCAATTCAATCTTACCATAATTGGACAATTCAATTTTTTTTAACAGTTGAAATACCCTCTTATCAATACCCAAAATCTCAAGTAATTTCCAATCTAAACACCGAGCATTCATAATTTCAAACTTATCAAATTTCTAAAACCTGTTACCTTCTATATCAGTGTACACCGGAAATAGAGAGTTGTAAAAGCGCAGACTTATCTTCGGGCACTTTTTCTTCGAAATCGTCCATCTCCTCGTCACTGACATGAGCTGCCAGAGCGTTCTTGGTACAAGGCATAGTGGAACAAATGGGAAGATGACTGAACTGAGGGACTAAAAAATTCACAGCAGTGGTTGGGAACCGGCGGCGGCTGGGCAGACTTGTGCGGTGGCGGCTGGGCTGCAGTGATGGCTGGCTGAGGTGAGGCGGCGGTGTTTCAACTCTAAACACCTAGACTTGACTCGCAAGAGAACAAGGTCAAAGTAGGACGTCAAGCTAACCCAATTCGTATTCACAAGGAAGGCTAAACAGGGCGAATACTCCTAGTATTACTTACGCAGAAATTAAAACGATCCTAATTAAACATTCTAAACAAATGATTTGAGAACAAAGAACTAAATAAAAGAGCAAACTCAAAGTAGCAAATAAATGACGAAAGATAGTAAAAGAGATAAACACGAGGTAAAGGTATTAGGGTTTAGATTCTTCTCTTTAATTCCTCACCAAGCTCGACACAAGTTAATTCAATTAATCAAATCGCATAATCCACTTCAACAAAAGGTTAACATCAATAACTCTCGTTTCAATCCGTTAACCCTTTAAGACTAAAGTATACGATTAAGACTAACGATTAGAAATGCATTTCCGGTCAATCTAATTATTGAAAGAATTGTGATCGGGCAGTAGATTCATCTATCAATCTCATCCACTACCTAACAATATCGAACAATGGCCAATTTATTCAATATAAATGAAACAATTCAATCAACGAAGAATTAACAGACATCAAGCAAGGATTGGAATTAAATCGAATATCTAAACCCTAAAATAGAAAATTAGCTATCCATAGAACAAGACATCGAAGAATTATGAGAAGAATTCATCAAATTAACCATAAGAAAATAGATGAAACAATCAATTAATCCTTACAATACTTTTGATGAAGATCACAATCGAAACCCACGATCTTGCTCTTGTAACAACCAAAAAGTAAATAAAAGAAGTCTGAAAAACAAGTGTAAAAAGCGTCCCAGAACCGTCAAAAGAAACAGAGAGAATCTGCAATATCTGAAATTAAACCCTAGCTGAGATATTTAAACGTGCACAACCGTTACACAATTTCAGCGCTCGCTAGGATTCACTTCTGCGAAATAACTTCCAGGGACCGCTGGATCTGAGCGACCGCTCAAACTCAGCGGTCTCTCAAAGACAGCGACCGCTGGTTGCTGCTTCCTTCACGCCCAATGCCTTCTTCTTTCTTGTGCACAATCTATCCCTTTTCCACTGCTTTCTCCTTTTAACTTTTCAAATCCTACAACCACCATCAACCACACCACAAACAACTGAAGGTTGCCAAAAACGAGAAATAAAGGACGGAAAACATGCAAACATACACGAAAACACGACTAAAAAACAACATAAAAATTTAACACAAATCGACTAAACAAACCCCCCACACTTAGCACTTTGCTTGTCCTCAAGCAAAAACAACAAAAATTTGAGAAGAAAATCATAAGAAATCAGAATCAAAAGATCATGCAAATCAATTACTTCCACAAAGCTCCGACGCTAGAATAATCAGCAATCTCAAAATTAAGCAATAATCCACTTTGGCATGTTGCCCGTCCAATGAGAATCATCAATCAGAAAAATGAACCAAACAAGTCATGACAAAAGCTCTCTCTTACATTAAAGCACTAAATTTATTTATTTTTATTTTTATTTTTTAAATAGGACTTGAGGATGGAATTTAGGACAAAATTCATTAGGTGAAGCCTTCGGACAAAATATCCGAGTTTCCTAATGTGGTTTCCCATACTCTTCATGCAAGGTTTCAAAGAAAAAGATACGCACGATAGGAGTAGAATCCATGTCACATCCCTTTATTCATGTCCCCCTTTTTTTTTATTGAGAGGGCTCGGATCAAAATTCACAAAGTTTACCCTTAGGGGTTATCCCCAAGTCTCCTTGTGTAGTTTCCTATGCTCATGGTTTACACTAGAAGAGCAGAGATCCTTATTACCCCCTTTTTTTTTAACAAGATCCTCAGAGAGAACAAAAGTCAAAACAAGTAAGATTATCCTCGTCAAACCAATTCTCAAAAGACAGCACCCCACAGCGCAAATCATCACAAAACTCAATTTCAAAATGACTCAAGTTCTAGAGCTAAAACCACCAAAACCAATTAATAAGCATGATCAATCAATAGAGATTACAAACGATTAACTCCCCAAATCATGAAAGTTCACTATCGGAAAGAAAGTACTAAGTACCACAAAAACACAAAATACACAACACAGAACGACAAAATTTACCATAAAGGGCTCAAAACATAAGAACGACCCCCCACAGTTAAAACTAGCATTGTCCTCAAGGCTAACAAAATAACCAGACAACAGGAGTAAAAAGTAGAGAGAGGGATACGTCCCTGAGTGTGTAGAGCCAGCAACGGTGGGAATCCCGAACAAACAAAATGAGACACCTGAGACACAAAAGCAGAAAACCACACGACGAAAACAAACCACCATAAAAAATACCTAAAAAACATGACTCACACAAAGTACAAAAAATAGCTATCCCCGGAGCAGTGAGAAGTCACTGCTCATCTGGCTGAAATGGTGGTGGTGGTGGTGAGTGAGCAACTGTCCATGCACTCCATTGGGCCTCCAATGCCGACATCCGTTGCTCCTGCGTGTTGAAGCGATGATAGACTTCTTGGCAGAACTCGCCAAATTTGTGGTGGAAAGCAGCCTGGGTAGAATCATAATGGTCACGAAATGACCTCAAGTCATCCCGCGACATCTGGAAGTCAAAAGAAGGCATGGTGGTATGGAGTGGATCGGACTCTGGAACGGGAGAATAAGGAGCAGTCTGGGGCGGCGCGACTGAGGGTCCAACTGAGGTTCCTGCTCCATCTTGTCGGTTAGCCGTTGAAATCTGATCATTGAGATATTCCCGAACGCAATGGCGTTGTTCATGAGGAACCAACTTCGTTCTGTCAAAGGCAATTTGAGCACCCTTAAGCTCACTAAGGTCTATCAAATACCCGCGCACCACTGTTTGACCTTGAGGCACAGACCACGCAGAAGGAAAAACACCAAAATGCTGAGCCAAAGCAATAATTATGCCGCAGAGGGAAGCATGAGAACCATGTCGATTCTGCATGCATTCCTTCCATTGCTCTCCAAATGAACTGGAAGGGCAAATTCGGATCTTTCCCGTGGCACACCGTAACAGACAAACCTCAGTAGAATTTATTTTGTTAGCTTGCTCCTTGCCCCAGATATTGTATGCAATGAATTTGTGCACAACTGTTTCAACTCAAAACACCTTCGAATTGACTCGCAAGAGAACGAGGCCAATGTAGGGTGACAAACTGACCCAAGTCGTATTCTCAAGGAAGGCTCAACAGGGCTAATGCCAATTGTATTATTCACACGGAAAATAAATAAACAATCCTAAACATTCTAAACTAAGAATTCAAAATGACGAGAACTAAACTAATCAACGGAATAATAAAATGAGCAAATAAATAACAAGAAAAACAAGAAGAAAGAAAATGTTAGGGATTATATTATTCTCATCGATTTCTCACCAAGCTTATTACAGATTAATTCTATTAATTTATCACGCATAATCAACTTCAACATAGGGTTAACATCAATAGCTTTCGCGTCAATCCGATAAATCCTAAAGATTAAATTTTACGATCCAGATTAATTATTAGACATGCGTTTTCGGTCAATCTAATGTTGAAAGAATCACAATCGAGCAGTACAATCATCCATCGATCTCATCCACTACTTAGAAATATCGAATAGTGATCAATTATTCAATATAATGAAAATCAATTCAATCAACGGGGAATTAATCATCGAACAAGCACGGATCGAAACAATTTGAATATCTAAACCCTAAACAAGAAATTAGCTAAGCATAGAATAATTCAACGAATAATAATTACAAGAATTCACAGATTAAATTAGAAGAAATACAACGAAGAAATTCTTACAATAAAACGGGTGTGATTCTTGAATAATGATCCTCCTTGTTCTAGCCAAGCCAAAAAGAAAAGAAAAGAAAAAGAAAAGAAAATGAAAGTGAAGAATTGTTGTTGCGTGTTATCTGCTCACGTCCAAGAAGAAGTTGTACCCTCTCCTAGTTTCTGTGTTCGATCTTCACGTCTCTTCTTCCAAACCTTCGTATCGATCGCTGTATGTTGTCCTTGTCTACAAGCTTATTTCACAATTTGCATGATTTTTCCGCTAAAAGCTCAAGAACCTGCACTCACGACATGAAAAACCAAAAAGAAATAAAATAAATCAAAATACGAGAAATATAAACGAGAAATACAAAAGCACGCACAAAAATATGACAAACAAAATACATAAAAATGACACAAATAACGACTAAACAAACCCTCCACACTTAAACCTTTGATTGTCCTCAAGCAAACACAAACCAACAAAACAGAGAGAAAATTTCATGCAAGCTTATTATTGCAATTCTGACTAACTGGCGAATTTTTCAACAATGTACGAAAGATAAATATCAGGACAAAGATAAAAAATTGAATTGAACTGCAAGATGTTTCCCATCCATACAAATTATCAATCGGATCAGACCTGACTCCCCATTAGAAGTGATTTAACTAATGTGACCGCTTTTACCAACAAGTTTCATTTTTCATCATTTTTTCATTTTTTTTAGAACTATGAAATTTGAAATCCAAACTCCCTAACGTGGTTTTCCATGCTCATTTATCACTTTGTAATAAAGAGGAGCATAATTCAAATTCCACCGAATTTTCACACAGAAATTCACTTTCGAGAATTTTTCTCTTTTTTCACATTTTTTTTAGAAACGAGTATCTAAGCAGTCACAATGTTAAAACTTCCTCAAACTTCAGTCAGACAAATCACCTCAATCTAATTCGCATAAACACGTCTCATATCACAATTCAACCAATAAAACCAAGCCCTAAGCATATCAATCCGACATTATTAAAAATAAAAATCAATCCAGTAAAGTCAAAATCACATAATTCAATTGTATAAAATTTAACCTCAGTTAAGTCAAATTTGGGCAGAAAGATAGACTCACAATAAAGCCAAAACAAGCAAAAATTCAGAATCCACAAATCATGCATCCCACAGAAGCAATATAAACAATTCCCCTCTACACTTAAAACAAAGCAATGTCCTCATTGCACAGAAAAAAATAAAAAAGGGAAAGAACTTGACTGCCTTGATTTATCGGCTTGTGTGCTACTTGTAGTTCTTTTCATTTTGCTTGATCCTCCTCAATTCGGGGTTTGTCGGCTTCCTAGAACAAAATAGGAATTAAAGAACAAAACAAAATATCTTAAACAAAAATAAAAACAGAAATAACAAAAATAAGGCAATTAAAATCGTGGGTTGTCTCCCACGCAGCGCTAGGTTTTAAGTCGCCAGCCCGACTAAGCCGGTGTTATCCGAATTCTTTTTCAAGCTTGAGCCATTCCATTATTTGGATTAGCTCATCTTCATCATCCACGTCTGCCGGTCCTAAAATAATAAATAGGACAAAGATTGTCCTATCTTCCCGTGTGGAATCTCCCTCCACACTTAAATCGGCAGCGAGGGCTGGTTTCACCACTCCTCCACATAAATAATCCTGCCATGAAACACGAAAGAAAGTATCCGAAACAATAATATAATGGTAATACTGATCAACTGGAGGTAAGGGTTTAGAAATTTCACAAATCATGGCATCACAGAGTGTATTTATTGTAGCCATAGACAGCTCCTCAAACCACTCTGTGACTTCCTCTTCATCTTCCTCCAAGATATCCATTCCACTACTCATTGCATCGTGCTCATGCTCGAGACCATCCTCCTCTAATATCAACTCTTCCTCTCTATTATGTTGCACTAATTTACCCACAATGTCAACCAATTCTCCAATGCGAGTTTCAATGCGTGCAATGGATGCATCGACAGATTCAAATCTTTGTGTGGTTGACTGGATGAAAGATTGGAGAGTCTCTTTTAAAGAAGGTTTCTGAAGTGGATGGTTCGGATACTGGGCACTTTCATTCCAACCAAAATACGGGTTGGAAACCTAACCAAAATCTTGGTACGTGTTAGCTCC
Organism: Agastache rugosa; assembly: GCA_031470985.1. Lineage (NCBI taxonomy): Eukaryota > Viridiplantae > Streptophyta > Magnoliopsida > Lamiales > Lamiaceae > Agastache > Agastache rugosa. The sequence goes on from CM062604.1 coordinate 22,666,686, forward strand.
GTACCCATGTTCTCCACTATATGCTCCCGAACACTCCGTGTAATCATAGCTCGGGTTTTCCTCTATTTCAGGATAGGTGAAATCCCACATAAAATCCTCCAGTTTCGCTAATCACTGCGCAAACAAAAACATAAAACCGATCAAGCGCACCTGGGGGAGAAATAAAAATAATTACAAAAATAAAAACGGAAAAAAGAAAATAACCCAAGAACAATTCGCCTAAAGCCTTCCCCGGCAGCTGCGCCAAATTTTGTTTCAACTCAAAACACCTTCGAATTGACTCGCAAGAAAATGAGGTCAATGTAGGGTGACAAGCTGACCCAAGTCATATTCTCAAGGAAGGCTCAATAGGGCAAATGCCAATTGTATTATTCACACGGAAAATAAATAAACAATCCTAAACATTCTAAACTAAGAATTCGAAATGACGAGAACTAAAGTAATCAACGGAATAATAAAATGAGCAAATAAATAACAAGAAAAACAAAAAGAAAGAAAATGTTAGGGATTAGAATATTCTCATCGATTTCTCACCAAGCTAATTACAAATTAATTCTATTAATTTATCACGCATAATCAACTTCAACATAGGGTTAATATCAATAGCTTTTGCGTCAATCCGATAAACCCTAAAGACTAAATTATACGATCCAGATTAATTATTAGACATGCGTTTCCGGTCAATCTAATGTTGAAAGAATCACAATCGAGTAGTAGAATCATCCATCGATCTCATCCACTACTTAGAAATATCGAATAGTGATCAATTATTCAATATAATGAAAATCAATTCAATCAACGGGGAATTAATCATCGAACAAGCACGGATCGAAACAATTTGAATATCTAAACCCTAAACAAGAAATTAGCTAAGCATAGAATAATTCATCGAATAATAATCACAAGAATTTACAGATTAAATTAGAAGAAATACAACGAAGAAATTCTTACAATAAAACGGGTATGATTCTTGAATAATGATCCTCCTTGTTCTATCCAAGCCAAAAAGAAAAGAAAAGAAAAAGAAAAGAAAATGAAAATGAAGAATTATTGTTACGTGTTGGTTGCTCACGTCCAAGAAGAAGCTGTACCATCTCCTGGTTTCTGTGTTCGATCGTCACGTCTCTTCTTCCAAACCTTCGTATCGATCGCTGTACGTTGTCCTTGTCTACGAGTTTCTTTCACAATTTGCATGATTTTTCCGCTAAAAGCTCAAGAACCTGCACTCACGACATGAAAAACCAAAAAGAAACAAAATAAATCAAAATACGAGAAATATAAACGAGAAATACAAAAGCACGCACAAAAATATAACAAACAAAATACATAAAAACAACACAAATAACGACTAAACAAACCCTCCACACTTAAATCTTTGCTTGTCCTCAAGCAAACACAAACCAACAAAACAGAGAGAAAATTTCATGCAAGCTTATTATTGCAATTCTGACTAACTGGCGAATTTTTCAACAATGTACGAAAGATAAACATCAGGACAAAGATAAAAAATTGAATTGAACTGCAAGATGTTTCCCATCCATACAAATTATCAATCGGATCAGACCTGACTCCCCATTAGAAGTGATTTAACTAATGTGACCGCTTTTACCAACAAGTTTCATTTTTCATCATTTTTTCATTTTTTTTTAGAACTGTGAAATTTGAAATGGAATTTTGAACAATATTCGTTAGGTATAATTTTGGAGAAATCCAAACTCCCTAATGTCGTTTCAACATCAAATGACTTTGGCCTTCTTCCAATGCCAGTAACCGGAAAACCGAACACATCTTTCATGGTGTTCAAATCCACTGTAAATTTCTGCCCTTGCATCCGACAAGTAATCTCCCTAATTTCCCCCTTGACTTCGACAGTTACTTTCATGGTGCTAAAAAATTCATAACATAAAGGTTTATACCCATTTAACTCCATTTTAGCATAAGTGGACAATCTGATATTTTTCAATAACTGATAGACCCTTTTATCAATACCCAAACTCTCCAGTAACTTCCAATCTAATAACCAAGAATGCGTAACTTCAAATTGATCAAATTTCTGGAATAGATTACCTTCAATATTAGCATACACTAGAAATGGAGCATTGTACAGAGCTGATTTGTCTTCGGGTATGTCCTCAAAATCTTCCATCTCCTCGTCACTGACATGAGCGGACGGAGCATTCTTAGTACGAGGCATAGTTGAGCAGAGGGGAAGATAACTGAACTAGAACCACGGCTGAAAGAAAACAACTGCTAAAATTGAGCACCGGCTGAAAAGGAGCGATGGGTGAGAACGAATGGTCGCTGAAATTGAGCGAAGGCTGGACTGACAGTGGTCGACGACGGCAGACGAAAAAAAAAAGTAGGCGGCGGCTGGAATAAGGGTTGGCTGAAATTGAGCGCCGGTTGGAATAGAGCGGCGGCTGAAATTGAGCTGAGACGGCGGTAATGGAACGCGGTGGTTGAACGCCGGCGGCTGGACAAAGCTGTGGCCGGAAATAAAAAGTGAGCGGCTGCACTTGAACGAAAAGGAAGAGGCGGCAAGAATTTGACGGTGAATAAGGGCACAACTGGATTTAAGCGGTGGCTGGAAATTTGGCGGTAAGGGAAACGAGTGAGCGACGTCTGTTTTGAGTAAAATTAGGGCACAACTGTGTGCCTTTTTATTGTAGAGAAAGGCAGCGCTCGCTCACTACCAGCGGTCCCTCGTTCGTCCACAACACTTCAAAGCCAGCGCTCGTTTCTTTTCAACGCCGGCTTCTTCTCAGCGCTCGCTCAGTTCGAGCACTTATTGGGCGCAATTCTGCGAACATACCCTCCAGCGGTCGCTCAGTCCTAGCGATCGGTGAAAGCTGCATCTGGAAAGTACTAGCTAGCGCTCGCTTGTTTCCAACGCCGGCTGCTTCTCAGTGCTCGTTCAGTTTGAGCGCTCGTTGGGTGCAATTTTGTGAACACACCCTCCAGCGGCCGCTCAGTCCCAGCGATCGGTGGGTTGTTTTTTTTTATATATATATCATCATCATTTTGCCAACAATTCCCAAAACTGCAAAACAAACAAACAAATTAAAATCGGAGGGACGGAACAAAAAGAAACCAACAAAAATAGAAACAAACAAATCATGGGTTGCCTCCCATGTAGCGCTCGTTTAACGTCGCAAGCTCGACGAGGAGGAGTCAATAATATTTGACAGAGTCGAGCATAATTGACTCGACGCCTTGTTTTCTTGTTTGGCCCTCAAAATATTGCTTAACTCGATGTCCGTTGACTTGAAAAGATTCCTTCGTCCACGGATTAAAAAGCTTGACTACCCCATAAGGAAGACTTCTTCAACAACAAATGGACCACTCCATCGAGATCTTAATTTCCCTAGGAACAACCGGAGACGGGATTTGAAAACAAGCACTTTCATTCCCGGTGTGAATTCTTTCCTAAGAGTTTGCTTGTCATGAAGCCTTTTCACCTTATCCTTGTAAATCTTTTCATTTTCATAAGCTTGATTCCTTAATTCGTCTAACTCCGAAATTTGTAAAGCTCGTTCCTCCTCAGCACTTTGCAACTCAAAATTAGCAGCTTTGATGGCCCTAAAAGCTTTATGTTCTATTTCAACCGGCAAATGACATGCTTTACCATAGACTAAACGGTACGGACTCATCCCCAAAACCGTCTTGTAAGTTGTTCTATAAGCCCACAGAGCATCATTCAATTTAATGGACCAATCCTTTCTTGAGACTTTCACAGTCTTCTCAAGAATCCTCTTAATTTTTTTATTCATCTCTGCTTGACCAGATATCTGAGGATGATAAGGAGTAGCCACCTTATGAGTCACACCATTCTTCTTCATCAACTTTTCAAACAGTTTGTTACAAAAATGGGATCCCCTATCACTAATGATTGCTCGAGGAAATCCGAACCTGCTCAAAATATTCCCCTGCACAAACTTTATAACTACATTAGCATCACAGGTCCTAGTGGGGATAGCCTCAACCCACTTGGACACATAATCAACAGCTAGCAAGATATACTCAAACCCAAAAGAGTTTTGAAAAGGTCCCATAAAGTCAATTCCCCAAACGTCAAAAATTTCAACAACAAGACTAACATTTAAGGGCATCTCATTTCTTTTTCCAATATTCTCCACCCTTTGGCATTTGTCACAAGATAGGCAAAAAGTATGAGCATATTTAAAAAGAGTTACCCAATACAAACTGGACTGGAGAATCTTCCGAGCTGTCTTCTGCCCCCCAAAATGGCCTCCACAATGCGATGCATGACACCACATTAAAACGTCTTGTTGCTCCTCCTCTGGGACGCAATGCCAAATTACCTCATCTTTTCCTAGATGGAAAAGGTATGGATCATCCCAATAGTAATTCCTGCAATTCACTAAAAATCTCTTCCTCTCTTGAGAGGTAAGGTCAGGACGGAGTTCACCACAAGCAAGATAATTTACAATATCGGCAAACCAAGGTACTGAAGAAATCTCAAAAGCATGCTCAAATGGAAATGTATAAGAAATATCATCATGCTCATGCGATGCACTTAGAATTCCCTCATTAGAAAGGCGAGACTGATGGTTTGCCACAACATTTTCACTTCATTTTCTATCTTTAATCTCAACAACAAACTCCTGAAGCAACAAAATCCATCTGATCAAACTAGGTTTTGCTTAGGTTTTAGTGAGTAAATGCCTCAGAGCTATATGATCACTGTGCACAATAACTTTAGACCCTATAATATAAGACCTAAATTTATCCAATGAGAAGACAACAACTAACAACTCTTTTTCATTAGTGGTGTAATTTACTTGAGCACTATTCAAAGTAAGGCTCGCATAATAAATCACACGAAGCATTTTATCAACACGCTGTCCTAAAACAGCTCTCACAGCATAGTTAGATGCTTCACACATAATTTCAAATGGTAAGGACCAGTCAGGAGCAATAACAACAGGAGCAGAAACTAATTTCTCCTTCAAAGTGTTAAAAGCAAGTAAACATTTATCATCAAAATCAAATGAAGTATCCTGAGCTAACAATTGGTACAAAGGCTGACTAATCTTAGAGAAATCTTTAATGAATCTACGGTAAAAACCCGCATGACCCAAGAAACTTCTAATTCCCTTAACATTAATAGGTGGAGGTAATCTTTCAATTACATCAACCTTAGCTTTGTCAACACTAATTCCATGCTTAGACACAACATGACCTAAGACAATCCCACTTGTCACCATAAAATGACTCTTTTCCCAGCTCAAAGTGAGATTACTTTCAATGCATCTTTCTAACACCCCGGTCAAGTTTGTTCAAACAATCAGAGAAGGATGATCCAAAAAATGAAAAATCATCCATGAATACCTCAATAAAATTCCCAATCATATCAGAGAAAATTGAGAACATGTACCTTTGAAACGTACCCGGTGCATTGCAAACCCCAAAAGGCATCCTTCGACATGTAAATGTTCAAAATGGACATGTGAAGGTAGTCTTCTCTTGGTCCTCCGGAGCAATAGCCACCTGAAAATAACCAGAAAGACCATCTAAGAAACCATAAAAACTATGTCCAGCTAATTTATCCAACATTTGATCAATGAATGGAAGGGAAAAATGATCTTTTCGAGTGGCTGTATTAAGTTTTCTATAATCAATGCACATCCGCCACCCTGTAATGGTTCGTGTAGCCACTTGCTCTCCCTTGTCATTTTCAACCAATGTGATCCCTCCTTTCATTGGAACCACATGCACTGGACTAGCCCATTCACTGTCGGCCACTGGATAGATTATACCTTCAGCGACCAATTTTAGAATTTCTTTTTTCACCAATTCCATCTGTGCCGGATTTAGCCTTCTTTGCCCTTCTCTCACCGGCTTTGCTCCTTCTTCTAGCACAATCCGGTGCATGCAAGTTGAGGGACTGATTCCCTTAATGTCTGCTAAACTCCACCCGATGGCTTGCTTATTTTTCTTAAGCATAACAATCAATTACTCCTCTTCCTTCGTTGTTAGCTCGGCATAAATAATCACCGGCTTCTGCTCATCTTCCTCCAAAAAGACATACTTGAGGTGCTTAGGTAGCTGCTTGAGCTCAAGTTTCATTGCCGTTTTCTACTCCTCACCTTCTATTGCCAAGATTTCCATCATACCAATGCTTTCTTCCAGCAGAAAGTCCATCTCTTCTTCTTCTAGTTCCTCAAACCTGCTTTCAGAACTACCTTCCTACACAAAAACTTTCTTGCCCAAGGCATCAATGGCTCTATAAAAGAACAATTATCAATCAAACAAGAAACATGTATAGCCCTATTGCCATGCACAGAGAATGATACAGTTTCACCTAAAACAGATATTGTCAAAGTTCCACTCTTCACATCAATGAAAGTATTAGTGGTAGCCATAAATGGTCTACCCAATAGCAATGTATGCTCTTTCCCTGTCTCTTGCATATTTCCTACATCAAGGACAACAAAATCAACAAGGATAATTAACCCACCAACTTTCACAAGAATATCTTCGATAATTCCCTTAGGATATCGAACAGACCTATCCACATGTTGCAAACACAGTCTCGTGGGTTTCAAATCTCCTAACTCTAATTGCTTGAATATAGAGTAAGGCATCAAATTTATCCCCGCCCCCAAATCTAACATGCCACATGCTTCTTTACCACTACCCAAAGCGATTTTAATAGTAAAGCTACCTGGATCACCAAGCTTTGGTGGTAGTGGGTGCTGCAGGATTGCACTTGTTACTTCGGACACCACTATCTTCTCATCTTCTCCAAATTTCCTCTTTGTAGATACCAACTCTTTTAAGAACTTTACATATGCTGGCACATTTCTGATCACATCAAGGAGAGGAAGGTTGACATTGACTTTTGACAAGAGCTTATAAAACTCTTGGAACTGTTGATCTTGCTTCACATTTCTCAATCTACTCGGATATGGAATTGGATGAGTATAAGGATTCTCAGCCTTGTGAAGCACATGTTCCTTGCCTTTATCTTCCTTCTGCACATCCTCATCCTTCTCAAGAGAAGAACTCTTCTTTTCTTGCGTATCATCCTCTTTCTCCTTAGGTTTTTCAACCTTATTGTCAATCACCTTGCTACTGCTTAGAATAGTCACGGCATGCGCTTGCTCGGGTTGACTTGGCAACTTCCCTCCTTGGTTTTGTTTCACCAATTCACCCACAGTACTGGCCAACTGGCCCACTTGAGTCTCAACTCGCTTCACTAAAGCCTTCACCGACTCAAACCTTTGCTGACTCGACTGGATAAATGCATGCAAAGTATCTTGCAAAGACGGCTTGGGAGGTTGAGTCTGCTGAGTTTGGTATTGTTGCTGTAGAGGCAAAATTGACTGTTTTTGTGCCTGCTGCGTGTACTGTGGGGCTTGTCCTGCTCCTGCTTGCATAGGCTGTTGGGGCTGCTTCCAAGAAAGGTTGGGATGATTTCTCCACCCAGGATTATACGTATGTGAGAATGGATTATTCTGCTGTCGAGATTGATATCCTTGCATAGCAAAAACCTGTTCCTTTAGATCGAGAAACTGTGCCTCTTCATCAAAACTAGGCTCAACTGTTCTCTGACAAACATTGTCAACCATATACTGAAAGGTCTGTGACAAACCATCATAGAAAAATTGGTTAAACAATTCTGCCGGCAAGTGATGATGTGGCCACTGCTGCTGCAAACTCCTGAAACGGTCCCAAGCTTCGTGAAATGATTCACCCGAGGATTGAGCAAATGTGACTATATGAACCCTCAAGTCCTGAGTCTTCTGATTTGAATAATATTTAGCCATAAACTTCTCGTAGACTGCATCCCAATTTGCCAACGAGTTCGGTGAAAGTGACATGAACCATGTCTTGGCTCGATCTTTCAAAGTGTATGGAAAGCACTTCATCTTCAATTGATCTTCGTTCAGACCTTGTAAAGGAAAGGTTTGAACCACTGTATAGAACTCCCTGATGAAGTTCAAAGCATCTTCTGCGGGCATTCCATAGAAAGATGCTAGCTGGTTGAAGTGAATATTCTTCAACTCATAGTTCCTTGCTGCCTCTCCCAAGACGATACAAAAAGTTGCGGCCCCAATCACTGGGCGAGCGAAATCCCGCATATTTCTGACATTATTTGGAACTGCCATCTCCGAAATCTGAGACTCGTCACTCGAGGAGTGATTCTCACTTGATTCTTCTTCCTCCAAATTGGGTAACACTAATCCTTTTGGTCTGTGTATGTTATCAAACACGGGAGCCAATCTCCTATTGAGACTTCGTCTACCTTGCATAAACAAACACAAAACACAAAAGAATCACACGCACCTGTTGAAGAAATATAGAATCAATAAATAAAAATAATTACAAAAATAAACACGGAAAAAATAAAATAACACAAGTACAATTCGCCTAAAGCCTTCCATGGCAACGACGCCAAATTTTTTTTCAACTCTAAACACCTAGATTTGACTCGCAAGAGAACGAGGTCAATGTAGGGCATCAAACTAACTCAAGTCGTATTCACAAGGAAGGCTAAACAGGGCGAATACTCCTAGTATTACTTACACAGAAATTAAAACGATCCTAAACATTCTAAACCAATGATTTGAGAACAAAGAACTAAATAAAATAGCAAACTCAAAGTAGCAAATAAATGATGAAAGATAGCAAAAGAGATAAACACGAGGTAAAGGTATTAGGGCTTAGATTCTTCTCTTTAATTCCTCACCAAGCTCGACACAAGTTAATTCAATTAATCAAATCGCATAATTCACTTCAACAAAAGGTTAACATCAATAACTCTCGTTTCAATCCGTTAAACCTTTAAGACTAAAGTATACGATTAAGACTAACGATTAGAAAAGCATTTCTGGTCAATCTAATTATTGAAAGAATTGTGATCGAGCAGTAGATTCATCTATCGATCTCATCCACTACCTAACAATATCGAACAATGGCCAATTTATTCAATATAAATGCAACAATTCAATCAACGAAGAATTAACACACATCAAGCAAGGATTGGAATTAAATCGAATATCTAAACCCTAAAATAGAAAATTAGCTATCCATAGAATAAGACATCGAAGAATTACGAGAAGAATTCATCAAATTAACCATAAGAAAATAGATAAAACAATCAATCCTTACAATACTTGTGATGAAGATCACAATCGAAACCCACGATCTTATTCTTGTAACAACCAAAAAGTAAATAAAAGAAGTCTGAAAAAAAAGTGTAAAAAGCGTCCCAAAACCATCAAAAGAAACAGAGAGAATCTGCAATATCTGAAATTAAACCCTAGCTGAGATATTTAAACGCGCACAACCGTTACACAATTTCAGCGCTCGCTGGGATTCACTTCTGGGAAATAACTTCCAGCGACATCTCAAAGACAGCGACCGCTGGTTGCTGCTTCCTTCACGCCCAATGTCTTTTTCTTTCTTGTGCACAATCTATCCCTTTTCCACTGCTTTCTCCTTTTAATTCTTCAAAACCTACAACCACTATCAACCACACCACAAACAACCAAAGGTAGCCAAAAATGAGAAATAAAGGACGGAAAACATGCAAACATACACGAAAACACGACTAAAAAACAACATAAAAACGTAACACAAAACGACTAAATAGGCGGTCACTGAAAATGGACGGCAGCTGGCCTGAGCCAAGATAGCGGTAGCTGGGCTGATGGTTAGACGGCGGTAGCCGAACGCGGTGGCTGGAGAAAGTGAGACGGCGGCGACGAGATACGGCGGCGGAAGTTGAGCGAACTGTGGTTGCCTTCATCATTCCCGAGCAAAATCTACATTTTCAACCCGATAGCTCGACACGACATTATTAGCGCATTTTAACTTTAAAATAATGCGAAACAAAATAAATGTCATAAAAACGCGCATGTAAAACAACCAGAAATGCAATAAAAAATGAACGTAACACCCGTCCTCGTTGAAAAATTTCATTCCAGCGCTCGCTCAGTTCCAGCACTCGTTGAGAGTAATTCTGCAAACTCGACTCCAACGGTCCCTCAATTTCAGTGACCGCTGGTGACTGAATCTGGTACGTACGAGTCAGCCCTCGTTCATTTCCAATGCAGGTTGGGCTGATTTTTGGGAAGTTCATTCCAACGGTAGCTTAAATCCAGTAATCCCTGCTCCCTCTTGATGAATTATCTCCAACGCTCGCTGGAACTTAGTGCTGGCTGAGACATAATCTGCGAAGTCGATTCCGGTGAGTCCCGTCCAGCTTTTTTTTTTAAAATAAAGAGTTCTTGCTTCCTCAAGCAACAGGCTTGATAAACCTGCAAGACAAACAAAAGAAATGAAACGATTAGAAACAAACGAATCATTGGTTGTCTTCCATGCAGCGCTCGTTTAACGTCCCGAGCTCGACTAAACTGATTCCATGATATGTGACAGCGTTGAGCATAACCGACTCGATGCCTTGCTTCCTTGATTGACCCTCTAAATATGGTTTAACTCGATGTCTATTTACTTGGAACGATTCCATCGTCCATGGATTAAAAAGCTTGACCACCCCATAAGGGAAACTTCTTCAACAACAAATGGACCACTCCATCGGGATCTCAACTTCCCTGGGAACAACCGGAGACGGGAATTGAAGACAAGCACTTTCATGCCCGGTTTAAATTCTTTCCTATGAATTCGCTTATCATGAAGCTTTTTCACTTTATCCTTATAGATCTTTGCATTTTCATAAGCTTCATTCCTCAATTCGTCCAACTCCGAGATTTGTAAAGCTCATTCCTCTCCAGCACCTTGCAACTCAACATTGACAGCTTTGATTGCCCAAAAAGCTTTATGATCTATCTTAACCGGCAGATGACATGCTTTGCCATAGACCAAGCGGTACGGGCTCATCCCCAACACCGTCTTGTAAGCTGTTCTATACGCCCACAGAGCATCATTCAACTTAAGTGACCAATCATTTCTTGAGACGTTCACAGTTTTCTCCAGAATCCCCTTGATCTATTTATTGCTCGTCTCTGCTTGACCTGATGTCTGAGGGTGATAAGGAGTAGCCACCTTATGAGTCATACCATTCTTCTTCATTAACTTTTCAAACATTTTGTTACAGAAATGGGACCCCCCATCACTGATGATTGCTCGAGGAAATCCGAACATGCTCAAAATATTCTCCAGCACAAACTTAGTAACCTATTTAGCATCACAAGTCCTAGTGGGCATAGCCTCAACCCACTTGGACACATAATCAACAGCTAGCAGGATATATTCAAATCCAAAAGAGTTTGGAAACGGTCACATGAAGTCAATACCCCAAACGTCAAATATTTCAACAACAAGATTAACATTTAAAGGCATCTCATTTCTTTTTCCAATATTTCCAACTCTTTGACATTTATCACAAGATAAACAAAATGTATGAGCATCTTTAAAAAGAGTTACCCAATACAAGCCGGATTGAAGAATCTTCTGAGCTATCTTTTGCCCTCCAAAATGACCTCCACAATGTGATGCATGACACCACATTAAAACATCCTGTTGTTCCTCCTCTGGGACACAACGCCGAATAATCTCATCTTTTCCCAGATGGAGAAGGTATGGATCATCCCAATAGTAATTCCTTCAATTCACTAAAAATCTCTTTCTCTCTTGAGAGGTAAGATCAAGACGGAGTTCACCGCAAACGAGATAACTTACAATATCGGCAAACCAAGGAACGGAAGAAATCTCTAGAGCATGCTCATATGGAAATGCGTCAGAAATATCATCATGCTCATGCGATGCAATTAGAGTTCCCTTATTAGGAAGACGAGACAAATGATATGCCACAACATTTTCACTTCCCTTCCTATCTTTCATCTCAACATCAAACTCTTGAAGCAACAAAATCCATCTAATCAATCGTGTCTTAGCTTGGGTTTTAGTGAGTAAATGCCTAAGAGCTGTATGATCACTATGCACAATAACTTTAGACCCTATAATATAAGACCTAAATTTATCCAATGAGACGACAACATCTAACAACTCTTTTTCAGTGGTTGTGTAATTTACTTGAGAACTATTCAAAGTTAAACTCGCATAATAAATCACACAAAGCATTTTATCAACACGCTGTCCTAAAACAGCTCCCAGAGCAGAGTTAGATGCACCACACATAATCTCAAACGGTAAAGACCAGTCAGGAGCTATAACAACAGGAGCAAAAACTAGTTTCTCTTTCAAAGTGTTAAAAGCAAGTAAACACTTATCATCAAAATCAAAAGAAGCATCCTGAGCTAACAATTGGCACAAAGGCTGACTAATCTTAGAGAAGTCTTTTATGAATCTACGGTAGAAACCAGTATGACCCAAAAAACTTCTAATTCGCTCCAATTACTTCAACCTTAGCTTTATCAACCCTTATTCCATCCTTAGACACAACATGACCTAAGACAATCCCACTGGTCACCATAAAATGACTCTTTTCCCAGCTCAAAGTGAGATTACTTTCAATGCATCTTTCTAGAACACGGTCAACTTTGTTCAAGCAATCAGAGAAAGATGATCCAAAAACTGAAAAATCATTCATGAATACCTCAATAAAATTCCCAATCATATCAGAAAAAATAGAGAACATGCATCTTTGAAATGTACCCGGTGCATTGCAAAGCCCAAAAGGCGTCCCTCAACAGGCAAACGTCCCAAATGGACATATAAAGCTAGTATTCTCTTGGTCCTCTGGAGCAATCGCCACCTGAAAATAACCAGAAAGACCATCTAGGAAACAATAAAAACTATGTCCAGCTAGTTTATCCAACATTTGATCTATGAATGGAAGGGGAAAGTGGTCTTTTCGAGTGGCTGCATTAAGCTTTCTGTAGTCAATGCACATGAGCCACCCTGTAATTTTTCGTGTAGCCACTTGCTATCCCTTGTCATTTTCAACCACTGTGATCCCTCCTTTCTTTGGAACCACATGCATTGGACTGACCCATTCACTGTCGGCCACCGGATAAATTATACCTTCGGCGAGCAATTTAAGAATCTTCTTTTTCACTACTTCCATCAGTGCTGGATTTAGCCTTCTTTGCCCCTCTCTCACCGGTTTTCTACCTTCTTCTAGCACAATCCGATGCATGCAAGTTAAGGGACTAAAGAAGACCAAGCCGGTGGGTCCCACAATGTACACAATTTATGATTAGCCAAGGAATAAATAACGACCCAGTAATCCAACAAAACCAAACATTTGACAAAGTATTCTTAACAAATAACGATACTGGGAGTTAAACTTATTCTTGAACATCTCAACGAACATGCTTAACTAGAAATCAATAACATGCTCGACAATTCCAACCAACAATTGGTTATCAATAATATATATAACTTGATATCAATAAATAGGGTCACATGACCGAGATATACCAAGTAATAACATTATCAAGGAATCAGGTTAAACCTGTTATCAATAATTAGTATCGTACGACCAACGATGCCAAGAGATCAATATCGACAAGAAGTCCATTAGATCAAGAAAGTACAATAAAAGAGGGTCGTATGATTTAAAAGATCTCAACAAATGATTGACAACTTATTTTCAAGTTAAAACAAGTTTGCAGCTGAAACCTTAACAAATAACATTAAAGACTTCAATGTCGAGAACATGCTTTATACTTCAACATATATTTCAAACTATTGCAGCGGAAAAACATAGAGAATCATATGTATGAAGACATATGACTCAACTCTAGTTTAAACAACTTTCAAAAGACTCAACCAACAAAAGTCTGTCGAAGCACACTCCCATCTTCATCCGAGCTAACCTGCACATTTTAGAAATAACATGCAGGGCTGAGTACTTTGTACTCAGTGGAGACATGCCAAACATATTTGAAAACTTGCTTCCTAGAGCTATAGATTAAACTTGCCATAAAGCATTGCACAAGTAACTTTTTGAAAACAAACTTGTGCTTGCTCAAGCATTTTCTTTTGATATAAGTGACTGCAGTCAAAATACTCATTAAGTATGAACCATATCTACTATAATAGTAGTGATGAGAAAGAGGCCTCTTTCTCAATCACTTGTAACCAGTCTATCAGAGAAAGGCTCACGATTACTAATGTAACCGGCCTATCAAAGAAAGACTCGCGATTACTAATGTGTACACAAATCCCACCTTGCGTGGGACTGAATTCGTCCTGCTTCAGTAGATGGTATCATACAAAACTTAAAACATTTGACAAGTTAATCAACTTAAAAAAATCACATATATATAATCATATATATATATATATATATAGCATTCATGATTTCTTTGTTTAGAAAGCCCACCTGTCGAGTGCTGCTTTATCTTACTTTTTTCATTTTCGATTTCTCAGCTTTACGCTCCCGCTCATTCCTTCATTTGAAATTATAGTTTACCAACCATTACAGCGAGAAACAAACGACTTCATTTGAAATTATGGTTTACCAACCATTAGAGCGAGAAACAAACGACATGCGAAGTGAAACGCTATCTCGAACAACTAAATGTTTATTTCACCTCGATTCTTTAACGCTTAACTCAATACTAATACTTAAACATTTTAAATACTTTTAAAACTCTAAATTAACAACTAATTAACTTTTTACTTAAAATTTAAATGCTTAAACACTTAAGCAATTAACAACTTTTCATCAATGCACTTTAATCAAAGCATTCAGCTCATAACAATCACGACTCGTCAAATGGAGTCCACAAATTACGAAATTAAATCTACTTACATCTTTTTACATAATAAACATAATTACGCAATCATATTATCAATCCAAATCACGTACACATATAAATCTTCAACTTGGAAAAATAGCCGAAAAATAGAAAATTCTTAATACTTCGTATTTACTTTCTGAAAAAATCCACAACACTTAATTTTTATTGTAGAATTCAAATATGTGATTATTTTCTTGATTAAAAATCAAATAATCTTTATAAATAAAGATTTAAGGGGCTATTGGATTAAATATCCAATCTCATTCTAATAACTACCAAACATGCTCAATTAAATTATAAACTATAATTATAATTTCATTTCTTAAGTAACTTAAACAAAAATTCAAACCATATACTTAAATATTTTCGGCCTTTTTCAAAATAGGCATAAATGATTATTTTCTCTTCAATCAATTCATAACATGCTTGATTAAAATCATAGAGATTAATTATAGCTTCAATTAATCCCTTTAAGCCTTAAATTAATTATTTCTTAATTAATTTAAAGCTGAAAATTTCTAAAATAATAGAAATTGAACTCCAAAAATTTTTATAATATTCTCACATGCTTAAATAAATATCATAGAACTTAATTATAACATTAATCAACCAATTCATGCTTTAGATTAAAAAGTCCCAAATTTTTGTAAACTTTAATTTTTGAAAATCATTCTATTGAGTTCCAAAAATTCTCATAAATTCCCAACAAGCTTAATTCATTATTCTAAGCTCAATTCTATCATCAATTTCATCATAAAAAATTCCCAATTCTATGAACCCTAAATTTCGAAAATTAAAAAAATTAGAGTTAGGGTTTGAATTAAACATGAATTAATGATCTATCATGCATCCTAAGCATGAATTAAACATCATAATTTAAAATCATAATCATCCATCACCTTTTCTCATTTTTTTTCGAAAAAAATAAAAGAATAAAAATGAGGATTAAAGCTTGATCATTGAGCTAGAACATAAATTAAACATATAATCTACATTGATTAATGATTTGGAGATGATTTGATCTTGCATTTGAGCTTAAAAATGAAGCTTTAATGGAGAAGATGTATATGTATATATGCGTGTGTGTGTGTTATATTGTGTCGAGAGAAAGAGGAGAGAGAGATGATGAATAGTTTAGCACACACACTTATTTAAATAATAATTAGTCAACCAAGATTAGGTTATGTCTTATGTCATAATTAGGAATATTTAATTAATTAAATACTTAATTTAATCAATTAATTACTAAACTTGCTAATCATAACCTCAATTTCGTATTTTTCAATTTAGAAAAATCAATTAGGGCATCTCTAACCCTAATAAAAATTCTCGGAAGAAAAAAAATTAAAAAACGAATCATTTATGAAATAAATAAGATTATTATTTTTAATAATTAATTGCTAATAAAATAAATTAATAAAATTAAATTCATAATTTTCTCAATTAAAAATCATGCATAAATGTACAATTCAATAAACATACATTCTAATTCGTTTTGGTTAACCCGAGACGAAACAAACATAATTAAATTCTACTTTTTCGGCAAAAATTAAGGTTGCAGAATAAAATTATTAAAATGGAAATTTTTCTTCATCTTCATTCTCTTAATTTAATTAAAGAAATACTAGGTTTAATTAAGCAAGAAAAATGGGGTATTACAGCTCCAGTTTGAATTTCAATTTCAACATTTCTTCTTCTGAGCCATCGACTCCACTTAATCTTAACTAACACAATCGATTTAACTTTTTAGCTAATGGATCCTTCGATCCAAAATTACTTCTTGATTTATCTCAAAATTGAGATCTGGTCTAAGGTCGCTTCTTCTTCTTAAATAACGTGCTTGGGATCGAATACGCATTGGTGCAACTAGATTAAATTAAATATGTTGTGCGAATTTCTAAAGCTTAGCGGTAAAGCCAGCTTGAACGTAACTTGACCCATCCTTGTCAGGATTTCATACGGTTCATATTTAACGAAACTTAATATTTCTTTTCACGTCAAAACTAAGGATTCTTCTCGAAGAGGATTCTTCTCGAAGATAAACTTTCAGAAAAAACATTATTTTCAACTGTTGGGAAAATTATAAAGTTTTGATTTAATACCAAAACTTAACTGTTCTCCAATCGAGTAGATGATCGCATCAACCTAAGTAGTGTTTTCCAGCTCGCTTGTTTGAGCTCTAGATTTTCTAATTTACAGGTTCAGAAAGCGGAAGACAGCAGAAGCTCAAGACAGCAGAAGATCAAGCTGTATTCACAGCAGAAGTTAACTATCAGCTGAGTTCAGAACAGAGCAGGATCAAACTGAAGATTAATCGAGCTGGGTTCAAGACATAGCTGATCCAGCTGTACAGAACAAAGGAAACTAACTTTGAAGACGTCACTTCAAGTCAGTTTACCCAATCCAGCTCAAAAGGCAAAGATCCCGGTAACAGAGGAAGTCAACATACCTCGACCAATGAGGGATTGCCAAATCAACATCCTAGATTTCAGAACCTAGGATGTGACACTGATGAAGACATGTGCAGAAATGCCCAATGGCAGTTTATGAATTTAAGAAGAGTAGGTGAGATTCAAAAGGCTTCTCCAACGGCTAGTCTTGAATCTCTACCTATAAATACCGGTCTTCAACCTCAGGATAAAATACGAAAAACTCTCTACAAGCTTTCATTTTCTGAATTCTTCAAGCCTTCATAAGCTCATTAGCAGTTCTAAATAGTTCAAAGAACACTTTATCTTAAAGTGTTTCTAGTCCAGAAACTGCCCAGTTTTTCGTCTGATTCCTAGGCAGAAATCATTGTATATCTTAAGCCTAAATCTTGAACGAGTTCATCTAACTCTAAGTTCTTCATTGTAAGAACTCGTTCATAGTTGGAACCCCAAACCAAATCCCTCTTTACCCAGAAAGGTTAGGTCAAGGTTACGCTTGCTTGAAGCGCGAAATTCAAGTGGTTGTAAGGTTTTTTCAGTACCCGCAAACTGAAAGGTTTAGGCTTGACAGTGCCCGTAAACTGTTGGAACACAGCTCGGGTTAGATTTGTGAAGTTGCTTGGTGCTTGGAAACCAAGTGGTAGTGAATTACCAGTAAATCTGGTCGTGGACGTAGGAGGTGTTACTCCGAACCACGTAAAATTTCGTGTTATTTTCTTTCCCGTTATTTTCAGATATTTTACTAACTCCATTAGCTCATTGCATCTTTATCAAATCTGCATACTCAGCTGCTCTCCAAAGACAGTTGTGTGCTTTCAGAAATGTGCACAACTTGATTAAGCTGAAAATATAAAGATAATATTTTCAAGCTGAGTTTTTCTAAGCAACCGAGCTAAGTTTTAAAACCACCACTTTCCGCACCGCCAGCTGAGTTATTAGTCCAGCTGACCTTCCTCAGCTGGATTCATAAATGAGCTCACGCACTCTGTTTTAAACCAGATTAAAAAGTTTTCAAAAGTCTATCTTTGGTGTATTCACCCCCCCTCTACACCAAAGACCCAGCTCAGGGACCATCATCAACATCGAACTCTATCTTTGATTTTCGAGTATCAGCATAAGACTTTTGGCCATCTTACTCTTCTTTAATTCGTTGCTTGATTTGGCGAATATTGATTAATTCTTCAACAACATTGGAACCTAATACTTTACTTTCACTTACTTCAACTAAATAAAAGCAGGGATTGACACTTCTTTCTCAAAGAGCTTCATAAGGGTATTATGACGATCGGCATTTAATAACTATTGTTATACGTGAAATCAATGAGAAGAAAAACTTACTTTCACTGGTCACCTCAATTCAACACAACAGTTCTGAACATATCTTCCAAATTTGAATAATTCTCTTGAATCGATCATCTGTCTGAGGATGCAAGATGATGTTAACATTCAAATTTTTTTTATGCCCAATTAACTTTGCAGGCTTCTCCAAAATGGAAGGTAAACTTAAAATCTCGATCTAATGATCGACTTAGACATATCGTGCACACGCACAATTTTATGAACATACAACTGAGTTAGCTTGTTTGATCCAAGCATTACTGAGATTGGTATGAAGTGAGCAAATTTTGACAGTCTGATCACAATCATCCAAATAGTTGTATCCTCTCTCTTTTGGACTTAGGTAACCTGGTTACAAGTCTATGATAATATCATCCCACTTCTAAATTGGGATATCTAATGGCTTAAACTTTCCCACATGGGTTTGCTCCTTCTGCTTAAGGCGTTTGCTACTACGGTTGTTTTTCCTGGATGATAGGAAATTTTACAACTGTAGTTTTCTATTAGCTCGAGCCATCTTCTTTGTCTCACTTAACTCTTTTTCTTGAAAAAGTATTTGAGGCTTTTGATATTTGCAAAGATCTCACACTTGGCTCCAAACAGATAATATTTCAAGATTTTCGGTGCGTATACAACTATAGCTCATTAAAATCATAAGTTGGATAATTTATCTTATGAGGTCCGAGTTGTCGTGACACATAAGAAATTATTTTTCCTTGTTGCATCAGGACACTAACTGGTCCATTCTTTGATGCATCCGTAAACATGGTGTAATCCTTGCTTGTTTCTGGTAATGCTAAAACTAGAGCAGTGAATAGTTTTTCTCTTAAACTCTTGGAAACTTTCTTTGCATTCAAGAGACCATTTGAACTTTGATTCTTTCTTAAGAAGAAACATGTCCGAGGGAATTTATTTCTCTTAGCTAAAATTCGCATTTGCTAAATTTGGCATACAACTTCTCAAACATTAGCTTTTCTAAGATAGTTCGGAGACATTCTTTATACTCTGCTTCAGTCTTTGAATACACGAGAATATCATCGAAGAAGACAATGATAATTCTATCCCAATATTCATGGAAAACTCGATTTATGAGATCCACGATTACTGTTGGGGCATTTAACAATCCAAATGGCATTACTACAGACTCGTAGTGGCTGTATCTCATTTGAAACGTAGTTTTTGGAATATCTTCTTGATGAATCTTCAGCTGATGATAGCTAAATCTCAAATTAATCTTGGGAAAATGTTAGCTCCTCATAGCTGATCAAACAGATCTTTTATCCTTGGCAAAGGATATTTATTTAACTCTCAAAAGTTCATACTCAATCTTAAACTATTATCTTTATTCTTAACGAATAAGATTGGCGCTCCTCACGGGGAATACTAGGTTGAAAAAATCGAGATCAAGTAACTCTTCACACTAAATCTTCAATACTTGAATTTTTTTTTTCAAAACATTATATATAATACTTTTGATATTGAAGTTGAACCAGGTTCAAGGTCAATGGTGAACTCCAATTGTTTGTCTGGTTAGTCCTGGTAAACCTTCAGGAAAAATATCCTTAAACTCTCGGACTACAGCAACATCATTGATATTCTTCTTTTGGGTTCCCATATTTATTGAGATAAACTAAAATATGCTTTTTCATCTTTTCTTCTTAATAATTTTCTTACTTAAATTGTCGAAATAATCGACAACCTTTTTACTGCTTCTCTCTATTCTAAGGAATAGGGTTGGCTCTTTTCTAGGTGGCTGGAAAGAAATTTTTCTTTGCTTGCACCAAATGGTGGTGAAATTCTTGATCAACCAATCCATTCTCAGAATGATGTCCACATCCCATAATCGAATTAGATTTAGGGTTTCGGCTGATATCATAAGGGAATTCAATCTCGAATTCTCAATTAAGGTAAACATGCATAACTAAGGTAGATTTACCTACCGAGGTCGATACTCTTAAGCTCGGACTAGCTCTCCTTATTTTAAGACCAAGAGTACTTACACATGCACTCAATATTAAAGAATGCTATGCATCAGTACCAAATAAAATTAATATTTGGTACACCTCTGAGCTGGCATATATTTGCCAGATTACCTTGATCTCTAATGCTTGCTTTCTGATCAAGAGCGAAAATTCTTTGATGCTATTGATACAACTCCTAATGTGATGGTTGCTACTACTCTGGCTGCTGCTGCTGAGAACGGGGCGCTTCGCTCTGGTGCTGCTGCGGCTGTGGAACTTCTTCTATGGCCTTCAGACGCAGGGCTGCTACTGCTATGGTCATCTTCCATCATCTTCTTGCTGCTTACTTGGGCACTGGTACGGAATAAATTCTTGCGGTCTTGTGCGGACTTAGAGACGATCAATCTTACCCTACGAAAAGCGATCTAATCAATTATAGAGTTAATCGATTGCTGCTGACTTTGTCTTTGTCATGGATTCCACTTTCTTTTTCTCTTAGAATTCTGACCTTCTTTTCTCTTCGGATTCTGACCTTCGCACGAAGTTTACGGTTTGGTGGTTGCTGGAGCTTGAATTTGAAAAGGGGAGGGTGCTAGGATATTGGACTAGCTTTTCTGGCTGTAAGGACAACTCTAAAACCAGAGTTCGGCTTAACGCTCATAAGTCAAAACACTTTGACTTACTTGAACTACTCTTTATATCTGGAATGAGTCCGAGGAAAAAGCTCAGACATCTTCTTGTCTGCCCGAATCAACTTGACAAGGACGGAACGAGCTACGTCAAAAAAAAAAAAATTTAACAAACTCTGCCATCGTCTTCTTTCCTTGCTTTAAAATTTACAAACTAGCTTTACTTCTGCTTACAAATGCTTTTCGAAATATCTTTCAGAAAGGCTACTTAAACATCCAAGAGAGATGTTTTCGAGCAGCTCGAAATAAATCTTCTGGCAAGCTTCCCATCAATAGGTTGCTGATTCTTCCAACGGATACGACATGTATGTGAGACGCTCGTGGTCATCACATCGAATAACCTAAAGATTCGATCTAATGCACAATCTATTTTTCTTCTTCTGATAGATTTCCTCTATCGTCAAAAGTTTGGGGAAATTCGGACGAAGATTAAGTTCTTCAATTCTCTTTCTAGATAGAGAAGATGGGGTAGGTTCTTGCTGCTCTTCTTCTTCTATTTTGATTCTTTTTTTTAGAAAGCATTCTAATTAACACGTGCAAGGGTTTAAACGAGATTTGCTTTATTTAGAACATCAATAATTTTACTTGAAAGTTTTAGGCACTTTCACATTTCAAGCTTCATCATAAAAGCATTTACTTCACATAGTAATAGTTCGAATCATGGAACTTAACATTCAAGCAAATCAAATCTCATCATAGCATAATCACTTTGATAACTTAACTTAATAATTAAGCAATAACATAACAGCTTAACTTTATAACTTTTCTCATCTTAGCAATCAACAACAGAATACTCAACTTCATAAACTTTTCTTACTCATTCAAAAAATTCACAAAATACTTAACTTAACTTATAACTCTTGACAAACAACTTACTTCTTTCATACTTAGCTTCTATTCCTAAAATCCTTATTCTTCAAGCTCTAGCTTCATATTGACAGCTATCCTTCAACTTACTTGATGCTTATCAAAGCATAATAACTTCTTATCTTTCTTATGCATATAACATCAGGAACTCATCAACTGAACCAAATGACCGCTTTAGTCATTCTTTCATGCACTGGAAAATTTTTTCCTCTTTGAGATCTTTTCTATCAATAGAAAAGTTATCCTTATCTCAACTGTGAAGTCCTAACATCACACAAACATAATAGCGACGACACAGACTACTAATCTGCTACTGAAAAATCTAGGATCAAATTATGCATCATATATATATATATATACCATCTATATTTCTGCATTTACGACTTCTTCCTTTCACGCTCTCGAAAATAGCAATAATTAAAAAGGCTGACTCTTTACTGGTCGTCCTTGGAAAGCTTTTCTTCTATAAATAAATGCATTCTCGAAATCTACACTATCGACCTCTGAATCATCTTTTTCTGTTACTTCTTCTTCGACGATCACATTTCTGCCCAAGATAAGCTTGAATTTATCTTCGGTGTCCATAACTGGTATTGACAAGAAACTGACCTCGTAACTTGACTTCTGGGGAGGAACACGTCGAAGCTTGGCTAAGCAGACTATCATTTTAGTAACTGGATCGTCGTTGAGATCGTCATATTATTATTCTCATGATACGGTCAGAATGATCCCTCTTCAAGCTCCTTTGCTAGATCGGAACAATGGAAGCGAAAGAAAAACTTAAGATTCAAAGGGTTGAGAATACGAAGGACCCTCGAGTACAAAAAGATTTACCTCCGCATGAAGTGCTAAAAATAAATCAAATCCTTGCAATAAAATTTTCTGAAGTCAAGACTGGCGCATTTAATTAAACAAGGAAATAACAGAATTAACAATCCGAGAAGTAGGTTGGGTAATGAAAGAACCCAAACCGTAAATATCAAATTGGATATCTGAAGTTCAACAATCATTGGCTCAGGATATTTGGAAAGAAATAAGGAAGAAATAAGATAACCCTGAGGTATCGGCTTCGACATAAGCACTTCTGGGATATAATAAGAAGGTATGCGGTGAAAAGGATTAACGAACATCGGACAAAACGAACGGCGAACGGAACAAACAACGAACAAAACGAACGATGAAAAATTCCGGCCTGCTTTGCCCAGCCAGCGATCGCTGGGAGTCAGCCGGTGTTGAGTGGACGAACTGAAACTTCTTGTTGGGAAAATAATAAACATGTTTTGAAGTGATACCAAAACCCAGCTGATCCCAACCGAGTAGATGAATGAACAAACCTTATGTTGTTTCTTGTATTGTTTCCAGTTCACTTGTTTAGAGCTATTATGTTTTCTAAGTACAGGTTCAGCGCAGCTGAGCGGAGCAAAGCTGGACACAGCTAAGCAGACACAGCTGAGGAATTCAGTAGAGCAGACTCAGCAGAGCAGACGAAGCAGAGTCAAAGACCCAGCGGTATCAAGACCCTGCGGTATCAAGACCCAGCTCAGTGACGGAAACCCAGCTCAGTGTCGATGACCCAGCTTAGTGTAAAAGACCCAGCTTAGTGTCGATGACATAGCTCAGTCTAAGACACAGCTCAAGTTAATGACACAGCTCAGGCTGAAGGCACAGCTCAGGTTGATGACACGGCTCAGGTCTAAGACAGCTCAGAGTCAAGATGCAGCAGAGTTGAAGATGCTGAAAACACAGAAGAAACGCTTAGCAGCCCGAAGACGAAGACCTTCTCCAAGACGAGATCCCGATGTCAAAAGATTTTATCTGATGCGGTCAAATCAGAGAAGAATTAGCTTCTGCAGATGCAGACCTACTTCGTAGGTGAAAGGCCAGAAGTCAATGAGAGTAGGTAAGATTCAAACGGCTCTCTTCCAACGGTTAGTTTGAATCTCCAGCTATATATATCTCCTCTTCATTGAAGAAGAGAGAGAGACTGGAAATCGACTGAAGAAATAAAAAGAGCCTACAGAAAAATGAACAACGATCTGCAAAGCCAAATCTTTCAAGAACACCCAGCCAGTCAGCTGTGTTCTTAGTTGTTCACATATTCAGTCATAGGCAGAATAGATCAGAATAGAAATATCTTAAGCCTAGTTTAAACGAGTTCATCTACTACCTGTTCTTCATTGTAAGAATTCGTTCATAAATGAAAAACCCATACCCAAACCCAAACCCAGAAAGGTTAGGTCAAGGTTACGCCTGCTCGAAGCGTGTAATTCGAGTGGTTAGGTTTTATAGTACCCAGAAACTATAAGTCAGGTCTTTTCAGTACCCGCAAACTGAAAGAATAGGCTTGACAATTCCCGTAAACTGTTGGAACACAACTCAGGTTCGAGTTGTGAAGTTGCTTGGTACTTGGAAACCAAGTGGTAGTAAATTACCAGTGAATCTGGTCATGGATGTAGGAGGTGTTACTCCGAACCACGTTAAATAGCTTTGTTCTTTACTGTTTTATTTATGCATACAGCTAACTCTTCATAAGCATACATTTCAAGCTGCATAATCTGACTAACTGAAAAGAAAAACAAAGCTTTGCAATATATTTGAAGTAACAGACGGATTTTTCAAACTCCACCAACTTCTGCACACACATAGCCAGCAGTGTCGATCAAGCTGCCTTCCAGCTGGATCGAACACAGCCAGCTCACTCAAAAGAGTTTTAATTGGAAATGTTTTTAAACCTTGGTGTATTCACCCCCCCTCTACACCAAGGTATCCGTCGTGGGACCAACACTTCTTCTTTGATCTTTCATACGTTAACCTATGTTTTCACCCTACACTACTTATTTTAATTCTCTTCTTCATACTCATCCTTCTTATTTTTCTTCAATCTATTTCATCTCGTTGTCGCTTTCCAATGATATCTCGCATTTACTTTACTATCCAAAAACAAACAATCGACATGCTTGCAATTAATTCATCATCTTGCTTATAAAAGCTCATCACATAAAGGATCTCAAACTCATAACTACTAGCAAAATTTGATTTAGAAAGTTCCAAGAAATCAAAATAAATTGATTAAACTTCAAACTAGATTTTAGAACAAAATACATGGAAACAAAGGAAATTCAGGGCACCATTAGAAAGACACGGATGTCTAGTTTCCAACCCAATTTACGGATCTGAATTCCGTTAAATGAGTAGAAAGTTATGGCCTCTGGAGTAAAAGGTAGCAGAACTGCCTGCCACCACCATTCCAGCGACCGCTGGAACTGAGCCGGCGCTGGATTCCAGCGACCGCTCAGAATTCCAGAGACTGCTGGGGGTGTTGTTCACAGTTTTTTCCCAGCGCGCGCTGGTTTTCAGCCGGCGCTGGAAATTCGGTTGAACGTTTTTCCTTCCATTTTCATGCATTTGACGAGATTTCTTTCTACTTTACTTGCTTTTCAACGTTCTTCTTCTTTGATTACGCTTCATCTTAAGTATTCTAACGCTTTCTCGACGTTAATTAAACATCATTTTGCTTTGCTTTCTTCCTTTCTTTATGAGACGATTAAACCGAAATTTAAACGACGAAAATTTAATGACAACTCGGAAATTACTAAAACGACCACTTTGGCCATACTTCTTCATACTTCTTAATCGTGATATTTTAACATCACGTCAGATTACTTTCTCGGAGCGGAATTCTGCATCGCTACCGGATCTTTAAAAACTAACATATTATGTATCTTTTTACGAAATCTTACTACACAAATATAAAACTTAAAAATGATAAAGCCTAAAATTTATTCGATTAGCAATCTATTAAATTAACGCCACTCTCGAACTCTCTCTTTTTCTTTACTCCTCCTCTAATGGATCTTCTTCTTCTTTTTCTTCTTCACTCTCAGACTCGGTATTCTCCACGGATCTCTACTCTTCATCTAACTTCAAACGGACAGCACTCACGTCGACCATACCTGCAAAAGGTCTAAAACTAGGCTAAAACCCTAGATAGCTAACTGGGGTCAATGGTATTCTCGTCACTATCATGGCGACGTACTCCTCTCGTGAAAAATGAAAGAACAAGCTGAGTTCCAAAGAAATAATCAAGCTCTGAAGAATTTAAAACTTGAGGAGTATCCAAAGAAGGATCTAATGGAACTATATCAATAGAGGGAGCTGAACCAAGTTGTTTGCCGAAGCAAAAGGCTCGGGAACAGAAGCAAAACATTTGTTAGAGGTAGAGATGAAACATAGCCATTCAACAACGACTAACAAATAATTGTGTTTTTATCAAAACTATAATCATTAGGATGAGGAGAAACAACGGTTTCAGGGTTCTCTTGAGGAATAAGAAAAGAAATTGGGTCGTCTTGAATATCGAATCCTGCAATCCTGCTCCATCCACTCGTCGGGAAGAAGAGAAACCAACTTTACTATTCTGAGAACTCCTGAAATATTACTCTCATTAATATTCATCTAAACACGATGGAAACGTCTTAAAAACTTCACTAACGTCTCTGAATAACTCATACGCATATGCTAAAATTCTCTCATGGCCTCACCACTTCGAGAAGCTAATTTCGCTTTCATACAAGGGTACCATGTTCGCGATACTTTCCAAAGTTAAACAACCAACTTGCTTACACAACTGATTCATCGTTTCGCTTACGATCAATCAGCACAAAAACAATCTCATTAAAAGCTCAAAACCACAACACAATTTCATATATCTCAAACTTTATAACTTCATCTCATTAATTAACTTCATTATGAAAGCGGAAGATCCATATTACTGAGTTTCTAGTTATGTGGGTTGATCAGGTTCTCACAACAGTCCGTCAGTCATATGGAACTTCAAATTTTAAACTTTTAAACATAGGAAACTTTCAAATGCGTACCTGGTTTGCCGGATGAGATGAGGTGGTGGACTTTTGTTGTTGGTATTTAACTAGTCTAGAAATTCAAATCTAGACTACTCATAGAAAGTTTAAACATAGAGCAGACGAGCTGCTCTGATACCACTCTGTCGCGGCCCGACTCAGAATAAAGATGACCGAGCCAGTGGGTCTCACGACGTACACAATTTATGATTAACCAAGAAATAGATAACGACCCAGTTATCCAACAAAACCAAACATTTGACAAACTATTCTTAACAAACAACGATACCGGGAGTTAAACTTATCTTGAACAACATCTCAACAAACATGCTTAACAAGAAAACAATAACATGCTCAACAATTCCAACCAATAATTGGTTATCAAGAATAGATATAACTTGATATCAATAAATAGGGTCACATGACCGAGATATACCAAGTAATAATATTATCAAGGAATCAGGTTTAACCTGTAATCAACAATTAGTATCGTACGACCAATGATGCCGAGAGATCAATATCGACAAGAAGTCCATTAGATCAAGAAAGCACGATAAAAGAGGGTCGTATGATTTAAAAGATCTCGACAAAGGATTGACAACTTATTTTCAAGTTAAAACAAGTTTGCAGCTTAAACCTTAATAAATAACATTAACGACTTCAAAGTCGAGAACATGCTTCATACTTCAACATATATTTCAAAGTGTTGCAGCGGAAAACACATAGAGAATCATATGTATGAAGACATATGACTCAACTTTAGTTTAAACAACTTTCAAAAGACTCAACCAACAAAAGTCCGTCCAAGCACACTCCCATCTTCATCCGAGCTAAACTGCACATTTTAGAAATAACATGCAGGGCTGAGTACTTCGTACTCAGTGGACACATGCCAAAAATATTTGAAAACTTGCTTCTTAGAGCTATAGATTAAACTTGCCATAAAGCATTGCACAAGTAACTTTTTGAAAACAAACTTGTGCTTGCTCAAGCATTTTCTTTTGATATAAGTGACTGCAGTCAAAATACTCATTAAGTATGAACCATATCTACTATAATAGTAGTGATGAGAAAGAGGCCTCTTTCTCAATCACTTGTAACCGGTCTATCAGAGAAAGGCTCACGATTACTAATGTAACCGGCCTATCAAAGAAAGACTCGCGATTACTAATGTGTACACAAATCCCACCTTGCGTGGGACTGAATTCGTCCTGCTTCAGTAGATGGTATCATACAAAACTTAAAACATTTGGCAAGTTAATCAACTTAAAAAAATCACATATATATAATCATATATATATATATATATAGATATAGCATTCATCATTTCTTTGTTTAGAAAGTCCACCTGTCGAGTGCTGCTTTATCTTACTTTTTTCATTTTCGATTTCTCAGCTTTACGCTCCCGCTCATTCCTTCATTTGAAATTATAGTTTACCAACCATTACAGCGAGAAACAAACGACTTCATTTGAAATTATGGTTTACCAACCATTAGAGCGAGAAACAAACGACATGCGAAGTGAAACGCTATCTCGAACAACTAAATGTTTATTTCACCTCGATTCTTTAACGCTTAACTCAATACTAATACTTAAACATTTTAAATACTTTTAAAACTCTAAATTAACTACTAATTAACTTTTTACTTAAAATTTAAATGCTTAAACACTTAAGCAATTAACAACTTTTCATCAATGCACTTTAATCAAAGCATTCAGCTCATAACAATCACGACTCGTCAAATGGAGTCCACAAATACTCATTAAGTATGAACCATATCTACTATAAATAGTAGTGATGAGAAAGAGGCCTCTTTCTCAATCACTTATAACTGGTCTATCAGAGAAAGGCTCACGATTACTAACGTAACCGCCCATCAAAGAAAGACTCGCGATTACTAATGTGTATACAAATCCCACCATGCGTGGGACCGAATTCGTCCTTCTTCAATAGATGGTATCATACAAAACTTAAAATATTTGGCAAGTTAATCAACTTAAAAACATCACATATATATAATCATATATATATATATATAGCATTCATCATTTATTTGTTTAGAAAGCCCACCTGTCGAGTGCTGCTTTATCTTACTTTTCTCATTTTCGATTTCTCAGCTTTACGCTGCCGCTCATTCCTTCATTTGAAATTATGGTTTACCAACCATTAGAGCGAGAAACAAACGACAGGCGAAGTGAACGCTATCTCGAATAACTAAATTTCTATTTCGCCTCGATTCTTTAACGCTTAACTCAATACTAATACTTAAACATTCTAAATACTTTTAAAACTCTAACTTAACTACTAATTAACTTTCTACTTAAACATTTAAATGCTTAAACACTTAAGCAATTAACAACTTATCATCAATGCACTTTAATCAAAGCATTCAACTCAAAACAATCTTGATTCGTCAAATGGAGTCCACAAATTACGAAATTAAATCTACTTACATCTTTTAACATAATAACCATAATTACGTAATCATATTATCAATCCAGATCACGTACACATATAAACCTTCAACTTGGAAAAATAGAAAATTCTTAATACTTCGTATTTAATTTCTGAAAAATTCCACAATACTTAATTTTTATTGTAGAATTCAAATATGTGATTATTTTCTTGATTAAAAATCAAATAATCTTTATAAATAAAGATTTAAGGGGCTGCCCTTTTTCAACTCTTGGATTAAATATCCAATCTCATTCTAATCACTTCCAAACATGCTCAATTAAATTATAAACTATAATTATAATTTAATTTCTTAAGGAACTTGAATAATAATTCAAACCATATACTTAAATATTTTCGGCCGTTTTCAAAAATAGGCATAGATGATTATTTTCTCTTCAATCAATTCATAACATGCTTGATTAAAATCATAGAGATTAATTATAGCTTTAATTAATCCCTTTAAGCCTTAAATTAATTATTTCTTAATTAATTTAAAGCTGAAAATTTCTAAAATAATAGAAATTGAACTCCAAAAATTTTAATAATGTACATGCTTAAATAAATATCATAGAGCTTAATTATAACATTAATCAACCAATTCATGCTTTAGATTAAAAAGTCCCAAATTTTTGTAAACTTTAATTTTTGAAAATCAATCTATTGAGCTCCAAAAATTCTCATAAATTCACAACAAGCTTAATTCATCATTCTTAGCTCAATTCTATCATCAATTTCATCATAAAAATCCATCATCAATTCTAGGAACCCTAAATTTTGAAAATTAATAAAATTAGAGTTAGGGTTTGAATTAAACATGAATTAATGATCTATCATGCATCCTAAGCATGAATTAAACATCATAATTTAAAATCATAATCATCCATCACCTTTTCTCATTTTTTTTTGAAAAAAAAATAAAAGAATAAAAATGAGGATTAAAGCTTGATCATTGAGCTAGAACATAAATTAAACATATAATCTACCTTGATTAATAATTTAGAGATGATTTTATCTTGGATTTGAGCTTAAAAATGAAGCTTTAATAGAGAAGATGTATATGTGTGTGTGTGTTGTATTGTGTCGAGAGAAAGAGGAGAGAGAGATGATGAATAGTTTAGCACACACACTTATTTAAATAATAATTAGTCAACCAAGATTAGTTCATGGCTTATGTCATAATTAGGAATATTTAATTAATTAAATACTTAATTCAATCAATTAATTACTAAACTTGCTAATCATAACCTCAATCTCTTATTTTTCAATTTAGAAAAATCAATTAGGGCATCTCTAACCCTAATGAAAATTTTAGGAAGAAAAAATTGAAAAATGAATCATTTATGAAATAAATAAGATTATTATTTTTAATAATTAATTGCTAATAAAATAAATTAAGAAAATTAAATTCATAATTTTCTCAATTAAAAATCATGCATAAATGCACAATTCAATAAACATACATTCTAATTCGTTTCGGTTAACCCGAGATAAAACAAACATAATTAAATTCCACTTTTTCGGCAAAAATTAAGGTTGCCGAATAAATTATTAAAAATGAATTTTTCTTCATCTTCACTCTCTTAATTTAATTAAAGAAATACTAGGTTTAATTAAGCAAGAAAAATGAGGTATTACAGCTCAAGTTTGGTCGTTGTTTTCTACTCCTCACCTTCTACTGCAAAGATTTCCATCATACCTATACTATCTTCCAACAGAAAGTCCATCTCTTCTTCTTCTAGCTCTTCAAACATGTTCTCAGAACTGCTTTCCTGCACAAAAACTTTCTCGGCCAAGGCATCAATAGCATATATAAAAGAGCAATTATCAATCAAAGAAGAAATAGGTACAACCCTATTTCCATGCACAGAGAATGATACAGTTTCACCTAAAACAGACATTGTCAAGGTTTCACTCTTTACATCAATATAAGTATTAGTAGTAGCCATAAATGGTCTACCTAATAGCAATGTATGCTATTTCCCCGTCTCTTTGACATTTCCCACATCAAGGACAACAAAATCAACATGAACTATTAATCCACTAACTTTCACAAGAATATCTTCGATAACTCCCTTAGGATATCGAACAGACCTATCCACAAGTTGTAAACACATTCTTGTGGGTTTTAAATCTCCTAACTCTAATTGCTTGAATATAGAGTAAGATATCAAATTTATCCCATCCCCCAAATCTAACATTCCACATGCTTCTTTACCATTACCCAAAGCAATTTTAATAGTAAAACTACCGGGATCACCGAGCTTTGGTGGTAGTGGGTGCTGTTTAGTCGTTTTGTGTGATGTTTTTTATGTTGTTTTTGAGTCGTGTTTTTGTGTGTGTGTGCATGTTTTCCGTCTTTTATTTCTTGGTTTTGGCTACTCTTGGTTGTTTGTGGTGTGGTTGATGGTGGTTGTAGGTTTTGAAGAATTAAAAGGAGGAAGCAGTGGAAAAGGGATAGATTGTGCTCAAGAAAGAAGCAGGCGTTGGGTGTGAAGGAAGCAACAGCCAGTAGTTGCTCAACTTGAGAGCGCGCTGGGTTCCAACGGTCGCTCGAACCCAGCGCTCGCTGAAAACATCTTCGTAGAAACGGGAAGCAGCGAGTTATGCAAACCAGCGAGCGTTGTAATCCAGCGAGTGCTGCATTCCAGCGAGCGCTGGAAGTGTGTAATTCCTGCTGCGCGTTTATTACTTCAGCTAGGGTTCTGTTTTAGAAGTCAGTCTGGATTCTCTCTGTTTTTCTGACGGCTTTTAGGCGATTCTCTGCATTTTTTTTATATACTTCTTGATGGTCCCTGAGCTGGGTATTTGGTGTAGAGAGGGGGGGTGAATACACCAAATAGATTTTTCGAAACTTTTTCAAGTTAAATCACAGAGTTGGTGAGCTCGGTTATCGATCCAGCTGGGGAGGGTCAGCTGGGTAAATAACTCAGCTGGCGGTGCGGAAAGTGGTGGTTTGAAAACTTAGCTCGGTTACTTGCAAAAACTCAGTTTGAAAAGATTAACTTTATGTTTTCAGCTTAGTCAAGTTGTGCAACTTTTAGAGAGACACAGCTGTCTTTGGAGAGCAGCTGTGTGTGCAGTTTTGAACAAATATGCAATGAAATGAAAGAGTTAGTACAAAACTGAATATAAAGAGAGAGAGTAATAAGCACGCGAGTTTTTACGTGATTCGGAGTAACACCTCCTACGTCCACGACCAGGTTCACTGGTAATCCACTACCACTTGGTTTCCAAGTACCAAGCAACTTCACAACTCTAACCCGAGCTGTGTTCCAACAGTTTGCGGGCACTGTCAAGCCTACACCTTCAGTTTCCGGGTACTGAAGAACCTAACCACTCGAATTACACGCTTCGAGCAAGCGTACCTTTACCTAACCTTTCTGGGTTTGGGTTTGGGTATGGGGTTCCAACTGTGAACGAGTTCTTACAATTAAGAACTTTAGAGTATGATGAACTCGTTTGAAATCTAGGCTTAAGATATACAAAGAGTTTGGCCTAGGGAACAGACGAAAAACTAAGCAGTTTCTTAACTAGAAACACTTTAAGATAAAGTGTTCTTTGATCTATGTAGAACTGCTTGAGAGCTTTTGAAAGAATGATGATTTCAGATAATGAAAGCTTGTAGAGAGTTTTTCGTATCTGATCCTGAGGTTGAAGACGGGTTTATATAGGTAGAGATTCAAGACTAGCCGTTGGAGGAGCCGTTTCAATCTTACCTACTTTTCTTAAATACAAGATCTGCTGTTGGGCGAATCTGCACCTGTCTTCATTTGTGTCACATCCTAGGTTCTGAAGTCTAGGATGATGATCTGGCAATACCTCATTGGTCGAGGTAGGTTGACTTCTTCTGATTCCGGGATCTTCTGCCTTTAGAGTTGGCTTTTGAATTCAGAGCTGGACTGTCTTGAAGTGAAGTCTTCAGAGATAGTTCCCTTTGTTCTGTACAGCTGGATCGGCTGTGTTTTGAACTCAGTTCGAATTCTCTTCAGCTTGATCAGGCTCTGCTGGATCACTCAGCTGAAGGTTGACGCCTGCTGTCTTTTGCTAGCTAACTCCAGCTGTAAACATAGCTGAGTCGACTGCTGTCTTCTGCTAGCTGACTCCAGCTATAAACACAGCTGGGTCGACTGCTGTCTTCCGCTTCCTTAACCTGTAAGCCTAGAAAATCTAAAGCTCAAACAGGCGAGCTGGAAAACACCATTTAGGTTGACGCGATCATCTATTCGGTTGGAGAATCAGTTGGGTTTTGGTATCAAATCGAAACCTTATAATTTTCCCAACAATTTCCCCCTTTGTGATGATGCCAAAACGTAACTGAGACAACTTATGACGCAGAAAAACTTGTGTTTTATTAATGTAAGAATATACATTATAACACAGGAAAAAGAAAGAAGAAAAAAAATCTTCAAATCTTCAGTCTTCAATCCTTCAGTCTTCAATCCCAGTTGGCTGGGTCTTCTCTTCTGCATCCGTTGTTTCTTTCTTTTGACTCGTCTCTTCAGCTGATTCTGATCTAGCTGGTTCCTCTAGCTCAACAGTTTGCCTATTCTTTGACTTGTCTCTCTTCTTCCTTACTTCCCCCTTTTTGGCATGATCAAAACAGGGTGGGAGAGATACACCATCGGCTGTTGCGATGTTTTAGTTTGGCAAAACTGTGGTTTTCAGCTCTGAGCAGCGAGGTTTGGAGTCTAAGTGGCTCAGCTGTTGTATTAGCTGGCTCTTCTTCAGTTGCATTAGCCTCAGCTGTGATTGCAGACACAGCGTCCTTGGCCTGATTCAGCTGGGGCAGTGCTTGGAGGGATGAGTTGGCACGGGAGATAGCATCTTCTGAGTCGAGCACAACTTCATTCCTTGCAAATTTTGCTTTTTCAGACTTCTTAGATTGAATAAGAAAGTCTGATTCAGCACTTGAGGGGCTTGTGTTCAGCTCATATCATCATCATCCAGCTGCAGGTGATCATTGGCTGGGTGATGTTTCTCATTTAAGCTTGGTGCAGGGACTTGAGCATCTTTTATCGGAAGATCTCGAAGCTGGTGTCCCTGTGGAGCTGAAGGAAACTGAGGAGAAGGCGGTTGAAGTATCCCATCTGTCTTGGGATTTAAGCTTGGTTGATCAGCTGGAATACTCCGTTGCGGTGTTGGTGACGATGATGTTCACGCAGGGGCGTGAACTTCTCCTCCACCGTAAGAAACGACCGCTTGTGGGCCTTCTGCTCTTCGGAGAGTGATTACGAATTCTCTCATAATGTCAGTTGGCTTCTCTGCTGACTGACTGAGCACCTTTGACTTGAGTCTTCTGTTTGAAGACAGTGCTTCAGTATATTTTGTCTCCTCAAGTTGTCTCCGATTCCCAGCTGGGACGGAGATAGATGCATGCTGCTTTGTCTCCTGCATCCTTTTCTGTGCCTCCTGTGGTGGAGCAAGAGCTTTTTCATGACTGCTCTTGAATACTCTGGCTTTATCAACATCTGCTCCAGGTCTGTTGACGTTGATTTTTGCATCCCAGGGAGTTGTATGTCCCGTTCTCTCTTTTATGTTGAGAGAATCAGTGGGGTTGAGGAGGTCTTTTTCCTTTGACATTCCCAGAAAGTTTTCTGCACCTTCCTGGTGAATGACGTTCTTGAGCTTTGCAGTCTCTCACTGCACTAGCCTGGATCTGTCGAGGGGCTTCACCTTCTTTTGGACTTCCGTCTTCTTTGAAGTTCCTGAGAGTTAAGCAACTCTTATCTTGAAGCTTTGACAGATTCTTCAAGTTTGATCGGCTCCGGGGGATATCTTTCTGGATTCCACATTCTTCTTCTGCATCTTTTGTTAGTAGAAACAAATAATACCAATTGATGGTAATAAGAAAGAATGCCAAAAAACTTTGTAGGGTTGATGCGTATATTTTCTAGCATATTTAAAGAGTTTTCTTGATGAATGGACGATCAAGATTTGTCTATTGATAAGAAGATCTACGGCTGGGAGTGATTCTCGCGACATATTAATTTCTTGATTAGAATATGTGAGTTAATGCGCGAGAGAGAACGGTTGGGGCGTTTTGACTTTTGCCTCGAAACTCCCATTATTCAATTCTTTGCAGACTTTTAATTAAGATTGATTAGATATGACAAGATGTGAGTTGACAGAAAAACAGATTGAGTAGGTGTATTTAATATTGGTGCAAACCTCTCAGCTGATCATTGTAGTCAGCTGATACCTCTGTTGAGTGGGTGTGCTGGGTCATTGTGGTTCCAGCTGATTCCCCCTCAGCTGAATAATCCTTCACTTTCAGCATCTGGTTTAGCTGAATTCTTTCTCAGCTGATATCAGTGACGTTGATTCTGAATTTCAGATGTCTGCTTGCATTCAGCTGGGTCTGCTTCCATTCAGCTGGGTCTGCTTGCATTCAGCTGGGTCTGCTTCCATTCAGCTGGGTCTGCTTCCATTCAGCTGGGTGAAGCATCGTCTGGGTTGAGAAGTCCAAGTAATCCGCATAGCATTTTGAATCTTGCTTCTATCAGCGGTTTTGTGAGAATATCAGCCCGCTGTATGTCTGTGTGAATTTTCTCAACAATCACATCCTTCTTTTCTACGTGATCTCTGATGAAATGATGTCGTACGTCTACATGCTTGCATCTTGTGTGAAGTACTGGATTCTCTGATATGGCAATCGCACTTGAGTTATCACAGAAAATTAGAACCTGTCTAGTTTTTACTTCATAGTCATCCAGCTGATGTTTCAGCCAGAGAATTTGCGAGCAGCAGCTTCCAGCGGCCATATATTCTGCTTCTGTCGTGGAAGTTGCGACGCACGTTTGTTTCTTTGAAAACCATGAAATCAACTTACTTCCTAAGAACTGACAAGTTCCTGAAGTTGATTTTCTGTCCAACCGATCTCCAGCGAAGTCTGAGTCTGAGTATCCTGTCAGCTGTAGATTGTCTTCAGCTGGGTACCACAGCCCAACATTCTGAGTTCATTTGAGATATTTGAGAATGTTCTTGGCTGCTTGCATGTGTGCTTCCTTTGGATCAACTTGAAATCTGGCACACACTCCGACTGCGAAAGAGATGTCTGGACGACTTGCTGTTAGATACAGCAGGGATCCTATTATCCCTCTGTATTTGCTGGAATCAACTGACTTCCCTTCAGTTCCTGGTTCAATCTTCCAGTTGGTGTTCATTGGAATCTTTACAATTCTGTTGGATTGAACTCCATACTTGGCGATCAAGTCTTTCACGTATTTGGATTGATTTATGAAAATCCCTTCTAATGATTGCTTGACTTGAAGTCCTAGGAAGAAATTCATTTCTCCCATCATGGACATTTGGAACTTCTCTGACATCATCTCTCCAAATCTTTGGCATAAGAAGCTTGATCTTGATCCAAAGATGATGTCGTCTACGTAGATTTGAACAACCAGGATGTCTTCTCCTGACTTGATGGTAAAGAGAGTTCTGTCTACTGAGCCCTTCTTGAATCCTTTGGATACGAGAAAATTTGACAGAGTGTCATACCAAGCTCGAGGTGCTTGCTTCAATCCATAAAGAGCCTTCTTTAGCTTGTAGACTTTATTTCCTTCTACTTCGAATCCTGGAGGTTGTTCAACGTAGACATCTTCTTTGATTTCTCCATTTAAGAATGCACACTTCACATCCATTTGATAGACCTTGAATTTGTGATGTGCTGCAAAGGCGAGAAAGAGTCTGATTGCTTCCAATCGTGCTACTGGAGCAAATGATTCTTCGAAGTCAATTCCTTCTTGCTGAGTGTAGCCCTTGGCAACCAGTCGAGCTTTGTTTCTGATGACGACTCCCAGGGTATCCAATTTGTTCTTGAATATCCATTTGAGTCCTATGACTTTGACTTCTTGAGGTCTGTCGACCAATTCCCAGACACAATTTCTGAGGAATTCGTTCAGCTCTTCTTGCATGGCGTTGGTCCAAGGCACACTCTTCAAAGCTTCGAGAATTGATTGAGGCTCTGGCACTTGAGCTACGTAACACGCCATTAGAGCTGTGTCTTCATCATAGACCGTCAGTTCAAGCTCTACTGAGAGTTGAGCTGTGTCAGCTGCTTCTTGATGATCCGATAAAGCTTGAGCAGCTGAGCTTCTGGTTTTGACTTGGTCAGATGGTTCTCCGATAATTGCTGATGATGGATGATCTTCAATCCATCTTCTCCTCTTACGAATTTCTTCTTCCAATTGATTGATGCTTGTCGTGGCTAAATTTCGTCTGACTTGGAGTTGCTCAGGAGTTAAATCTTGAGAAATAGGTTCTCTTTGATTTCTATTTTGAGGAGACTTCTGTAGAGGCTCAGCTGGAGATTGAGCTGGGGACTCAGCTGTGTTTGGATTCCCAGCTGATGATGTTCCCCCTTGATTTGGTGTTGAAGATTCTTCTTGATTTCCAGCTGGTGGAGCTTCTTGGTTGATTTGAAGTTCCTCCTCTGGCTCATTGTCCCAAATTATTGGTTCGGCTAGATTCCTGATTCTATTCTCTTGAGCCCTTGTCTGAATCAATCTTGAAGATTCTCCTTCGCTTCTTCGTTTGATAGAATCTCTATATTCGAAGGAGGATTCGTCAAAGGTAACATGTGGAGTTACTTCGACTATTTGAGTTCTTCTGTTGAAGACTCTGTATGCTTTACTCACAGCGGAGTAACCAAGGAATACTCCTCGGTCTGTCTTTTCATCGAACGTCTTGAGCTGTGTCTTCCCATTGTTGAGGATGTGACATTTGGATCCGAATACCTTGAAATATCCAATGTATGGTATTCTGTTATTCCATAGCTCATACGGTGTCTTTCCTTGCCTTGATGTGAGTAGGGAGCAATTCTGAGTGAAGCAAGCTGTGTTGATTGCTTCAGCCCAGAACTTCTTTGGAATGGCAGAGCTAGCTAGCATTGAGGTAGCTGCTTCCTTGAGAGTTCTGTTTCTTCTTTCTGCTACACCATTCTGCTGAGGTGTGCGAGCTGCAGATGTTTGGTGTTGAACTCCGTTCTTCTCGCAATAATCATAAATAGTTTCATTTAGAAACTCCGTTCCACGGTCTGATCTTATTGACATTATCTTGCACTCCTTCTGTGTTGATAATCTTTCCAGCAGGATAGGCAGCTTAGTCCTGGTTTCGCTTTTCTGGTACAAGAATGATACCCATGTGAATCTTGAGAAATCATCCACAACGACCAGAGTATATTTTCTGCCATTGAAGCTTGCTGGGATAACTGGACCAAAAAGATCCATGTGAAGAAGTTGAAGAACTCGATCAGTTGACTGAACTGGCTTGAGAGAGAATGAAATTCTTGTCTGCTTTCCTTGTTGACACGCACTGCACATATGACTTTTGTCATATACTTAATCTGGAATTCCATTAGCGAGCTGGTACCTAGCCAGTTTGTTGATTGTCTTGAAGTTGAGATGATTCAGCCGTCTGTGCCACAGCCAGCTGACTTCATTGTTGCTTTTTGATACAAGACAAGTCTCCGGAGGGCTGCTGTTCCAGTCAGCAAAGTACATATTTCCTTCTCTTTTCCCTCTTAGGAGTATCTGCTTGGTTTCCCTGTGCTTCACTGTGGATCCCTGTGCGTCAAACTTGACAGAAAAACCGTTGTCGCAGAATTGGCTAATGGAAAGCAAGTTATGTTGCAATCCTTGTACATAAGAAACATTTGGGATTATAATATTTCTAGTTTTAAATGTACCATAACCTTTGGTTAGGCCTTTGGAGTTGTCACCAAATGTTACTTGTGGACCTGTACGCTCGATATACTCCTGGAGTAGATGCTTTAGATGCATCATGTGCTTGGAACATCCACTGTCCAAGTACCATAGCGTTCTCATCGACTCCTCAGAGATGCGTCGATTCCTTACAACCTAAACAAAAAATTAAAATTCAGGTACCCAGTTTTAATTGGGTCCTTGTGGGTTAGACAGAGATCCTTTGATGACCCAGATCTGCTTGATGACTCGAATTGGGTCATTTGATCTGATAATTCTCCCAACTGAGTCGATATACACATTCTTTGTGTTCTTCGGTTGTTGCTGGCGGGGTCTTGATCTCCTTGTCTTCCTGTTTTGACGTCTTGACTTCTTTTGGTTTCCAGCTGTGTGCCTAGCTGAGACGTTCCTTTGTCTCTGCTGTCTCATGTGATGCTGTGGCTGGAGATGATTATCCAGCTGATACTCATATGAGTGGTTGATATCGATCAACGTGCTGGTGCTGTTGCTGGTATCTGTAAAATCCAGCCTGTTGTCTTCATTGAGGTTGAGCACGTTGCTGTCTGAGTTGGGCTTGAGGTTGTCGCACAGCTGACCTTCTTGATGCCTGCTGTGTTCTCGACGGAGCTTGAGAATGTTTCACAGCTGGTCTTCCCGACGCCTGCTGTGTCCTCAACTGTTGATGCTGAGCTGCTGGGATTGAAGGTTCATTTGCACGTACAAACATAACCTTTGTTCCACTTGTGGAGGCAATGTTTGAGGCATCATTTGATTCGTTGTATCCCAGTCCGCTTTGAGTGCTGCTGGACGCTGAGCACTAATGATCTCGTCCATTGTTGACGTGGCTTTGATGAGAGCTACTATCTTCTTAGATAGTACCTCTTCGGTGCTTTTCAGCTCAATGATCTCAGCTGACTTCTTTTCCGATTCAGCTGTGACCTTTTCCACATCTTCTATCAGCTGTTTCTTCTCATAGTAGAATTCCTTCATCAGCTGATCTTGTTTCACTATTTTGTCTTTTAGTGAAACGACTTCCTGTTGGAGCTGAGTTGTATCAGCTGCGTCTGATACTTTTGTCTTTTCCAGTTCCGCCTTCAGCTCGGCATTCTCACACATAATGACGTCAAGGATCTCTTGAAGTTCCTTGGAATCATTCATTACTTTCTCTACTAGACTCCAATCAGGTAGTCCAGATTCTGAGACCTGTGTAGAGTGTTCGTGTGATGGTGAGATGTTAGATAAATTTTGAGTTCGAGACATTACCTCATCTTCATCGATGCCGTCTGTTTGTCCCATGAAGCATGTATCCCAATCAGGTTCATCATGGGCCATCAGGGCTTCTTCTTCTGAGTCTGAAAATGGCATGTTATCCATTTTGTTGCACTCTGATTCTTCATCGGCGATATAAGCTCTCCTTCTGTCAGCTGCCTTAGCTTTCAGTTGGTCTTTATCTTTCTTGGACAGCTTTGGACAATCTTGCCGGTAGTGTCCTGGTTCCTTGCAGTTGAAGCTACCTTCTTCTGTTCGTTTATCAGCTGACTTCTCATCAGCTGCTGTGTACTTGTCTCTGTAAGTTCTTGCGAACTTCTTGTATTTGCCTTTGCTGGTGTTGAGTCTGTTGTAGTTTTTGACCAGCATTGCTATTTCTTCAAGTAGCTCTTCCTTGCTCATGTCCTTCTTATCCTTCTTCGATGACTCAGCTGACTGTATGTATGCGGATTTTTCAGAGTTGGCTCTGAACGCAATCTCTTTTGGAGCTGGGGTGAGTTCTCCGTCATTCTGTCTGCTTGAAGATTCTTCTTGAGTGATCTTCAAGTTGTATTCGTCTGAAAGAACCTTTAGATTCTTTTCCCGCTGGGTATACTTCTCAGTTCTGATTGTCTCTATCTCGATGACTATGTTTTAGAACCTTAGATCCATCGTTTCGATGGACTCGTTGGCTAGCTGCTTGAAGTTGTCGAATTTTTGGTAAGCTATTGTGAATTTGTTTTCTTTGATTTCTTCAGATCCTTCACATAGCTTAGCAAGTATTTCCCACATCTCTTTGGCTGTCTCGCACTTGATGATCTTACTCAGGTAGGCGTTTGAGACTGTTGATGAGATGATGTTTCTTGCGAAGCTGTCCAGTCCAGCTTGCTTTCATTTTTTTGACGAGTAATCCTTCTTTGGCTTGAGAATTGGCCGGTATTCTGGTTGTCCTCCATCATGAGCAGGTACGAGTTCATTTCCTTGTTTATAAATAAGGATGGGTCCGTCTGAGATGATGTCCCACATCATGTCGTGATGCGCACATAGGAAGCTTTTCAATCTGAATTTCCAGATTGCATAGTCGTCTACCGAGAAGGTGGGAAGATTCCTGTTAAGATAAGAATCCATAGAAATATGCAGTATGTAATAATATGAGTTTTTCTGAAAAACGGATCTGTTCAGTTGACCACTGACACAGAGAAAGTGATCTTTTGAACCACTGCTCTGATACCAATTGATGGTCCCTGAGCTGGGTATTTGGTGTAGAGGGGGGGTGAATACACCAAATAGATTTTTCGAAACTTTTTCAAGTTAAATCACAGAGTTGGTGAGCTCAGTTATCGATCCAGCTGGGGAGGGTCAGCTGGGTAAATAACTCAGCTGGCGGTGCGGAAAGTGGTGGTTTGAAAACTTAGCTCGGTTACTTAGAAAAACTCAGTTTGAAAAGATTAACTTTATGTTTTCAGCTTAGTCAAGTTGTGCAACTTTTAGAGAGACACAGCTGTCTTTGGAGAGCAACTGTGTGTGCAGTTTTGAACAAATATGCAATGAAATGAAAGAGTTAGTACAAAACTGAATATAAAGAGAGAGAGTAATAAGCACGCGAGTTTTTACGTGGTTCGGAGTAACACCTCTTACGTCCACGACCAGGTTCACTGGTAATCCACTACCACTTGGTTTCCAAGTAACAAGAAACTTCACAACTCTAACCCGAGCTGTGTTCCAACAGTTTGCGGGCACTGTCAAGCCTACACCTTCAGTTTTCGGGTACTGAAGAACCTAACCACTCGAATTACACGCTTCGAGCAAGCGTACCTTTACCTAACCTTTCTGGGTTTGGGTTTGGGTATGGGGTTCCAACTGTGAACGAGTTCTTACAATTAAGAACTTTAGAGTATGATGAACTCGTTCGAAATCTAGGCTTAAGATATACAAAGAGTTTGGCCTAGGGAACAGACGAAAAACTAAGCAGTTTCTTAACTAGAAATACTTTAAGATAAAGTGTTCTTTGATCTATGTAGAACTGCTTGAGAGCTTTTGAAAGAATGATGATTTCAGATAATGAAAGCTTGTAGAGTGTTTTTCGTATATGATCCTGAGGTTGAAGACGGGTTTATATAGGTAGAGATTCAAGACTAGCCGTTGGAGGAGCCGTTTGAATCTTACCTACTCTTCTTAAATACAAGATCTGCCGTTGGGCGAATCTGCACCTGTCTTCATTTGTGTCACATCCTAGGTTCTGAAGTCTAGGATGCTGATCTGACAATACCTCATTAGTCGAGGTATGTTGACTTCCTCTGATTCCGGGATCTTCTGCCTTTAGAGCTGGCTTTTGAATTCAGAGCTGGACTGTCTTGAAGTGAAGTCTTCAGAGATAGTTCTCTTTGTTCTGTACAGCTGGACCGGCTGTGTTTTGAACTCAGTTCGAATTCTCTTCAACTTGATCAGGCTCTGCTGGATCACTCAGCTGAAGATTGACGCCTGCTGTCTTTTGCTAGCTGACTCATTGTAAACACAGTGAGTCGATTCTTGTCTTCGCTAGGCGACTCCGGCTATATACACAAATTTGGGTCGATCCGTCGTCTTCCGCTTCCTTAACCTGTAAGCCTAGAAAATCTAAAGCTCAAACAGGCAAGCTGGAAAACACTATTTAGGTTGACGCGATCATCTATTCGGTTGGAGAATCAGTTGGGTTTTGGTATCAAATCGAAACCTTATAATTTTCCCAACACTTCTTATTTTACTTTTTGGTGGCTACAAAAACAAGATCGTGAGTTTCGATTGTGATCGTCATCACAAGTATTGTATGGATTGATTGTTTTATCTATTTTCTTACGGTTAATTTGATGAACTCTTCTCGTAATTCTTCGATGTCTTGTTCTATGGATAACTAATTTTCTATTTTAGGGTTTAGATATTCGATTTAATTCCAATCCTTGCTTGATGTGTGTTAATTCTTCGTTGACTGAATTGTTGCATTTATATTGAATAAATTGGCCATTGTTCGATATTGTAAGGTAGTGGATGAGATCGATAGATGAATCTACTGCCCGATCACAATTCTTTCAATAATTACATTGACCGGAAACGCATTTCTAATCGTTAGTCTTAATCGTATAATTTAGTCTTAAAGGTTTATCCGATTGAAACGAGAGTTATTGATGTTAACCTTTTGTTGAAGTGGATTATGCGAATTGATTCATTGAATTAACTTGTGTCGAGCTTGGTGAGGAATTAAAGAGAAGAATCTAAGCCCTAATACCTTTACCTCGTGTTTATCTCTTTTACTCTCTTTCGTCATTTATTTGCTTCGTCGAATTTGCTCTTTTATTTAGTTCGTTGTTCTCAAATCATTGGTTTAGAATGTTTAGGATCATTTTAATTTCTGTGTAAGTAATATTAGGAGTTTTCGCCCTGTTTAGCCTTCCTTGTGAATACGACTTAGGTTAGCTTGATGCCCTACATTGATCTCGTTCTCTTGCGAGTCAAGTCTAGGTGTTTAGAGTTGAAACAAAATTTGACGCCGTTGCCGGGGAAGGCTTTAGGCGAATTGTTCTTGTGTTATTTTCTTTTTCCGTGTTTATTTTTTGTAATTATTTTTATTTATTAATTCTTTATTTCTTCAACAGGTGTGCGTGATTCTTTTGTGTTTTGTATTTGTTTATGCAAGGTAGACGAAGTCTCAACAGGAGATTGGCTCCCGTGTTTGATAGCATACACAGACCAAAAGGATTAGTGTTACCCAATTTGGAGAAAGAAGAATCAAGTGAGAATCACTCCTCGAGTGACGAGTCTCAGATTCCAAAGATGGCAGTCCCAAATAATGTCAGAAATATGCGGGATTTCGCTCGCCCGGTGATTCGGGCAGCAAATTCTTGTATCGTCTTGGGAGAGGCAGCAAGGAACTATGAGTTGAAGAATATTCACTTCAACCAGCTACCATCTTTTCTATGGAATGCCCGTAGAAGATGCTTTGAACTTTATCAAGGAGTTCTATGTAGTGGTTCAGACCTTTCCTTTACAAGGTCTGAACGAAGATCAATTACAGATGAGGTGCTTTCCATACACTTTGAAAGATCGAGCTAAGACATGGTTTATGTCACTTCAACCGAACTCGTTGGAAAATTGGGATGCAGTCTACGAGAAGTTTATGGCTAAATATTATTCAAATCAG
This sequence comes from Agastache rugosa, assembly GCA_031470985.1. NCBI lineage: Eukaryota > Viridiplantae > Streptophyta > Magnoliopsida > Lamiales > Lamiaceae > Agastache > Agastache rugosa. Next base: position 22,711,113 of record CM062604.1, read on the forward strand.
AAGACTCAGGATTTGAAGGCTCAGATAGTCACGTTTGATCAATCCTCAGGTGAATCATTTCACGAAGCTTGGGACCGTTTCAGGAGTTTGCAGCAGCAGTGCCCACATCATCACTTGCCGGTAGAATTGTTAAACCAATTTTTCTATGATGGTTTATCACAGACCTTTCAGTATATGGTTGACAATGCAGCTGGAGGAGATATTGGCAATCACACAGCCAAGGATATCTCTAACATTTTTGAGACGATGGCCACTACTACCCAACAAAAGAGTGTCAGAGGGAAGCGTGCTTCTGTGAATGAAGCAAATCCTAGTTATGATGTGACTAAGCAATTGACAGAATTAACTAGGAAAGTGGAGTTATTGAGGCCATTCGATAGGGTACCTCAGCAGGTTATGTCTGCTGAAACCTGTGGTATTTGTGGTGAGTATGGCCATGGGGCCAACATTTGTTAGAGGACAGTTGAACCTAGTTTTGATGATGAGACACAGTTTCTCGTGTAATCATGGGTGGAGAAATCATCCCAACCTTTCTTGGAAGCAGCCCCAACAGCCTATGCAAGCAGGAGCAGGGCAAGCCCCATAGTACACGCAGCAGGCACAACAACAGACAATTTTGCCTCGACAGCAACAATACCAAACTTAGTAGACTCAACCTTCCAAGCCGTCTTTGCAAGATACTTTGCAGGCATTTATCCAGTCGAGTCAGCAAAGGTTTGAGTCTGTGGAGGCTTCAGTGAAGCGAGTTGAGACTCAAGTGGGCCAATTGGCCAGTACTGTGGGTGAATTGGTGAAACAAAACTGTTGGGAAAATTATAAAGGTTTCGATTTGATACCAAAACCCAACTGATTCTCCAACCGAATAGATGATCGCGTCAACCTAAATAGTGTTTTCCAGCTCGCCTGTTTGAGCTTTAGATTTTCTAGGTTTACAGGTTAAGGAAGCGGAAGACAGCAGTCGACCCAGCTGTGTCTACAGCAGGAGTCAGCTAGTGGAAGACAGCAGTCGACCCAGCTGTGTTTACAGCAGGAGTCAGCTAGCAAAAGACAGCAGGCGTCAACCTTCAGCTAAGTCTTCCAGCAGAGCCTGATCAAGCTGAAGAGAATTCGAGCTGAGTTCAAAACACAGCCGGTCCAGCTGTACAGAACAAAGGGAACTATCTCTGACGACTACACTTCAAGACAGTCCAACTCTGAATTCAAAAGCCAGCTCCAAAGGCAGAAGATCCCGGCGTCAGAGGAAGTCAACATACCTCGACCAATGAGGGATTACCAAATCAGCATCCTAGACTTCAGAACCTAGGATGTGGCACAAATGAAGACAGATGCAGATTCGCCCAACGGCAGATCTTGAATTTAAGAAGAGTAGGTAAGATTCAAACGGCTCCTCCAATGGCTAGTCTTGAATCTCTACCTATATAAACCCGTCTTCAACCTCAGGATCAAAAACGAAAAACCCTCCACAAGCTTTCATTATCTGAAATTATCAATCTTTCAAAAGCTCTCAAGCAGTTCTACATAGATCAAAGAACACTTTATCTTAAAGTGTTTCTAGTTCAGAAACTGCTTAGTTTTTCGTCTGTTCCCTAGGCCAAACTCTTTGTACATCTTAAGCCTAGATTTCGAACGAGTTCATCATACTCTAAAGTTCTTAACTGTAAGAACTCGTTCACAGTTGGAACCCCCAAACCAAACCCCTCTTATCCAGAAAGGTTAGGTCAAGGTTACGCTTGCTTGAAGCGGGAAATTCAAGTGTGTAAGGTTTTTTCAGTACCCGTAAACTGAAAGGTTAGGCTTGACAGTGCCTGCAAACTGTTGGAACACAGCTCGGGCTAGAGTTGTGAAGTTGCTTGGTGCTTGGAAACCAAGTGGTAGTGGATTACCAGTGAACCTGGTCGTGGACGTAGGAGGTGTTACTCCGAACCACGTAAAAACTCGCGTGCTCTATACTATCTCTTTATATTCAGTTTTGTACTAACTCTTTTTATATCATTGCATATTTGTTCAAAACTGAACACGTAACTGCTCTCCAAAGATAGCTGTGTCTCTCTGAAAGTTGCACAACTTGACTAAGCTGAAAACATAAAGTTAATCTTTTCAAACTGAGTTTTTCTAAGTAACCGAGCTAAGTTTTCAAACCACCACTTTCCGCACCGCCAGCTGAGTTATTTACCCAGCTGACCCTCCCCAGCTGGATCGATAACTGAGCTCACCAACTCCGTGTTTTAACTTGAAAAGAAAAGTTTTCTAAAAATCTATGTGGTGTATTCACCCCCCCCCTCTACACCAAATACCTAGCTCAGGGACCATCAAAAACCAAGGAGGGAAGTTGCCAAGTCAACCCGAGCAAGTGCATGCCGTGACTATTCTAAGAAGTGGCAAGGTGATTGACAATAAGGTTGAAAAACCTAAGGAGAGAGAGGATGATACGCAAGAAAAGAAGAGTTCTTTTCTTGAGAATGATGAGGATGTGCAGAAGAAAGATAAAGGCAAGGAACATGTGCTTCACAAGGCTGAGAATCCTTATACTTTTCCAATTCCATACCCGAGTAGATTGAGGAATGTGAAGCAAGATCAGCAGTTCCAAGAGTTTTATAAACTCTTGTCAAAAGTTAATGTCAACCTTCCTCTCCTTGATGTGATCAGAAATGTGCCAGCTTATGTAAAGTTCTTCAAAGAGTTGGCATCTACAAAGAGGAAATTTGGAGAAGAGAAAAAGATATTGGTGTCCGAAGTAACAAGTGCAATCCTGCAACACCCACTACCACCAAAGCTCGGTGATCCAGGTAGCTTTACTATTAAAATCACTTTGGGTAATGGTAAAGAAGCATGTGGGATGTTAGATTTGGGGGCGGGGATAAATTTGATGCCTTACTCTATATTCAAGCAATTAGAGTTAGGAGATTTGAAACCCATGAGAATGTGTTTGCAACTTGTGGATAGGTCTGTTCGATATCCTAAGGGAATTATCGAAGATATTCTTGTTAAAGTTGGTGGGTTAATTATTCCTGTTGATTTTGTTATCCTTGATGTGGGAAATATGCAAGAGACAGGAAAAGAGCATACATTGCTATTGGGTAGACCATTTATGGCTACTACTAATACTTTCATTGATGTGAAGAGTAAAACTTTGACAATGTCTATTTTAGGTGAAACTGTATCATTTTCTGTGCATGGCAATAGGGCTATACCTGTTTCTTCTTTGGTTGATAATTGTTCTTTTATAGACGCCATTGATGCCTTGGCCGAGAAAGTTTTTGTGCAGGAAGGCAGTTCTGATAGCAGGTTTGAGGAACTAGAAGAAGAAAAGATGGACTTTCTGCTGGAAGAAAGCATTGGTATGATGAAAATCTTGGCAATAGATGGTGAGGAGCAGAAAACGGCGATCAAACTTGAGCTCAAGCAGCTACCTAAACACCTCAAGTACGTCTTCTTGGAGGAAGATGAGCAGAAGATGGGGATTATTTATGCCGAGCTAACAAAGGAGGAAGATGAGCAATTGATAGTTGTGCTTAAGAAAAATAAGCAAGCCATCGGGTGGAGTTTAGCAGATATTAAGGGAATCGGTCCCTCAACTTGCATGTACCGGATTGTGCTAGAAGAAGGAGCAAAGCCGGTGAGAGAGGGGCAAAGAAGGCTAAATTCGGCACTGATGGAAGTGGTGAAAAAAGAAATTCTAAAATTGCTCGCTAAAGGTATAATCTATCAAGTGGCCGACAATTAATGGGTTAGTCCAGTGCATGTGATACCAAAGAAAGGAGGGATCACAGTGGTTGAAAATGACAAAGGGAGAGCAAGTGGCTACACAGACCATTATAGGGTGGAGAATGTGCATTGATTACAGAAAACTGAATGCAGCCACTCGAAAAGATCATTTTCCCCTTCCATTCATTGATCAAATGTTGGATAAATTAGCTGGACATAGTTTTTATTGTTTCTTAGATGGTCTTTCTGGTTATTTTCAGGTGGCTATTGCTCTGGAGGACCAAGAGAAGACTACTTTCACATGTCCATTTGGAACATTTGCATGTCGAAGGATGCCTTTTGGGCTTTGCAATGCACCGGGGACGTTTCAAAGGTGCATGTTCTCAATTTTTTCTGATATGATTGGGAATTTAATTGAGGTATTCATGGATGATTTTTCAGTTTTTGGATCATCTTTCTCTGATTGTTTGAACAAACTTGACCGTGTGTTAGAAAGATGCATTGAAAGTAATCTCACTTTGATCTGGGAAAAGTGTCATTTTATGGTGACAAGTGGGATTGTCTTAGGTCATGTTGTGTCTAAGCATGAAATTAGTGTTGATAAACCTAAGGTTGATGTAATTGAAAGATTACCTCCACCTATTAATGTTAAGGGAATTAGAAGTTTCTTGGGTCATGCGGGTTTTTACCGTAGATTTATTAAAGATTTCTCTAAGATTATTCAGCCTTTGTGCCAATTGTTAGCTCAGGATACTTCTTTTGATTTTGATGATAAGTGTTTACTTGCTTTTAACACTTTGAAGGAGAAATTAGTTTCTGTTCCTGTTGTTATTGCTCATGACTGGTCCTTACCATTTGAAATCATGTGTGATGCATCTAACTCTGCTGTGGGAGCTGTTTTAGGATAACGTGTTGATAAAAGGCTTCGTGTGATTTATTATGCAAGCCTTACTTTGAATAGTGCTCAAGTAAATTACACCACTACTGAAAAGAGTTGTTAGTTGTTGTCTTCTCATTGGATAAATTTAGGTCTTATATTATAGGGTCTAATGTTATTGTACACAGTGATCATGCAGCTCTGAGGCATTTACTCACTAAAACCCAAGCAAAACCTCGTTTGATTAGATGGATTTTGTTGTTTCAAGAGTTTGATGTTGAGATTAAATATAGAAAATGAAGTGAAAATGTTGTGGCAGACCATCTGTCTCACCTTCCTAATGAGGGAATTCAAAGTGCATCGAATGAGCATGATGATATTTCTCATACATTTCCATTTGAGCATGCTTTAGAGATTTCTTCAGTACCTTGGTTTGCCGATATTGTAAATTATCTTGCTTGTGGTGAACTCCGTCCTCACCTTACCTCTCAAGAGAGGAAGAGATTTTTAGTGAATTGCAGGAACTACTATTGGGATGATCCATACCTTTTCAATCTGGGAAAAGATGAGGTAATTCGGCGTTGCATCCCAGAGGAGGAGCAACAAGAAGTTTTAATGTGGTGTCATGCATCGCATTGTGGAGGCCATTTTGGGGGGCAGAAGACAGCTCGGAAGATTCTCCAGTCCGGTTTGTATTGGGTAACTCTTTTTAAAGATGCTCATACTTTTTGCCTATCTTGTGACCAATGCCAAATGATGGGGAATATTGGAAAAAGAAATGAGATGCCCTTAAATATTAGTCTTGTTGTTGAAATTTTTGACGTTTGGGGTATTGACTTTATGGGACCTTTTCCAAACTCTTTTGGGTTTGAGTATATTTTGCTAGCTGTTGATTATGTGTCCAAGTGGGTTAAGGCTATCCACACTTGGACCTGTGATGCTAATGTAGTTATAAAGTTTGTGCAGGGGAATATTTTGAGCATGTTCGGATTTCCTCGAGCAATCATTAGTGATGGGGGATCCCATTTCTGTAACAAACTTTTTGAAAAGTTGATGAAGAAGAATGGTGTGACTCATAAGGTGGCTACTCCTTATCATCCTCAGACATCTGGTCAAGCAGAGACGAGTAATAAACAAATTAAGGGGATTCTTGAGAAGACTGTAAAAGTCTCAAGAAAGGATTGGTCTATTAAATTGAATGATGCTCTGTGGGCTTATAGAACAACTTACAAGACGGTTTTGGGGATGAGTCCGTACAGTTTATTCTATGGTAAAGCATGTCATTTGCCAGTTGAAATAGAACATAAAGCTTTTTGGGCCATCAAAGCTGCTAATTTTGAGTTGCAAAGTGCTGGGGATGAACGAGCTTTATAAATTTCGGAGTTAGACGAATTGAGGAATGAAGCTTATGAAAATGCAAGGATTTACAAGGATAAGGTGAAAAGGCTTCATGACAAGCAAACTCTTAGGAAAGTGCTTGTTTTCAATTCCCGTCTCCGGTTGTTCCCAGGGAAATTAAGATCTCGATGGAGTGGTCCTTTTGTTGTTGAAGAAGTTTTCCCTTATGGGGTAGTCAAGCTTTTTAACCGTGGACGAAGGAATCTTTTCAAGTCAACGGACATCGAGTTAAGCAGTATTTTGTGGGCCAAGCAAGGAAACAAGGCGCCGAGTCAATTATGCTCGACTCTGTTATATATTATTGACTCCTCCTCGTCGAGCTCGCGACGTTAAACGAGCGCTGCATGGGAGGCAACCCATGATTTGTTTGTTTATATTTTTGTTGGTTTTTTTTGTTCAGTCCTTCCGATTTTAATTTGTTTGTCTGTTTTGCAGTGTTGGGAATCGTTGGCATGACAGTGACGTTTTAAAAAAAAAAATTGGACAACCCACCGATTGCTGGGACTGAGCGGCCGCTGGAGAAGTGTTCGCAGAATTGTGCCCAACGAGCGCTCGAACTGAGCGAGCGTTAAGAAGAAGGCGGCATTGGAAACAAGCGAGCGCTAGCTCTTACTTACCAAAAGTTTCACCGATCGCTGGGACTGAGCGGCCGCTGGAGGTGTGTTCGTAGAATTGTACTCAACGAGCGCTCGAACTGAGCGAGCACTGCGAATCAGCAGGTGCTGAGACCAAGCGAGCGCTGGAAATAATTCTTGAGGCGTAGTTTGGGGGTCGCTGGGAGTCAGTGCGCGGTGTATTCCTTCCCTATAAAAGGGCAGATTGTTGTGCCCTAATTTCATTTTAAACAACAGCCGCTCGCTCTCAACACCTCCTGATTCTAGTCGCACCTTCACTCGTTCATCTCAACTCAATTCCAGCCACCGCTTAATTCCAGCCACCGCCGTCTTCCTCCCTCACTTCAAGCCGCTTATTTTTTTCCGTCTGCCACCGTCGACCACCGTTAATTCCAGCCACAGCCGTCCTTTTCGTTCAAGTGCAGCCGCTCACTTCTTATTTCCAGCCACAGCCTTGTCCAGCCGTCGCTCAATTTCAGCGACCGCTCGTTTTCACCCGGCGCTCCTTTTCAGCCGGCGTTAGCTGTTTTCTTTCAGCCGTGGTTCTAGTTCAGTTATCTTCCCCTCTGCCCAACTATGCCTCGTACCAAGAACGCTCCGTCCGCTCATGTCAGTGACGAGGACATGGACGATTTTGAGGACATACCCGAAGATAAATAAGCTCTGCACAATGCTCCATTTCCAGTGTATGCTGATCTTGAAGGTAATCTGTTCCAGAAATTTGATCAATTTGACATTACGCATCCTCAGTTATTAGATTGGAAGTTACTGGAAAATATCGGATTGTCTACTTATGCTAAAATGGAGTTAGATGGGTATAAACCTTTATGTTATGAATTTTTGAGCACCATGAGAGTCACTGTCGAAGTCAAGGGGGAAATTAGGGAGATTACTTGTCGGATGCAAGGGCAGAAATTTACAGTGGATTTGAACACCATGAAAGATGTGTTCGGTTTTCCGATTACTGGCATTGAGAGAAGGCCAAAGTCATTTGATGTTGAAACGGTATGGCATGAGATTACAGGGTGCGAGAATTGGAAAACCAACGGTTCGGCGAATGGGTTTATCAAAGACCCAACATTGGCTGTTGTGCACAAATTCATTGCATACAATGTCTCGGGCAAGGAGCAAGCTAACAAAGTAAATTCTACTGAGGTTTGTCTGTTACGGTGTGCCACGGTAAAGTTCCAAATTTGCCCTTCCAGTTTCATTTAGAGAGCAATGGAAGGAATGCAGAATCGACAAGGTTATCATGCTTCCCTGTGCGGCATAATTGCTGCTTTGGCTCAGCATTTTGGTGTTTTTCCTTCTGTGGAGTCTGTGCCTCAAGGTCAAACAGTGGTGCGCCGGTATTTGATAGACCTCAGTGAGCTTAAGGGTGCTAAAATTGTCTTTGACAGAACGAAGTTGGTTCCTCATGAACAACGCCATTGCGTTCAAGAATATCTCAATGATCAGATTTTAGCGACTAACCGACAACATGGAGCAGGAACCTCAGCTGGACCCCCAGCTGCACAGCCCCAGACTGCTTCTTATTCTCCCGTTCCAGAGTCCGATCCACTCTATACCGCCATGCCTCCTTTTGACTTCCAGATGTTGCGGGATGACTTGAGGTCATTTCGTGACCATTATGATTCTACCCAAGCTGCTTTCCACCATGAATTTGGCGAGTTCCACCAAGAAGTCTATCATCGCTTCGACACGCAGGAGCAGCGGATGTTGGCATTGGAGGCCCAATAGAGTGCATGGACAGTTGCTCACTCACCACCACCACCACCACCACCACCACTATTAAAATCGCTTTAGGGAATGGTAAAGAAGCATGTGGCATGTTAGATTTGGGGGCGGGGATAAATTTGATGCCTTACTCTATATTCAAGCAATTAGAGTTAGGAGATTTGAAACCCACGAGAATGTGTTTGCAACTTGCGGATAGGTCTGTTCGATATCCTAAGGGAATTATCGAAGATATTCTTGTGAAAGTTGGTGGGTTAATTATCCCGGTTGATTTTGTTGTCCTTGATGTGGGAAATGTGCAAGAGATTGAGAAAGAGCATACATTGCTATTGGGTAGACCATTTATGGCTACTACTAATACTTTCATTGATGTGAAAAGTGGAACCTTGACAATGTCTGTTTTAGGTGAAACTGTATCATTTTCTGTGCATGGCAATAGGGCTATACATGTGTCTTTAAAGGTGCATGTTCTCAATCTTCTCTGATATGATTGGAAATTTTATTGAGGTATTCATGGATGATTTTTCAGTTTTTGGATCATCCTTCTCTGACTGCTTGAACAAACTTGACCGTGTGCTAGAAAGATGCATTGAAAGTAATCTCACTTTGAGCTGGGAAAAGAGTCATTTTATAGTGACCAGTGGGATTGTCTTGGGTCATGTTGTGTCTAAGCATGGAATTAGTGTTGACAAAGCTAAGGTTGATGTAATTGAAAGATTACCTCCACCTATTAATGTTAAGGCAATTAGAAGTTTTTTGGGTGATGCGGGTTTTTACCGTATATTCATTAAGTATTTCTCTAAGATTAGTCAGCCTTTGTGCCAATTGTTAGCTCATGATGCTTCTTTTGATTTTGATGATAAGTGTTTACTTGCTTTTAACACTTTGAAGGAGAAATTAGTTTCTGCTCCTATTGTTATTGCTCCTGACTGGTCTTTACCATTTGAAATTATGTGTGATGCATCTAACTCTGCTGTGGGAGCTATTTTAGGACAACGTGTTGATAAAATGCTTCGTGTGATTTATTATGCGAGTCTTACTTTGAACAGTGCTAAAGTAAATTACACTACTACTGAAAAGAGTTGTTAGCTGTTGTCTTCTCATTGGATAAATTTAGGTCTTATATTATAGGGTCTAAAGTTATTGTACACAGTGATCATGCAGCTATGAGGCATTTACTCACTTTTTGAAAAGTTGATGAAGAAGAATGGTGTGACTCATAAGGTGGCTACTCCTTATCATCCTCAGACATCTGGTCAAGCAGAGACGAGTAATAAACAAATTAAGGGGATTCTTGAGAAGACCGTAAAAGTCTCAAGAAAGGATTGGTCTATTAAATTGAATGATGCTATGTGGGCTTATAGAACAGCTTACAAGACGGTTTTGGGGATGAGTCCGTACCGTAAGCATGTCATTTGCCGGTTGAAATAGAGCATAAAGCTTTTTTGGGCCATCAAAGCTGCTAATTTTGAGTTACAAAATGCTGGGGGGGAACGAGCTTTACAAATTTCGGAGTTAGACGAATTGAGGAATGAAGCTTATGAAAATGCAAGGATTTACAAGGATAAGGTGAAAAGGCTTCATGACAAGCAAATTCTTAGGAAAGAATTCACACCGGGCATGAAAGTGCTTGTCTTCAATTCCCGTCTCTGGTTGTTTCCAGGGAAATTAAGATCTCGATGGAGTGGTCCATTTGTTATTGAAGAAGTCTTCCCTTATGGGGTAGTCAAGCTTTTTAATCCATGGACGAAGGAATCTTTTTAAGTCAATGGATATCGAGTTAAGCAGTATTTTGAGGGACACACAAGGAAACAAGGTGTCGAGTCAATTATGCTCGACTCTATCATATATCATTGAATTCTCCTCATCGAGCTTGCGACGTTAAACGAGCGCTGCATGGGAGGCAACCCATGATATTTTTTGTTTCTATTTTTGTTGGTTTTGTCTTGTTCCGTTCCTCCGATTTTAACTTGTTTGTTTGCTTTGCAGTTTTAGGAGTCATTGGCTTGATGTTGATTGTAAAAAAAAAAAAAAATGGCAATCCACCAATCGTTGGGACTGAGCGGCCGCTAGAGGGTGTATTCGCAGAATTGCGCCCAACGAGCGCTCGAATTGAGCGAGCGCTGAGAAGCAGCCGACGTTGGAAACAAGCAAGCGCTAGCTCGTACTTTCTAGATGCAGCTTTCACCGGTAGTTGGGACTGAGCGGCCGCTGGAGGATATGTTCGCAGAATCGGGCCCAACGAGCGCTTGAACTGAGCGAGCGCTGAGATGCAGTCGGCGTTGGAAACAAGCGAGCGCTGGCTTTGAAGTGTTGTGGGTGAACGACGGACCGCTGGTAGTGAGCGAGTGATGCTTTTCTATACTATAAAAAGGCACACAGCTGTGCCCTAATTTTATTCACTCGCTCACTTGTTCCTCTCACCGCCAAATCTCCAGCCACCACTTAAATCCAGCCTTTGACAGAAAGAAGTTGGTTCCTCATGAACAACGCCATTGCGTTCGGGAATATTTCAATGATCAGATTTTAGCGACCAACCGACAAGATGGAGCTGGACCCTCAGTTGCGCAGCCCCAGACTACTCCCTACTCTCCCATTCCAGAATCCGATCCACTTCATACCACCATGCCTTCTTATGACTTCCAGATGTTGCGTGATGACTTGAGATCATTTCGGGACCATTATGATGCTACTCAGGCTGCATTCAACCACGAATTTGGTGAGTTCCGCCACGAAGTTTATCATCGCCTCGACACGCAGCAGCAGCGGATGTCAGCATTGGAGGCCCAATGGAGTGCATGGACGGTTGCTCACTCACCACCACCACCACCACCACCACCATTTCAGCCAGACGAGCAGTGACTTCTCACTGCTCCGGGGTTAGCTATTTTTGTCCTTTGTGTGAGTCGTGTTTTGGGTATTTTTTATTGTGGTTTGTTTTCGTCGTGTGTTTTTCTTCTTTTGTGTTTCAGGTGTCTCAGTTAGTTTGTTCGGGATTACCACCGTCCGGTATTCCCAACGTTGCCGGCTCTACATACTCAGGGACGTGTCTCTCTCTACTTTTTACTCCCGTTGTCTGGTTATTTTGTTAGCCTTGAGGACAATGCTAATTTTAAGTGTAAGGGGGTCGTTCTTATATTTTGAGCCGTTTCTTGTAAATTATGTCGTTCTGTGTTGTGTATTTTGTGTTTTTGTGGCACTTAGTACTTTCTTTTCGATAGTGAACTTCTATGATTTGAGGAGTTAATCGTTTGTAATCTCTAATGATTGATCATGCTTATTAATTGGTTCTCGTTGTTTTAGCTCTAGAACTTGAGTCATTTTGAAATTGAGTATTGTGATGGTTTGTGTTGTGGGGTACTGTCTTTGAGAATTGGATTGACGAGGATAATCTTACTTGTTTTGACTTTTGTTCTCTCTGATAATCTTGTTTAAAAAAAAAAGGTAATAAGGATCTCTGCTCCTCTAGTGTAAACTATGAGCATGAGAAACCGCACAAGGAGACTTGGGGATAACCCCTAAGAGTGAACCTTGTGAATTTTGATCCGAGTACCTCTAATTAAATAAAAAAAAAGATATAAATAGGGGGATGTGACATGAATTCTACTCCTATCGTGCGTAGCTTTTTCTTTGAAATCTTTGTTGGAAAAATTAATAAGAGTTTTGATTGAATACCAAAACCCAGCTGACTCCAACCGAGTAGATGATTGCACAAACCTAAGCGTTTTTCAGCTCACCTGTTTGAGCTTATAGAGTTTCTTAGTTTACAGGTAGAATCGCTGAAGACAGATGAAGACAGCAGAAGACACAGCTAAGCAGACATCTTAAGAACTCAGTAGAGCAGACTCAGCAGAGCAAGACCAAGCAGAGTCAAAGATCCTGCAGTATCAAGACCCAGCTCAGTGACGAAAAACCCAGCTCAGTGTCAAAGACCCAGCTCAGTGTAAAAGACCCAGCTTAGTGTCGATGACACAGCTCAGGTCTAAAACACAGCTCAGGTCAGTGACACAGCTCAGGTTGAAGACACAGCTCAGGTTGATGATACAGCACAGGTCCAAGACACACCTCAGAGTCAAGACACAGTAGAGTCCAAAACGCTGAAGATACAGCAGAGACGCTTAGCAGCTCGAAGACGAAGACCTTCTCCAAGACAAGATCCCGATGACAAAAGATCTTGTCTGACGCAGTCAAATAAGAGAAGAACTAGCCTCTGCAGATGTAGACCTACTTCGTAGGTAAAGGCCAGAAGTCAACAAGAGTAGGTAAGATTCAAACGGCTCTCTTCCAACGGCTAGTTTGGATCTCCACCTATATATATCTCTCCTCCTCCATTGAAGAAAGAGGACTGGTGAAGAAATAGACGACTGAAGCAATAAAAGAGCAAAACAGAAAAATGAACAACAATCTTCAAAGCCATATCTTTCAAGAACACCCAGCCAGTCAGCTGTGTTCTTAGTTGTTCACACATTCAGTCTTAGGCAGAATAGATCATAATATAAACATCTTAAGCCTAGATTGAACGAGTTCATCATACTCCTTGTTCTTCATTGTAAGAACTCGTTCACAGTTGGAAAACCCATACTCAAACCCAGAAAGGTTAGGTAAAGGTACGCTTGCTCGAAGCGTATAATTTGAGTGGATAGGTTCTTTAGTACCCGGAAACTGAAGGTGTAGGCTTGACAGTGCCCGCAACCTGTTGGAACACTGCTCGGGTTAGAGTTGTGAAGTTGCTTGGTACTTGGAAACCAAGTGGGAGTGAATTACCAGTGAACCTGGTTGTGGACGTAGGAGGTGTTACTCCGAACCACGTTAAAATTGCTTTGTTCTTTACTGTTTTGTTTTATGCATTTTGCTAACCCCTCATGAGCATTATTTCAAGCTGCATAAACTGACTAACTGAAAAGTGAAACAGAGCTTTGCAATATAATTTGAAGCAACAGACAGACTTTCCAAATCCACCACATTCCGCACACACACACAGCCAGCTGTGTCGATCAAGCTGCCATCCAGCTGGATCGAACACAGCCAGCTCTGAAAAGAGTTTTAACTTGGAAAAGTTCTTAAACCTTGGTGTATTCACCCCCCCTCTACACCAAGGTATCCGTCTTGGGACCAACAATCTTGCATGATGAGTATGGGAAACCATATTAAGAAACTCGGATATTTTGACCGATGACTTCACCTAATGAATTTTGTCCTAAGTTTTATCCTCAAGTCCTTATTAAAAAGAAATAAATAAATTTCATGCTTGAATGTTAAAGAGAGCATTTGTCATGACTTGTTTGGTTCGTCTTCTGATTGATGATTCTCGTTAGACGGGCAACATGCCAAATTGAATTATTGCTTAATTTTAAGATTGATGATTATTCTAGCGTTGGAGCTTCGTGAAAGTAATTGATTTGCATGATCTTTTGATTGTGATTTCTTATCATTTCTCCTCAAATTATTGTTGTTTTTGCTTGAGGACAAGCAAAGTGCTAAGTGTGGGGGGTTTGTTTAGTCGTTTTATGTCACATTTTTATGTTGTTTTTGAGTTGTGTTTTTGTGTGTGTGTGCAAGTTCTCCGTCTTTTATTTCTCGTTTTTGGCTACCCTTGGTTGCTTAGGTGTGGTTTATGGTGGTTGTAGGTTTTGAAGAACTAAAAGGAGAAAACAGTGCAGGGATGGATTGTGCACAAGAAAGGAACAAGTTTTAGCGTGAAGAAAGCAGCAGCCAGCGATCGCTGCCTTTGGAAGAGCGTTGGATTTGAGTGGTCGCTCAGTTCCAGCGGTCGCTGGAATTGAGTTCGCAAATTTGAATCCAGCGAGCGCTGGAATTAAGTAACGCCTGCTGCGCGTTAAATTAGTTCAGCTAGGGTTCTGTTTTTTTAATCATTCTGATTCTCACTCGACTGTAGAAGTTTTTGGATGACTTTTTGAGTTCTTTTAGCATAATTTGATTTCCTTATTTTGGTGAGTATAAAAGACAAGATCGTGGGTTTCGATTGTGATCATCATCACGAATATTGTAAGGATTACTTGTTTAATCTATTTCTTACGGTAAATTTGATGAATTCCTCTTGTAACTCTTCGAACATTGTTCTATGGATAGCTAAGTTTTTATTTAGGGTTTAGATATTCGATTTAATTCTGATCCTTGCTTGGTATATGTGAATTTTGTATTGATTGAATTGTTTGCTTTTATATTGAATAATTGGCCATTGTTTGATATTGTTAGGTAGTAGATGAGATCGATAGATGAATCTACTGCTCGATCATAATTCTTTCGATAATTAGATTGACCGGAAACGCATATCTAATCATTAGTCTTAATCGTATAATTTAGTCTTAAAGGTTTAACAGATTAAAACGAGAGTTATTGATGTTATCCTTTTATTGAAGTGGATTATGTGAGTTGATTAAGTGAATTGATAAATACCGAGCTTGGAGAGGAATTAAAGAGAAGAATCTAAGCCCTAATATTTTTTCCTCATGTTTATCTTTTTCGTCATTTATTTGCTACATTGAATTTGCTATTTTATTTAGTTCTTTGTTCTCAAAACATTGGTTTAGAATGTTTAGGATCGTTTTAATTTCTGTGTAAGTAATACTAGGAGTATTTGCCCTGTTCAGCCTTTTTTGTGAATACGACTTGGGTTAGCTTGACGCCCTACATTGACCTCGTTCTCTTGCGAGTCAAGTCTAGGTGTTTAGAGTCAAGTTTAAAACAGAGTTTGTGAGCTCAGTTATGAATCCAGCTGAGGAAGGTCAGCTGGGCTAATAACTCAGCTGGCGGTGCGGAAAGTGGTGGTTTGAAAACTTAGCTCGATTGCTTAGAAAAACTCAGATTGAAAATATTCTTTACGTTTTCGACTTAGTCAAGTTATGCAAGTTTATAGACAAAACACAGCTGTCTTTGGGAAGCAGCTGAGTATGAAGATTTGAAAATAATGCAGCTGGCTGGGTCACACAACCAGAGAACTTTTAAACTTGAAAATGTATGCGGTGTTTATGCGGTTAGTTCTTTAAATATAAAATGCAGAGAATATATAAAGCAATAAAGAACTCGAAATTTTAACGTGGTCCAGAGTAACACCTCCTACGTCCACGACCAGATTCACTGGTAATTCACTACCACTTGGTTTCCAAGTACCAAGCAACTTCACAACTCTAACCCGAGCTGTGTTCCAAAAGTTTGCGGGCACTGTCAAGCCTAACCTTTCAGTTTACGGGTACTGAAAATACCTTACAATCACTTGAATTTCGCGCTTCAAGCAAGCGTAACCTTGACCTAACCTTTCTGGGTAAAGAGGGGTTTGGTTTGGGGTTCCAACTATGAATGAGTTCTTACAATGAAGAAAGAGTTAGATGAACTCATTCGAAATCTAGGCTTAAGATATACAATGGTTTCTGCCTAGGTATCAAACGAAAAACTTGGTAGTTTCTGGACTAGAAACACTTTAAGATAAAGTGTTCTTTGAACTATTTAGAACTGCTTATGATCTTTTGAAGACTTGATAATTTCAGAGAATGAAAGCTTGTAGAGAGTTTTTCGTATTTGATCCTGAGGTTGAAAACGGGTTTATATAGGTAGAGATTCAAGACTAGCCGTTGGAGGAGCCGTTTGAATCTTACCTACTCTTTTTAAATTCGATATCTGCCGTTGGGCGTTTCTGCACCTGTCTTCATGAGTGTCACATCCTAGGATCTGAAGTCTAGGATGCTGATTTGGAAATCCCTCATTGGTCGAGGCACATTGACTTTCTCTGACACCGGGATCTCTGCCTTTGGAGCTGGCTTTTGAATTCAAAGCTGGATTGGGTAAACTGACTTGAAGTGACGTCTTCAGTTAATTCCCTTTGTTCTGTACAGCTGGACCAGTTGTGTTTTGAACTCAGCTCGATTTATCTTCAGCTTGATCCTGCTCCGTTTTGAACTCAGCTCAGCTTGAAAACTCAGCTGATAGATGACAACTGCTGTAAACACAGCTGGATCTTCTGCTCTGTTATCCACTGCTGTAAAACACAGCTGGATCTTCTGCTGTCTTGAGCTTCTGCTGTCTTCCGCTTCCTGAACCTGTAAACCTAGAAAATCTAGAGCTCAAACAGGTGAGCTGGAAAACATAACTTAGGTTGATGCGATCATCTACTCGGTTGGAGAACAGTTGGGTTTTGGTATTAAATCAAAACTTTATAATTTTCCCAACAATTTCCCCCTGTTTGATGATGCCAAAACCTAACTGAGACAACTTATGAGCTTTGAGCAGCATAAAAGTTGTGTTTTATTAATGTAAGAAATTACATCATAAAAAAAGAAAAAGAAAGAAAGAAAAAAAATCTTCAATCCTTCAGTCTTGAATCTCAGTTGGCTGGGTCTTCTATTCTGCATCCGCTGCATCTTTTGACTCTTTTCTCCTTCAGCTGGTTCCTCTAGCTCAGCAGTTTGCCTCTTCTTTGTCTCATTCTCTACTCTCTTTTTGGCATGATTAATCAAAGCGGGAGAGATAGACCATCGTCTTATTGAGCTGTTGCGATCTTCGCCGTATTATTAGCTCTTGCGATGTTTTAGTTTGGCTATGCTGCGATTGTCACCTCTGAGCAGCGAGGTCTGGAGTCTTGATGGCTCAGCTGTTGCATTAGCTGGCTCTTCTTCAATATCATTAGCCTCAGCTGTGATTGCAGACACAGTTTCCTTAGCCTGTTTCAGCTAGGGCTGTCCAGCTGAGTGCTTGAGGGACTTATGTATTCCCATTCCACGTCTGAAGTGGTTGTTATGGGGTTCAGCTCATGTTTTCATCATCCATCTGCAAGTGATCATCGACTGGATGATGTTTTTCACTTGAGCTTGGTGCAGGGGCTTGAGCTCCAACTTCCATAAGTTGATCTTGAAGCTGGTGTCCCTGTTGAGCTGAAGGAATTTGAGGAGAAGGCGGTTGAAGTATTCCATCTGCTGTGGGGTTTAAGCTTAGTTGATTGGGGTCTAAGCTTAGTTGATCAGCTGGAATACGTCGTTGTGGTGTTGATGATGACGATGTTCACGCAGGCACCTGAACTTCTTCTCCACCGTAAGAAACCACCGCTTGTGGACCTTCTGCTCCTCGGAGAGTAGTTACGAATTCTCTCTTAATGTCAGCTGGCTTCTCGACTGACTGACTGAGCACCTTTAACTTGAGTCCTCTCTTTGAAGACGGTGTTTCAGCTTGTTTTGTCTCCTCAAGTTGTTTCCGATTCCCAGCTAGGACAGAAGTAGATGCATGCTGCTTTGTCTCCTGAATATTTTTCTGTGCCTCCTGTGGTGGAGCAAGAGCTTTGACATGCCTGCTCTTAAAGACTCCGGCTTTATCAACATCTCGTCCAGTTCTAACTGGGCTTCCTCTCAGGTTGAATTCCCTTGACAAGATCTTATTGATGTTGATTTCCACACCCCAAGGAGTTGTGTGTCCCGTTCTATCTTTTATATTGAGAGAAACAGTGGGGTAGATGAGGTCTTTTTCCTTTGACATTCCTAGGAAGAATTCTGCATCTTCCTGGTGAATGTTCTTGAGCTTTGCAGTCACCCACTGCGTTAGACCGGATCTGTCGATGAGCTTCCTTTTCTCCTGGAACTCCGTCTTCTTGAGGTTCCTGAGAGTTAAGCAACTCTCATAGTGAAGCTTTGACAGACTTTTCATGCTGATCGGCTTCTGGAGATTTCTTTCAAGATTCCATGTTCTTATTCTGCAACTTTTGTTAGTTGAACAAATAATACCAATTGATGGAAGAAGAAAGAGTGCCGAAAAACTTTTTAGGGTTAATGCAAATGTTTGCCTATCTCTTCTAGCATATTTATATCAATTTTCTTGATGAATGGACAATCAAGATTTATAGTTTGATAAGAAGATCTACGACTGGGAGTGATTCTCGCGTCATGTCAGTTTCTTGTTTAGAAAATGCGAGTTAATACGTGAGAGAAGGCGGTTGATGCGTTTTAACTTTTGCCTCGAAACTCCCATGTTTCAGTTCTTTGCAGACTTTTAATTAAATTTGATTAGATATGACACGATATGATTTGACTGAAGTCTGTGTAAAACAGAATGAGTAGGTGTATGTAATGAAGTTGCAAACCTCTCAGCTGATCATCGTAGTCAGTTGATACCTCGGTTATGAATAGTTGTGTTGAGTGATCGTTTTTCCAGCTGGTTCCCCCTCAGCTGAATAATCCTTCAACTTAGGCGTCTGGCTGAGCTTGATTCTTTCTCAGCTAGGTTCGTTGAGGTTGGTTCTGAATTCCAGCTAGGTCTGCTTTCATTCAGCTGGATGTATCTTCGTCTGGGTTGAGTAATCCAAGTAATCCGCACAGCATCTTGAATCTTGCTTCTATCAGCGGCTTTGTGAGTATATTAGCCCGCTATATGTCTGTGTGAATTTTCTCAACAATCACATCCTTCTTTTCCACGTGATCTCTGATGAAGTGATGACGTACATCCACATGTTTGCATCTTGTGTGATGTACTGGATTTTCTGATATAGTAATCGCACTTGAGCTATCACAGAAGATTGGAACTTGTCCAGTTTTCACTTCGTAGTCATCCAGCTGATGTTTCAGCCAGAGAACTTGTGAGCAGTAGCTTCCAGCTGCCATATATTCTGCTTATGTTGTGGAGGTTGCGACGTATGTTTGCTTCTTTGAAAACCACGAGATCAACTTGCTTCCTAGGAACTGACATGTTCCTGAAGTTGAATTTCTGTCCAACCGATCTCCAGCGAAGTATGAGTCTGAATATCCAGTCAGCTGTAGATTGTCTTCAGCTGGATACCACAGCCCAACATTCTGAGTTCCTTTGAGATATTTGAGAATGTTCTTGGCTGCTTGCATGTGTGCTTCCTTTGGATCAACTTGAAATCTGGCACACACTCCGACTGCGAAAGAGATGTCTGGACGACTAGCTGTTAGATACAGCAGGGAACCTATTATCCCTCTGTATTTGCTGGAATCAACTGACTTTCCTTCAGTTCCAGGTTCAATTGGTATTCATCGGGATCTTTACAGTTCTGCTAGATTGAACTCCATACTTGGCGATCAAGTCTTTCACGTACTTGGATTGATTTATAAAAATCCCTTCTGCTGATTGCTTGACTTGAAGTCCTAGGAAGAAACTCATTTCTCCCATCATAGACATTTGGAACTGTTCTGACATCATCTCTCCAAATCTTTGGCATAAGAATGTTGATCTTGATCCGAAGATGATGTCGTCTACATAGATTTGAACAACCAGGATGTCTTCTCCTGACTTGATGGTGAAGAGTGTTCTGTCTATTGAGCCCTTCTTGAATCTTTTGGATACAAGGAAGTTTGATAGAGTATCATACCAAGCTCGAGGTGCTTGCTTCAATCCATAAAGCGCCTTCTTTAGCTTGTAAACTTTATTTCCTTATACTTCAAATCCTGGAGATTGATTAACATAGACATCTTCTTTGATTTCTCCATTTAAGAATGCACACTTCACATCCATTTGATAGACCTTGAATTTGTGATGTGCTGCATAAGCGAGGAAGAGTCTGATTGCTTCCAATCGCACTACTGGAGCAAATGATTCTTCGAAGTCAATTCCTTCCTGCTGTGTGTAGCCCTTGGCAACTAGTCGAGCTTTGTTTCTGATGATGACTCCAAGGGTATCCAGTTTGTTCTTGAAGATCCATTTGAGTCATATGACTTTAACTCCTTCAGGTCTTTCGACTTCCCAGACACAATTTCTGAGGAATTCATTCAGCTCTTCTTGCATAGCATTTGTCCAGGGCACGCTCTTTAAAGCTCCGAGAATTGTTTCAGGCTCTGGAACTTGAGCCGCATAACACGCCATTAGAGCTATGTCTTCATCATAGACCGTCAATCCTCGCTCTACTGAGAGTTGAGCTGTGTCGGCTGTTTCTTGTTGATCCGATGTAGCTTGAGCAGCTGAGCTTCTGGTTTTGACTTGGTCAAATGGTTCTCCAATGATTGTTGATGATGGATGATCTTCAATCCATCTTCTTCTTTTACGAATTTCTTCTTCCAGCTGATTGATGCTAGAAGTGGCTAGATTTCGTCTGGCTTGGAGTTGCTCAGGAGTTAAGTCTTGAGAAAGAGACTCTCCTTGGATTGAATTTTGAGATGAATTCTGTAGAGGCTCTGCTGGAGATGGAGCTGGGGATTCAGCTGTGTCTGGGTTTCCAGCTGATGGCATTCCCCCTTGATTTGGCGTTGGAAATTCCTCTTGATTTCCAGCTGGTGGAGCTTCCTGATTGATTTGAGGTTCTTCCTCTGGCTTATTATCCCATATTAATGGTTCGGCCAGATTCTTGATTCGATTCTCTTGAGCTCTTGTCTGAATCTGCCTTGAAGATTCTCCTTCATTTCTTCGTTTGATAGAATCTCTATACTCGAATGATGATTCGTCAAAGGTAACATGAGGAGTTACTTCGACCGTTTGAGTTCTTCTGTTGAAGATTCTGTATGCTTTACTCACAGCAGAGTAACCAAGGAATACTCGAACGTCTTGAGCTGTGTTTTTCCATTGTTTAGGATATGACATTTGGATCCGAAGACCTTGAAATATCCAATGTATGGTATTCTATTATTCCATAGCTCATACGGCGTCTTTCCTTGCCTTGTTGTGAGTAGAGAGCGATTCTGAGTGAAGCATGCTGTGTTGATTGCCTCAGCCCAGAACTTCTTTGGAATGGCAGAGCTGGCTAGCATTGAGGTAGCTGCTTCTTTTAGTGTTCTGTTTCTTCTCTCTGCTACACCATTCTGCTGAGGTGTGCGTGCTGCTGAGATTTGATGTTGAACTCCGTTCTTCTCACAGTATTCATAAATAGTTTCATTTAGAAACTCTGTTCCTCGATCTGATCTGATTGACATTATCTTGCACTCCTTCTGAGTTGACAACCTTTCCAGCAGGATTGGCAGCTTAGTCCTTGTTTCGCTCTTCTGGTACAGGAATGACATCCATGTGAATCTTGAGAAGTCATCCACTACGACCAGAGTATATTTTCTGCCATTGAAGCTTGCTGGAGTAACTGGACCAAAAAGATCCATGTGTAGGAGTTGAAGAACACGATCAGTTGACTGTACTGGTTTGAGAGAGAATGAAATTCTTGTTTGTTTTCCTTGTTGACACGCGCTGCACATATGACTTTTGTCATATACTTGATCTGGAATTCCATTAGCGAGCTGGTTCCTAGCCAGTTTGTTGATTGTCTTGAAGTTGAGATGATTCAGCCGTCTGTGCTACAACCAGCTGACTTCATTGCTGCTTTTCGATACAAGACAAGTCTCAGGAGGGCTGCTGTTCCAGTCAGCGAAATACATATTTCCTTCTCTTTTCCCTCTTAGTAGTATATGTTTGGTTTTCCTGTGCTTCACTGTGCATTCCTGTGCATCAAACTTGACAGAAAAATCGTTGTCGCAGAATTGGCTAATGGAAAGCAAATTATGTTGCAGTCCTTGTACATAAGAAACATTGGGGATTATAACACTTTTAGTTTTAAATGTACCATAACCTTTGGTTAGACCTTTGGAGTTGTCACCAAATGTTACTTGTGGGCCTGGACGCTCGATATACTTCTAGAGTAGATTCTTTAAGTCCGTCATGTGCTTGGAACATCCACTGTCCAAGTAACATAGCGTTCTCATCGACTCCTCAATGATGCGTTGTTCCCATGCAACCTATAAAAAAGATCAAAATTTAGGTACCCAGTTTTAATTGGGTCCTTGTGATTAGACAGAGATCCTTTTACGACCCAGATCTGCTTGATGACTCGAATTGGGTCATTTGATCTGATGAACCTTCCAGCTGAGTCGATATACACATTCTTCGTGTTCTTCGGTTGTCGCTGGTGGGGTCTTGATCTCAGTGTCTTCCCAATTTGATGTCTTGGTCTTTTTCGGTATCCAGCTGAGTACCCAGCTAAGACGTTTCTTTGTCTCTGTTGTCTCTTGTGATGTCTCGGCTGGAAATGGTGCTCCAGCTGGTGATCATATGAGTGATATCCAGCTGGGTAACTCTTTTGATATCTCGGTTGATATCTTTCGACGTGCTATTGCGGTTGCTGGTATCTGAAGTGTCCAGTCTACTGTCTTTGTTGAGTTTGAGCACGTTGCTGTCTGATCTGTGTCTGAGGTTATCTCACAGCTGGCTTTTTTGATGCCTGTTGTATCCTCAACGGTCGTTGTTGAGCAGCTGGAATTGGGTTTTCCTTTGCTCTAACAAACATTACCTTTGTTCCACTAGTGGAAACAATGTTTGTGTTATCCTTTGATCCATTGTAACCCAGTCCTGCTTTGAGTGCTGCTGGACGTTGGGCACTTATGATTTCGTCCATCGTTGTTGTAGATTTGATGAGAGCTACCATCTTCTTAGATAGTACTTCTTCGGAACTTTTCAGCTCTATAATCTCAGCTGACTTCTTTTCCGATTCAGCTGTGGCCTTTTCCAATTCTTCCATCAGCTGTTTCTTTTCGTAGTAGAAGACTTTCATCAGCTGATCTTGTTTCACTATTTTTTCTTTTAGTGAAATAACTTCCTCTTGGAGCTGTGTTGTATTAGCTGCTTCTGATACCTTTTTCTTTTCCAGTTCCACCTTCAGCTCGGCATTCTCACACATTATGACATCAAGGATCTCTTGAAGCTCCTTGGAATCGTTCATAACCTTCTCTACTAAACTCCAATCAGGTAGCCCTGATTCTGAAACTTGTGTAGAGTGTTCGTGTGATGGTGAGAGGTTAGATAGATTTTGAGTTCTTGAGATTACCTCATCTTCATCGAATCCGTCTGTCTGTCCCATGAAGCATGTATCTCATTCAGGTTCATCATGAGCCATCAGTGCTTCTTCTTCTGAGTCTGAAAATGGCATGTTATCATCCATTTTGTTGCACTTCGACTACTCGTCGGCGATGTAGGCTCTCCTTCTGTCAGCTGCCTTAGCTTTCAGTTGGTCTTTATCTTTCTTGGATAGCTTAGGACAATCTAGCCGGTAGTGTCCCGATTCCTTGCAGTTGAAGCATCCTTCGTCTGTTCGTTTGTCAGCTGACTTCTCATCAGCTGCTGCGTACTTGTCTCTGTAAGTTTTTGCGAACCTCTTGTATTTGCCCTTGCTAATGTTGAGTCTGTTGTAGTTTTTGACCAGCATGGCTATCTCTTCAAGTAGCTCTTCCTTGCTCATGTCCTTCTTGTCCTTCTTTGATGACTCAGCTGACTGCATGTATGTGGATTTTTCAGAGTTAGCTCTGAACGCAATCTTCTTTGGCGCAGGTGTCAGCTCTCCATCATTCCTATTGCTTGAAGATTCCTTCATGGTAATCTTCAAGTTGTATTCGTTGGCTTTGAGCAGGGAGAATAATCTTTCAGTTGAAAGATCACCCAAGTCACTTCGACTTTGGTGTACCACCTTGTATGTATTTCATTCAGCTATGAGCGCTGAAAGGACTTTTAGGTTCTTTTCTCGCTGGGTGTATTTTCCAGCTCTGATGGTTTCAATTTCTACCACGATATTTGAGAATCTGAGTTTCATCCCTTCGATGGACTCGTTGACAAGCTGCTTGAAGTTATCAAACTTCTGACATGCGATCGTGAATTTATTTTCTTTTATCTCCTCCGACCCTTCGCATAACTTGGCTAGGGTTTTCCACATCTCCTTTGCGGTATTGCAGTTGAAGATCTTGCTGAGGTAGGCGTTGGAGACTGGTGACGAGATGGTATTCCTCGCGAAGCTGTCTAATCCAGCTTGCTTCCTTTCTTCTGAGGTATGCTCATTCTTTGTGTTGGGAATGAGCTGATACGTTGGTTGTCCACCATCTTGAGCTGGAACAAGCTCGTTTTCATGTTTGTAAATGATGATATGTCCGTCTGAGATGACGCTCCACATCATGTCATGATGCGCACAAAGAAAGCTTTTTAATCTGAACTTCTAGATTGCATAATCGTCGACCGAGAAGGTGGGAAGGTTCCTGTTAAGATAAGAATCCATGGAGATATGCATAGTATGAAATAATTATGAGTTTTTCAAAAGAGGATCTGTTCAGTTGACCACTGACAAATAGTTAAGACAAATCTCTTGATTCAGAAACAACGGTCTTTTGAACCACTGCTCTGATACCAATTGATGGTCCCTGAACTGGGTCTTTGGTGTAGAGGGGGGGTGAATATACCAAAGATAGATTTGTGAAATCTTTTTCAAGTTTAATTGTGAAAACAAGATTGCAACGAGTAAAG
The DNA here is from genome assembly GCA_031470985.1 of Agastache rugosa. NCBI lineage: Eukaryota > Viridiplantae > Streptophyta > Magnoliopsida > Lamiales > Lamiaceae > Agastache > Agastache rugosa. The sequence goes on from CM062604.1 coordinate 22,735,653, forward strand.
AAACTCATCGCAAATACTGCAACATGGCTTACTTTGGACACTGGTCTAAGAGCATTTGTTCTGACTGTCAGAACCAGAAGAAGCTAGAGTTCGGAAAAGGTTTCTTACCTAGAATGGGAAAAGAAAAGGCTCGGTCCAATGAGCACCCAGAGCACAAGGTACTGCATGCCAAAAGCAAGGACGCCCAGGGTCCTAGGAAAAAAATAGATTTCCGACACGAGCTGGTGGAGTCATGTGACTCTGAGCTGGAAGACCATCCACTAAAACGAAAACGACAACAGTGGGTGGATGAACAGGAATTACCCACTAAAGAACAGATGGGTAAAGCAACAGGAAAACTACTACCATTTAAAGAAAGTGGTCCATTAGTCACGAGAAATGAACCTCACATCGAAAGTTGGTTGTCCGCATCCAATAATGGAAGATAATGGAGGACCCGATCCACGTGAAACTAAGCTGGCTAAGGATAGAGTATCCAAGGCAATTATGGAAGGAAGAAAGGTCACTCCAGACCTCTATATAAACGAGAAGTGAAGAGAGCATTGATCATCGGAAAATCATCCAACATCTTCTCTGCTCTCTCCAAAAATAAAATTGTCATCGATCTTAGTTTTAATATTCATTGTTTTTGTTTTATGTATTTCAATCTCGCTACCTTAGGTAGTTAAACAAAGTTTGTCTCCTCCCTAAAGGAGATATACTTATGTTGTAATAAATATTATATAATTCCTATATAAAAGTTGGGTTTTTCCTCATCCATTCCAGTGTCTGATTATTCTCTCTATACCAAAATAATTACCCCACGCCTCGGGTAGGAAACGAATGAAGATTGTGTTGAGTGTTGCTAAAGGAGTCTGCATCTGGAAACCATCGGTTGCGATCGTGTGGTTGGACGGGGTCTCTAAAACTTCCGGCGGAAATACGCGGCACCATTACGGTAAAAAAGGTATGAATTTGGTATACGTGGGATTTTTATACTGAAGTGTGATGGGCCTGATAGTTTTGCATGATTTATCTCCAAATTGAAAATTGGATTAAAATGAGAAGAAATGATAAACTTTAGTATTTTCTATGGATTTTAGCTTAAATGTGCCATAAATGGGCTTGGTGAGTACTGTTCGGGCCGAAAAATGGCTTGTAAATGCAACTTTTAAATCTTATTGTCCTACTTTTACCGGTCCGCAAACATATTGGACTATTATTGAAAATGGAGTAAAGTATGTGTCCTAAATTGACTTAAGGCTCGCTTTTGTACCCAATTATAGAAGATCGGAATCGAAGATGGAAGAGAATTGGATGGGCCGAATTTTATTTTCCTTAAACATTGTTTTTAGGATGTATTTTTATTTAAGATATTAATATTATTATTAGCCTAGGTAATTAACTAGTAAATTGGGTTAAGCCCATGGTTGGACTTAATTAGGTTGGCGGCTAATTAGAGGAGATATCTCCTATTCCATACATATTATTTTTTCTTAGTTTTTTCTATTAGCCTAAAAGAAAGACGTACGCAGCAGACTACTTCTTTGGAGTTTAATTTTTAGTTTTATCTTCTTTCACCGCCTTAATTTTCTGGTAGCAACAGCTGATTTTCTTTCAATTCCTTAGAATAATATTATGGTTTATTTTTGTTATTTGATTGTGTTTATTTTTAATAGCATGAGTAGCTAATTCTTTAATTCAGCGAGAATGTTGAAGCACTACTCTAATAATTCTGTGAGATCTAATTATTTGTATAATTAATTTCCTAGGGTTTCAATTTATTTCTTGTGTTTAAAGTTCATTTCAATTTTGTTTAAGTCTGATCAACTTAGATTTAATTGGATTACAGTCAATTAGTTCTCCCAATCTGTAATTGTTGGAATAGGGCTAATTAGTGATAACAAGTTCATAGTAGGAATAAATTGGTAGACGGGTTATTACTTGCATTCTTGGGTAATTCGTCTAAATCGGGTTCTTTCAGTTCTAAAAGCTATTAGAACATTAAATCTAGGTATGGCGTCTCCAGCTAGGTTGTGTTTTAATAAAAGAAATATTTAGTTTAAGCGTCTCTTGCTAGCTATCGATAAAGTACGTAGGAATTGGGGTATGTCTGCTGCATTCACGGTACCCTATAACTGGTTGGTCCATAGGATTTAATTTATCTTAGCGTCGATGATCAGAGCCCTAGACTAGTGTAAATTTATTCAAAGCCGAATTACTTTACTTTTGATTAAATTCTCATTTACTATTTTAGTTAATTTCTTGTTTTCTTTGTTGATAATAAAAAAAATCCAATTTTAATGCGTGGTGGCTACACCAAAACCGATTTATTGGAAAAATAAGTGATTTTTCCGTTCTCTATGGTTCGACCCTACTTATTGCTATACTAGCATGATTTTTAGCAGGTTGCAGGAATTCTTTGGTGGTAAAAGACGTCCACCATGGATATATAGGGAATGGAAAAGCAGAGAAAATTAGTTCCCTTGTATTTTGTTTTTTGTTTTTTGTTTTTTTTTTTTTTTTTTTTTTTGTGAAAGTGAGCGTATTGAGATTCCTTTAATTCTATCAAGGCAATTACCTAATAAAATTTCCAATTTAAAGTCATACATATTTCATTATCACAAAAGCTTGCCCAACAACCACCAAAATTAAAGCTCCTTACGTCTTAGAGGACTTTCAACATACATGTGGCGGTACTAATCCAACGGTTGAATTAATAGAAGATCTAATATGATTTATAATATCATATAGCAAAGACCTGACTTTCTATTTCAAAAACATTTTTTAACATTTTTTTTAGTTGAGGAATTATCAGCACCAAAAATGAAATGACAAAAATTATACTATAATTTTGACATACATGCACTGTTACTTAATATTATATTAGGACTACTGCGCCGATCGAATGACGCACACTCACCAACCTTCACCATCAACCACACAAATAATTTTTTATTGACGACGAATGTTATAAATGAAACTAGGAATAACTAAATAACATCTAAGAAATTAATAACAATAAATAACTAAACTATATGAGGAGACTTCTTTAACGCATTCTATCGAACATGTTTCTTTGTCCGGCTTCCAAGGTTTGTTTAACTTGATTAAAGTAGATACCCCTCAAATGAAAGCAGAAACACGTGCAAAATCGATGAAAATTAAATCGTCCTAACAATTATATAGTAGTCCAAATATTTTCTTCGTTAGGTGCTGTTCCAGCAGGTATAAGTAGCTGTCCGAGTAAGAACAATTAAGTATCGATTACGACAGTTATGAACAACTTCCCGTTTCGGAATCATATATATTACTTTAATACATATGCGCCATTTGTTGAGATACCCTTGCAGATAATGTTATGTGGAGATTATCTCATCACAGTTTTGGTAGTTGACGGTAGCTTTCACCTACATTAATATTCGAAATTTTAATTTCCTTCAATTTAAATGCAATATCTCTTTTTTGGAACACTATTGTATAGGGTTAAACACAATAAAAATCACGACCTTTAGGCATAGTTGCAAATTCATCCGACCTTTAAACATCCGCACATAAAGACATCAATTTACGATATGTATGTTTTTAGCATCCTCAAATTTCTCCATTATTTCAAATTTGCAACTATTCCTAAAAGCCGTGTGATTTTTTTGTCAATTTTTTGTTCTAGAGTGACGTTGTTTTACTGGGGTGGAACTGTGTCCACATAAAATTCCGGCCGACGCGTCGTCATCCTTGAGTGATTGGAGAAGTTTGGGGATTTTAGAAAACAATTAACTAGTAACATTGTGTCTTAAATTTTTGTCTCTCTTGCTACTTTGATCAAATGTTGTGATTCAACGCAATAGACCCTGAAATTAATATAGAGCAAAATCATCTTTATTAATGAAAAATACACACAAGAAAAAGGAAAACCAAAACACCTGTAATTAATTCTATAAAACGGATCCAAAGGACTGATAGTACCGGCCTCATCCTGGGCCCGATCTAAGGCTATTTGGGCCTATATATTAAAGCTCGGCCCGCGGAGTTCGGCCCAGACAAAGTCAACATCTGCCTTGAAGACCAAGTAACGAAGCCCTACTTTGGGAGAAGATAGAATTCTACTACAAACGGGAATCGGATATGCATGTATTAAGCAACTAGATATGTATAAGGAGTCCGATCTCTAGAAGGATTAGGGCTTAACCCAAGGCTTATAAATAGATGCAAGATTAGAGGTGTAAGACATTCAATACTCATTGTACTTTCAAGTATAATAAAAGCTCTCTGGATTCTCCCCCGTGGACGTAGATCACATCGATCGAACCACGTATATCTTTGTGTCATCGTGTTATTATTTCTTTTAGCTACTTTCGCAAACCCTAGATCTATCATTGGCGCCGTCTGTGGGAAACTCATCAACGGTTCTTACGTAGCTGATTTATGATGATAACGCGATCACAAAGCGTGCGGGAGGCCCAAAGCCAATGAGGGAATCCTAACGAAGCAGAAAGCTGCCCCATAAGCCAAGAGAATCGCCAGAAAGGCAGTTCGGTCCCAAAGGAGAGGCACGCCAGGGACCCAATAGAAGGAAATCCCTCCGAAGGGATGCCCGCGCTAGAGTACATCCCTCAGAGAAACCCGACGCAAAATCGGCATCGGAGGACGCATAACGGACAGTCCTTCAGAACGGGTGATACTCCAGAAGGGTACATCGAAGAAATCAACGACGAGTCGGAGCCGAAGGGATCCGAGCTGAAGGAGGATGATCTCTCCCGAGACTTTGACCTTGCCACCACCTACGCCGCGGCCGAATTCGCTAAAGCGAATAAGGAGCGTTTCAAACGCTTTCTTGCGACGACCCGGATGTCTCCCATACCCGAGGCCAGGGAGAGTTCCACGCAAAAATCCCTACCTACAGCTCCTCGCTACGCTGAGAGGCAGAAACCAGAGCTAAGGGAGAGACACGATCCCCGGCGGGGTTCAGTTCGACGCCAGAGTCCAAGCTCGCAGCAGACTCCCAGGCGACATCATACACAAAGGCGATCTCGGAGTCCTAGAAGGTGCCGAAGTCCGAGCTACAGCGAGAGTCGCAGTCCCCCGAGGAACCGACACCGACATGAAAAGGAACCAGCTCGACTTGTCAGCCCGTTCACCGACGAGCTGCTTGACACCAAACTCCCCACGGTGTACAAATTGCCAAACATTCTGGCCTATAATGGGCTAGATGATCCCCTTAACTTCTTAACGCGTTTCCGGTACAGCATGCACAACCAGGGTCTCAGGGAGGAACACATGTGCAACCTTGTCCCCGAAATGCTGATCGATTATGCCCGAGCTTGGTTTGACAGCCTCCCAACTGGCAGCGTAGGGTCCTGGACCTATTTGGAAAAAATATTCAAGCAAAGATTCCATACAAAGGTTCAGGCTCGCCGAGACACAGCCTACCTCCTATCGGTGAAGCAAAAGGACAAGGAATCTATAAGGGAGTACGCTTCCAGGTTCATGCAGGAAAGCTTGAAGGTCGATAAAATCGACGATGTCTTCCTCATCTCGGCCTTCCGAAATGGAGTTGCTCCCGGGTCCCTGAACCAAGAGCTCGCTAAGCAGAAACCTGAGACAGCCCAGGAGATGTGGAAGATTGTATACCAGTTCGCCGATGGCCAGGATGCGGACCGATTGAAGCGGGAGGAGACCGAGAAGAAGAGAACTGAAGGGGATCGAGGTCGGAGTGATCGTGATCGGAGAAGTGCCCACGAGCGCCTCCAAAGAGGACCTATCCAGTCCCGGCTCGGATCAGGACCAATCCAGTCCCGGCTTGGACCTCGGGTGGGACCAGAGCCGTCCCAACGACCTCCTTTTATGAAAACGAATGCCGAGATCTTCGCACTCCACGAGGACTGGTTCGCTAAACCACGTCCCATGTCAAAGTCTAAACCTCGGGACAGAAACAAGCACTGCTCCTTCCATGATGACCATGGGCACCACACGGAGGATTGCCGCGACCTCGCGGAACAGATAGAGAGGTTAGCCCAAGAGGGAACTCTGAGGAAATACGAAGCCGGGGGGAAGAAAAACACAAAAGGAAAACGGAAAGGAGGACAAGGTCGCTGTGCTCCCCACAATAAGCGAGCTAAGGTCGATCACGACGAGGAGGATGACGACCCTCCGTACGACGCACCACAGTACGACGGAGTGGTCTCCACTATCACCGGGCTACCCCCAGGCAAGACAAAAACTAAGTTGAAGGCAGAAGCTCGCAGACCACCAGTCCCATCGGGGAAGGAGCAAACGAAAAAGAGGTTCAAGAAGGGGAAAACCGTCACATTCTCCGAGGATGACCCTGTGCCTACAGCTACACCACACAATGACGCCCTGGTGATACAGGTCGGAGTGGCCAACAAGATGGTCCATCGCGTATTCATCGATGGTGGGGCCAGCGTGAGCATCATCTTCCAACACTGCTTGGATAGGATGGGCCTCGACCCAGCTCGGGTGAACTCCACACCCCTGCCTCTCAAGAGCTTTACGCAGCAAGAGACGCGACCTGAAGGGACCATTGCGCTCGACGTTGCCATTGGCAGCCCGCCGACCAGCGTCAATAAGCTGGTTCAGTTCTATGTGGTTAAAGCGAACTCCCCCTACAACATCATACTAGGTCGGGATTGGCTGAATGCAGTCAGGGCCATCATTTCGCCCTACCACCTGCTGTTAAAGATTCCGACCTCGGCTGGAACCCTTACTGTCCGAGGTGACCAGATAAAGGCTAAAGAGTGCATGCAGGTTGCTCTCCGAGGTCAACCCCAGGCATAGCAATCAAAGTATCCCAAGGAGCCGGAAGAAACGACGTCGATCCCTGACACCTCGGCGGAACAGGTTCCCCTATCCGAAACAGATCTAGCGAAGGTCGTCAAGGTCGGCTTTGCCGGGGGACCTCAAACACGCATGCAAGTAATCCAGCTCCTAAGGGAATATCAAGACGTCTTCGCCTGGCCTCCAACGGACATGACGGGGGTGTCGTCGGAAATCATCACGCATAAGCTTAACATTAACCCGAACTCAACCCCGGTCAAGCAGAAACGGCGATCATTTGCTGCCGAATGAAATCAAGTTATCTACAACGAGGTGCAGCAATGGTTGAAGGCAGGGCTTCTGTTTGAAGTCAGGTACCCGATTTGGCTATCTAATCCGGTAGTGGAAAAGAAAGAAGAAGGAGAGCGGAGGATGTGTGTAGATTACACCGACCTCAACAAAGCTTGCCCGAAGGACTGCTATCCTCTCCCCAACATCGATGAAAAGATCGAATCCTTAGTGGGACACGAAGTATTCTGCTTTCTCGATCTCTACAAAGGATACTATCAGGTTCTAATGGATGAGGGAGATGCGATCATGACAGCTTTCGCAACAAGCTTCGGGATCTTTGCATTCAAATACATGCCCTTCGGGTTAAAGAATGCCGGGGCGACGTACCAGCGAATGGTGGATTTCCTCTTCCGAGATCATATTGGCAAGATTGTCGAAGTATACGTAGACGACATTGTCGTCAAGAGCAAAGAAGAGGCTTCGGCGGTGAATGACCTACGAACTACGCTCAACATACTAAGGCAGGCGAACCTCAAGCTGAACCCAAAGAAGTGCACTTTCAACGTGCGATCTGGAAAATTCTTAGGGTGCTGGATCTCGCCAGAAGGTCTCAAAGCCAACCCGCTGAAGATTAGAGCCGTGCAGGAGATGAAGGTACCCCGGACTATCCGCGACGTGCATAAGTTGACAGGGTGCATAACTGTGCTAAGTCGTTTCCTCTCCAAGGCTGCCGAGAAACAGCTCCCATTCTTTAAAATTCTCAAGAAGGCACCGGAATTTGGATGGGGACGTGAGCACGAGCTAGCCTTGGAGGAGCTCAAGCGCCATCTCGGGGACTTACCAACCTTGTCAGTCCCCCAAAAGGAAGAACCCCTCTCTCTTTACCTCGCGGCATCGAATGAAGCAATAAGTGCAGTGTTGGTCCGAGACGAAGGAGATCGGCAGCTACCGGTGTACTTCGTCAGCCGAGTTCTCAAAGACCCAGAGACGAGGTATCAGCCTCTTGAGAAGTTCGCCCTAGCCCTGATAAACGCAGCTCGGCGTCTGAAACCCTACTTCCAAGCTCACCCGATACAAGTTTTGACTGATCTACCGCTTCGGCAAGTTCTTACTAAACTGGAAGCCTCAGGAAGGATCACGAAATGGGCAATCGAGCTAGGAGAACATTCTATATCGTTCGGTCCCCGTCGAGCTATAAAAGGGCAGGCTCTAGCAGACTTCCTTGTAGAAGCTCAGTATAAGGACCTCGAGGAACCAAAAGAGATCAAAACCAAAACCAAACCCCAGGAAGTCCCAGAGAAGACACCCCCAGACTGCTGGGAGATGTACGTAGATGGAGCTTCAGGAAAGAAAGGAAGTGGAGCCGGCATACTCCTCATCAGCCCAGAGAAAAAGGAATTAACATATTCGCTGCGATTCGAGTTCCCCACTACGAATAACGAGGCGGAATATGAAGCTCTCATTGCCGGACTGCGTCTCGCCCAAACCCTCCAGGCCCGAGCTGTCCAAACCCATTGTGATTCCCAAGTCGTGGTCAACCATGTGTTAGGGAAATACGAGGCGAAAAGTGAGAAGCTGAAGAAGTACCTGGAGAAGGTCAAGCTCCTTGAACGGTCTTTCCAGTTCTTCAAAATAGTTCGCATTCCCAGAAGCCAAAATACCCGAGCTGACGAGCTAAGCAAGCTGGCGAACTCCCCGACCAGCTCGACACTAGTAGAAGAAGTCCGAAACAGAAGTATAGAAGAGGCAGAAGTCAATGCGATCATAGAGGACGACCCAAATTGGATGACCCCCCTAATAAGATGTTTGGAGAACGGGGAAGTGCCCGAGGACAAGACGGAGGCTAGGAAAATTCTAGCTCGATCCACGCAGTACGTCCTTGAGGGAGGGGTCCTCTATCGAAAGTCATACTTACAGCCTCTCCTAAGATGTGTTGGACCAAAGGAAGCGGACTACATATTGAATGAAGTACACACAGGATCGTGCGGAAGCCACATTGGAGCTCGGGTGCTAGCTCAGAAAATCATGCGATGCGGGTACTATTGGCCAACAATGGCAAAAGATGCGGAAGAGTTCGTGAAGAAGTGCCTAAAATGCCAGCTGCATGCCAGAGTGACAAGACTACCCCAGACCGACCTCTCTACTATTCAAAGTCCGTGGCCATTTATGGAGTGGGGCATTGACATCGTAGGGCCTTTCTACCCGGCACCTAAGCAAAAGCGGTTTCTAATAGTCGCCGTCGACTACTTCACCAAGTGGGTAGAAGCTGAACCTTCCACAAAAGTCACAAGTGAGAAAGCCGTTGACTTCGTCTGGAAAAACATCGTATGCCGGTTCGGAGTACCAAGAGTCCTCATCTCGGATAATGGTACGCAATTTACGAGTAGAGAATTCCGAGAATTTTGTGAAGGACTCAATATCCAGCAAAAGTTCACCTCGGTAAACCGACCTCAAACTAATGGCCAGACCGAAGTCACCAACAGGACAATAGTGAACGGACTCAAGGCCCGCCTAGAGAAGGAGAAAACGGAGTGGATCCACAACCTCCAAAACGTCCTATGGTCGTACCGGACTACACCCCAAACTCCAACGGGGGAAACCCAGTACCGTTTAGTATACGGGTCAGAAGCAGTCATACCTGTCGAGATCGGAGCACCCAGTCCCCGAACTATCAATTTCTCCGCCGAAGCTAACGAAGGGCAGCGCCGAACCGACCTAGACTTATTGGAGGGAAAACGGGAACAAGCCAGCATAAAAGAAGCTCGGTACAAACAGCAGATGGCTCGGTATTACAACCAAAGGGTTAAACCCCAACAGTTCCAGGTCGGTGATCTTGTGCTTCGAAACAATGAGATCAGCCTCTCAGAGAAGCTCGGCAAGCTCGAAGCTACGTGGGAAGGACCCTACAGAGTACACGAAGTCCTCGGCAAAGGAGCTTACAAAATCGCCTATCTTTCGGGCGAACTAATACCCAGAACGTGGCACATCGCCCATCTAAAGAGATTCTTCGTATAAGCAGCAAAATCTTGCATATAGAGTCTTAGGTTTTCTTTTTTGTCTTTTTTGTCTTTAATGTTTTGTTTTTAACGAGCTCGTCAAAACTCTTTTTTGGTTTTCTTTTTAATAAAATTTCTTTTTCATCTTGCATCTTGTGTCTTTTGATTTGCTTATACGAAGTATCCCTAATATCAAAAATCCCCTCATAAGGTCGAACTACGGTTGCCTTGCGTGGTCAGTAATGACCCGACATGGGGTAATAAATTCCTATAATGCGCAAAGGAAACCCTTTCCGAGGTCCGAGCTCGTCTCCCTCCAAAAAAGGAAGATCCCACGAGGTCCGAGTCAAACTCCCTCCTAAGGATAAATAGTTCTCAACTGGGGTCGGAACCAAGTTCTCCCGGGAGGAAGAAATACAAGGTCCGAACCATGGTTCCCTTATCAACACAAAGAGGTCTGAGTCCAACTCCCTCAAAGATGCAACATGCAAAAAACCAAGGAAGCAATCTTCACGAAGAACAGGAAAGTTCAAAACCCAATATATACGATTTTATTTCTAACTCTTTGGAAAAGTTTGTGTGTACATATATTACAGGCAAAATCGAGCTAATCTATGGGGGAGGACGTTTCTTGCTAAAACTAAGCCAATCTTCCTCGAATGAGGAAGGCCCCAAGAGATCGTCAATCGAAATTCGGCTTCTTCCCCGACCTCGACTTCTTCCAGCAGAAAAACCCCGACCTCGCGGGGTAGCTGAACCTCACCCAACAGCTCGCCGACCTTGGCTCGGACCGACCTGATGTCCCCACGAAGCCATTTTCACCTCGCGAGCAGGCATAGTCCGAACAGAAGAAGGAAGGTCTGCACCCGCACCACATGCCAAAAGCACCCGTAACTTAGGTCGGCGGTCCAAAATACACTTATACCTGCCCGCACTCTCCTTCAGCATCTCAAAAGCACCCTGAAGCCCAAAAGACTCGGACCCGAGTGCTTCCTTTAGCGCGATATATTGTTCCAAGTCCTCTTTTGCCTTTAATTCCGCCTCGGAGATGGTGATACCACCCCCGCGACGGATAATATCTTCATACTCGGCATGCTCCTCGACGATCATCTTGTAATCTTTGGGAACGCGGCCAGCTCGACCTCGGGCAACTTCCAACTCCTCCTCAGCCTGAAGAAGCTTGGCCTGAAGCAAGTCGGTACTCTCTTGAAAAGCGAGACGCTTGACTTCGACCTCCTCACAAAGTGCCTCGAACTTCATCTGCCATCTCGTCAGCTCGGCTTCTTGGGATTTCAGCAGAGTACACTTATGGCTGAAAAGCTCCTCGGCTCGGCGGCATTTGTCCTTCCATTGCTCAGCAATGGACCGTTGGTCAACCAGGTCTTGTGAAATGAGAGCTATTTGTATGCGCAAAGTAGAAACACCGACAGAATCCAAGCTCTACACTCAAGAAAAAAAAAACAAATTTATTGATTTGAAGATATTCCGTACAGATATACAATGAAAAAGAAGAGGAAAAACAACAACTAAACTAAACATCGCCGACCTCCTTCTCCTGCGAAGGTGGCTGCTCGGATGGGGAACCATCCCAGTCCTTGTCAGCGGCCGGATCCTCACCAGCCCCAACCTCCTGCTCCGCCTCCACTTCCTCTTCCGGGCCCTCGCCTTATTCTTCCTCGTCGCGAAGGGAATCGAAAGCAGCGTCCAGGTCGAGGTCCCGATCTACCGAGCAGTCAGCAATCTGCTCGACAGATAGAAGCATGGACGAACTGGAAAGGCTTTCCAGGACAGGAAACTGACCGAGGTGATCTCGGACCACTCTGGCGTACCGGGAAGGGAGGGCTTCATCCCCTAGCCGCTCGAAGCCATATTTAGAGACGTCTAGGTTGGGGAAATCCTTGGCGGCCCTCTCCAAAGCAGCCACGGCGAAGTTCCCGTTGATAAGCATGGCCAAGTCATTGGCCAGCTCGGAGAAACTCTCCGACAACAGGAACCTCTTTGTATATGCCCGGAGGAGCTCTCCTTGGCTAGCTGCAAGGCTGGCCTCCCGGTCCTTCGCCGCATTCAGCTCGGACTCAAGCTTCCGAGCTTTCTCGGACTCCGCCTCGGCCTTCGCAAGCTGAGCAGCCAGCTCGGATTTGACAACTTTCATGCCCTCTTCGGCCTTAATAAGCTCGGCCTCAGCCCTCTTGGCCCGGGCATTGGCCGACATCAGCCTTTCTGCGTATTGGCTTTTCTCGTCCTCGTGTTTCGAGGACATCTCCCCGACGCTGTTTTTCAGCCATCCCACGAACATATCGAGGCCCTGCGAGGAGGAATACAGTTAGCTACACAGGCAACACTTAAGAGAAACTGTGTAATGAAAGGAATAAGTCTTCACCTCGGGAAAAGGCAGACCGGCCAGCTTGTTGGAGGGAGCTGCCGGGCTCGCGTCACTACCTGTGACATCGATGATGTCCACTTCGAGCTGGTCCCCGACCTTCAACCGTTTCTGAGGTGGTTTGGGGGAAGGAGAGCGAACAGTTGCTACAGCAGCCCCCACGAGCTGACCCTGATCGGAGGAGGAGGCAGATCGTCCAGATAGCTTCGCTCTCTTAGCCCCGCGAGCTGTAGCCTTGGCGCCGATCTCTTTTAGCTTCCCAAAGTTCTTCACTGTAAAACAAAAGGAAAACAACAAAATTGTAAGGACAACGAATCAGCACACAAAGCAACCCTAACAGCACTAGCGGGGCCTCACCCGTCGCCGGATCCACCATATTGTGAGGCTCATACGGGCTCAACCCCGCTTCAGCTAGGGAGTCTTCGTTGTAGCTCCCCTTAAAAGGACCGCGATCCCTCATCGCCGTCACCGCAGCCTCCACATCCTTATCCACCTCGTCTATCACCCATTCATAAGGCTTTTCCAGCCGCCAAGCCAGGTCGACAAAACTATTGTGGCGACAAAAGAAAAATTTCTTGTGCCATTTGTCAACCTTATTTTGAGTTCGCCCCTTGAACTCAGTCCGGGCAGCGGCATAGTACCAGCCACCCGCCTTTTTGAAAACAAATAGCTCGTGAATGAGCTCGGCGGATATTTGGTGACCCTTATCAATTGCTGCCACACCCAAATCGGTGAACTGCCTAAACGAGTTCGGCATTATCTGCCCTAACGCTAAGCCCAACTTCTTCTGGAGCTCAGAATAGGGCTCAGGGAGGGGTAATCGAAGACCAGCGTGCAGGCTGTCCTCATAAATAGTAACAAACCCCATGGGGGGAGAGCATGCCCTATTCTCGGGGCGAGGTTCTATTAATTCCGCGTCGATTGGAAAATTATACGTTTTGGCAAGACATCTAATCCTAGTCTCATTTAAGGTTGAGGGGTACTCAGCAACTTTCCCCTTCACATGTGGGGGTACTGTTAAAGTTTCAACAGTCGGTACCAGGGATCCTAATGAAAAAATGGCAAATGCAACGCTACTGTTGAAGCCGACTAACGGTGGAGAATCGCTACCACTACTACTACACTGAGAAAGGGAGGCCATACTTACTTGTTAAAAAAGAAGGTAAATGCTCCGGCGGGTGATTTGCAACGGTGCGCAGAGGAACCAACGGGGTGAACGCCGGCGGTACAGGAACAGCAGATTGAAATTTTGGGGAAGAAGAACACCTTTTTGGAGCAAGCGTTTTTTCTACTAAGGGCGGCGGACGTGAAATAATGTGATAGGGGAAGCAACGTTTCAACTTCTGTGAATATACATTTGGATCCCGCTGTTGCGTCTGACACGTGTGAACGTGGGCCCGTCTTTATCGGAATATGTACCGTCCCTCAACACAATTCAAATGGCCCATTCCTTTTCCCGCCTTCTACATCGGGTATGGGCCGTGTAAATTCTACCGCCCCAACTTAACCAGATCGCTGATACTCAGATCGCTCCTCCTGTTCCCCCTGCTACTTCAGCTTGACACATCAGCTCGGTCATTTAGCTCGTACAGGTGATTTGCGCGATCAATCACCTCGAATACTTCGACCTCGTAGTCTGCGTCTACATGTCTTCTTTACTTTTTTTGGGGGGGATGTGATAGTACCGGCCTCATCCTGGGCCCGATCTAAGGCTATTTGGGCCTATATATTAAAGCTCGGCCCGCGGAGTTCGGCCCAGACAAAGTCAACATCTGCCTTGAAGACCAAGTAACGAAGCCCTACTTTGGGAGAAGATAAAATTCTACTACAAACGGGAATCGGATATGCATGTATTAAGCAACTAGATATGTATAAGGAGTCCGATCTCTAGAAGGATTAGGGCTTAACCCAAGGCTTATAAATAGATGCAGGATTAGAGGTGTAAGATATTCAATACTCATTGTACTCTCAAGTATAATAAAAGCTCTCTGGATTCTCCCCCGTGGACGTAGATCACATCGATTGAACCACGTATATCTTTGTGTCATCGTGTTATTATTTCTTTTAGCTACTTTCGCAAACCCTAGATCTATCAAGGACAGAAGATGAAACTCGGGACAATATAAAATGGTGGCAAAATATTTCACTATGCATGAAGGCTAAAAGTGCATTTTTAAATTGACATACCAGTGAGAATTGAATTCTAGATCTCCCTTTTTATGCATGAGAGGTTCTCCGGTTGGATGTCTCCGAAGGAACACATAGTGACAGTATTGAGATGAATTATGTAGACACTAGTAAGGCAGAATACAAATCCATTTGTTTCCCACCAAATAAGGCAGAAATTAAGAAAGAGTTATACTAGTGCAAAGTACAAACCCTAGCTAGGGCTTACATGCCACAGAAAAAAGATTATCGATCAAGCAAACAAAAAATAATACTCAAGCACAATTAATTAAGCAGTAAAATTCATTTTCGAAATAAGGCAGGTCACTCTCTTCCAGCTGCACCCATGCTTCAATCCCATCTCCATCATTGGTGTTCACGAACAAAACATGGTTCTTCACCATGACATTGGCAACACTCGCCCAGAGGGGCTTCCCCCACCCGAAATCAGCTTCATCGAATCCAAACTTAGCCCAATCGGTCACCCACACCACGTTAACATCCTTCCTCAGAGATTTCTTTGATGAATCATGAGATCTCTGAATCCAGGCTCTGTGCCCTTCTTCAGACAACAGTCTGGCACAAAACTCCACTGTCTTTCTCGCCTCGTAGCTCAACACACGAGCGAAGTCTTCAAGTCCCATCTCATTTACGTCGTCAGTAGAGCACTCTGTGATGGCTAGGTCTACAACATTCCCACAAGAATGCTTAGACATCGGCGGCACAGTCCTCTCCCTGATATTAACAGCCTGCGCCACCACTAATCATCTTGGCGGCCTGGCCCGGTCCTGAGCCCGATCAATGCTGGCGATAGCCCTGACTACAAGCCCGGAGACAAACCCGATTCTCGAAGGAGCTGGGAGAGAGTCCCCAACGGCTCTCTCTTTCAGGCTAGAAATTGCATTTCTGTCGATCATGAACCTCTTGCAGATGATCCTGAAGAGACCGTTTTCCCTGGCCCGAGTTAGCCCGAACTCGGGCGCAGCGAAATTCTTCCCAGGGAAGAGAACGGGCCCGTGGAAGTTGGGGAGAATGGCTTCTTTGTCGCCTCCACGAGCGGCATTGGTCCATGCACAGAGGAAGACGCCGAGGGAGCAAGCGTCGACGACCCTGTGGGAAATGGATATGCTGATTGCTAACCACCACACTTGAATTTGTTGAACCTGCAAAATAGGGTCTGTTTCGTCGTCGTCTGCCCCGGCATGGATGTTAAGGAAATGAGTTGTTTATATTAACTTTTTTTTAGTGTATTATTTTGTGGGTCACAATGGTATATGATGTAATAATTGTTGAGTTATGTGTAGGTATTTATTATGTGTTGTGTGTCTATTTTAGTCATGACCTATTGAATTGGGACGTCGAAATAAGGAAAAAGAGTCCATTAATTTGAGACGGATGGAGTACAATTTATTAATATTTGGGAGTACACTCCTCTACTTTTTAAACCTTATTTCATTTACTTATTTACAAAAAAACCAGCAACTGGTCCACAATAATAGCCTAACAATATAAAAGTGGTGGGACTATTAATATACTTAAAACATAAGGGATGGAGGGCTAATTAAATGCAAATTCAATGTAAAAAATAAATATAAATTTTAATCTGTCCTAGTTAAAAATTGTAAAATTATACTAAAATATAAGAAATTTGAATTAAAGAAAAAACACAAAGAACTAAGTAAATATAGATAATGAGACAAATATGAGGTGAGATACTAATTGCCGGATAGAGGATCCCAAGTGATGACGAGGATCTTCAAGCAATCTCACATTACAATCTTATTACCAAAAAAAAAAGGGTATTTTAAAAAGGAAAAGTTAATTGTTGACGAAATCGTGCAGCTACCCCTTCCCAAGGACATGTATCTATATAAAACATAGGCCCAAGAGCGTATTGACAGCCACGCTGCTCTCTCCCTTTCCTTCATTTATTTATAGTATTAAACAACCAAACCTTTCAGGAATCCATTTCTTTTTCTTTTTGTTTTCTTCAACAACCCAATCAAAACTCGTTGAGCTAGCGATGAAGATTGAGGTCGTGAGCAGTAAGCTGGTGAAGCCATGCAAACAAACCCCTCCACCCCTCCAAACCTACAAGATATCTCTAATTGATGAGCTGAACCCGTCGATGCATGTCATTCGAATACTCTTCTTCCAATCAGAATTAGCAGCTGATGACAAATTCCTGTGTTCATTGGAAGAATCATTGGCTCAAGTTCTCCCCCAGTTTTATCCTCTAGCTGGCAGATACAACAAGGAGCAACACTGCGTCGATTGCAACGACCAAGGTGCCGAGTACTCCCAAGCTCAAGTTCACTGCCACCTCGCCAAATTCATCGGGGCGGAGTCCGAACTTCTCAACCGCCTCCTCCCGCTCGACATCTGTGCTGCCGACGAGCCCGCCGACCCCATGCTGGCACTCAGGATCAACAGGTTATAATTTATTAATTAATTTATTGGCTTGGCTCTCTAGCTAGAACCATCCATCCTTGCACAGAAAATAATTAATGAATATATATATATATACAGAGAGGGATGGGTTAGCATAGGAACGATTCTTCTTGTGAGAACTTGCGAATCATGATTAAATCTATATATAATCGTGTTAAATCTATATATAGTTATGCTTAATAATATTTTTTCGATTCATATTTTGTTGTATAAACAATGATGCTTAAATAAAAACATGCTTGAATCTATATATATTCATGCTTCGAATAATGACAGTCATACACCATACAAAGATCAACGGTTTCAGTTTGTTTCTAATTCTTAGACTAAGCTAGATTGGTTCTCATGTGATCCATTTCATATGTATACCTATACCTATTATAAAAGAGTCCTGTTTACAAAATTTGATTTGTCTATTATACCCTTATTATAGTATTTTATTATTAGTATCTATCATCATATGATTATTTTATGTTTGATATATATATATATATATATATATTATTTAAATCTATCACCACTCTACTAGTATATATAAATACATGTATGCAGATTTGCATGCGGGGGTGTGGCCATCGGGGTGTGCGCGTCACACCGGATTCTGGATGCCGCTTCCCTAGGCATATTCCTGATGTCTTGGGCAAATGCCGCGAGTGGCGGATCATTGATCATCCGCCCTGATTTCGACGCGCCTTCCTACTTTCCCTGTGAGAACTTGCCGCCGCTCCAGTTCCAGGTATCGAGAACCCGGGACAAGAGTGTGGTTTCCAAGATGTTCCGGTTCAACAAGGACGCCATCTCCAAGCTTCGACAAACCCTCAGTGAGGAATGGAAATCGACCGGAAGCGACAGCCCCCCGTCTAGGGTTGTGGCGGTCTCCGCCATGCTGACTCAGGCTCTCCTCAACGCCGACAGTGCCAAGCACGGGAGGCGGCGACCTTCCCTGATTGCGCAGGCGATCAACGTCCGCGAAAGGACCGTTCCACCCATCCCAAAACATTCTTGCGGCACCTGGGTCTCCTTGTCGTACCTCGAATTCGACGACAAGGAGAGCAAGGACGTGACGGCTAATCTTCCGGCAATGGCGCTGAAGATGCGGGAGGCGAGCGTTCAAGGCGTCAAAGACTGCGGTAGAATATTGAGCGACAAAGCGTTTGGGAGATATGTGTTGGTTGACACCTATTTTGAGGCAGCTCAGAAAGCAGACAGCCTTGATTACAAGGTTGTTTGGGTCACAGATTGGTCCAAATTCGGAGATTACGAGCTTGATTTTGGATTTGGGAAGCCTATTTGGGTGAGTTTAGCTGATGTTCCACTCAAGGATATGTTCATTTTGATGAACACAAAAGAAAGCGATGGAATTGAAGCATGGGTGTATTTGCATGAGTCTGACATGCCATTTTTCGAGCAAGATGAGGAGCTTCGCCTCCTCACCACGCTAGCCTAAAACCTCGATTGATGCTACATCAAGTGAAATATATATCCATCGTCCACCATATACACACATCAATAATAATATTTTATTAGCTAGCATCCATATTTAATGTACCAAGCCCCAATAAGCTCATGTATTGCGTTTCTCCACTGGTTTCCAATCGGATATTTGGATTCGATGTCTTTTGTTCTTTTTGTCAACATATCAAGGATAATTAATTTGTGGTCTCTTAGTTAAGAGTTGCACTTGAGTACATCATGATGTACCCATACATCCGGTTCAACCCGACCCGTGACCCTGCCCGACCCGACCCGCCCGATCCGGTCAGTGTTGACCGGTCAACGGTCAACGTCTGACCGTTGACTTTTTCATTTTATTATATTTTTATTTTTTTTCCTCTCCGCTTTCGACTCCGATTTTTAATTTATAGATAATGATTGTGGCAACATTAATGTTTTTTAGCTCGCTCCGAGGCCTTCTGCTCCCCTCGATCGACTCTTGAAAAAAATTTAAAAAAAAAATAAATAAATAAAAAATAAAAAGTCAATGCGGTCAACGTTGATCATTGACCGGTCAATGATGACCGGGCGGGTGCCGCGCGTCGGCGGGTCGGATCGGGTTGAACCGGATGTATGGTACATCATGATGTACAAGAGTTTTTGCCCTTAATTAATTACTATTTTAATTAAGAATAAAGCTTTATGACACACTATGGCCGACCACACGGTGGCATTATGGTAAATACGGATAGTAAAAATAATAGGATAAATCTAAATGGCCATTAATATGGCCGACCATAATACCCTTATATTTCTCAAAAATCGGTTTAATAATCTTGATTTTAATTTGAACCGGTTAGTAGAATTTTTATTACTACTATGTCCTTGGTATTAAATTTATCATTGATTCTCTACTAGATTTTCAAAATATTTATTTTTATATTTGTCATCATGATTTCTAAATTAAATGTATTTGAGCATCAATAGTTCTAATTCTTCCTCAACCATTCCGGTCTTCAGCTTCATGATAAATTAAATTTGTGCATACTTCCTAAAATTTTCCGATTAGTAGTAATTTTTTGTGATGGTGATGAATCCCCCAATTTAAAAAATTCCTCTGAGTTATTATTTCTTCATTTCCAATTGTTCAAATTTTTTCTTTTTGAAGTTCAACAACAAAAAGGAAAAGGGGAGAAAGGGTGCGAAAAATTGTCAGATTTTCAGATCGGCGAAGCAGAATATCGGAAAGACTGAAAGGAGTTTGTCACCTTCATCAATTAATTGATGTTTGAATATTGAAAAGTTCTAATAATTTAGAAACAGAACAATTTAGCGAGGAAGAAAGACGGGAATGAGAGAGTAGGGGAAGGAGGGAGAGAAAAAGGTTCATGATAGACAGAAATGCAGTTTCTAGCCTGAAAGCGAGAGTCGTGGGGGGAATCTCTCCAAGCTCCTTCGAGAATCGGGGTTGTCTCCGGGCTCGTAGTCAGGGCTATCGCCAGCTTTTATCGGGCTCAGGACCGGGCCGGGCCGCCAAGAGGATTAGTGGTGGCGCAGGCTGTTAACATCAGGGAGAGGACTGTGCCGCCGATGTCTAAGCATTCTTCTGGGAATCTTGTAGACCTAGCCATCACGGAGTGCTCTGCTTACGACGTAAAGGAGATCGGACTTAAAGACTTCGCTCGTGTGTTGAGCTACGAGGCCAGAAAGACAGTGGAGTCTTGTGCCAGACTATTGTCTGAAGAAGGGCACAGAGCCTGGATTCAGAGATCTCATGATGCATCGGAGAAATCTCTGAGGAAGGATGTTAACGTGGTGTGGGTGATCAATTGGGCTAAGTTTGGATTCGATAAAGCTGATTTCGGGTGGGGGAAGCCCATCTGGGCGAGTGTTGCCAATGTCATGGTGAAGAACCATGTTTTGTTCTTGAACACCAATGATGGAGATGGGATTGAAGCATGGGTGCAGCTGGAAGAGAGTGACATGCCTTATTTCGAAAATGAATTTTACTGCTTAATTAATTCTGCTTGAGTATTATTTTTTGTTTGCTTGATCGATAATCTTTTTTTCTGTGGCATGTAAGCCCTAGCTTGGGTTTGTACTTTGCACTAGTATAAGTCTTTCTTAATTTCTGCCTTATTTGGTGGGAAACAAATGGATTTGTATTCTGCCTTACTAGTGTCTACATAATTCATCTCAATACTGTCACTATGTGTTCCTTCTGAGACATCCAACCGGAGAACCTCTCATGCATAAAAAGGAAAATCTAGAATTCAATTCTCACTGGTAGGTCAATTTAAAAATGTACTTTTAGCCTTCATGCATAGTGAAATATTTTGCCACCATTTTATATTGTCCCGAGTTTCATTTCTGTCCTTTGGATTAATTACAGGTGTTGTGGTTTTCCTTTTTCATGTATGTATTTTTCATTAATAAAGATGATTTTGCTCTATATTAATTTGAGGGTCAATTGCGTTGAATCACAACATTTGATCAAAGTAGCAAGATAGACAGAAATTTAAGACAAAATGTTACTACTTAATTGTTTTCTAACATCCCCAAACTTCTCCAATCAATCAAGGATGACGACGCGTCGGCCGGAATTTTATGTAGATACAGTTCCACCCCAGTAAAACAACGTCATTCTAGAACAAAAAATTGACAAAAAAATCACACGGCCGGCTTTTAGGAATAGTTGCAAATTTGAAATAATGGAGAAATTTGAGGATGCTAAAAACAAAACATATATGAAATAGAAAGTCATGTCTGTGCTATATGATATTATAAATCATATTAGATCTTCTATTAATTCAAACAGTTTTTTAGTACCGCCACATGTATGTTGAAAGTCCTCTAAGACGTAGGGACCTTTAATTTTGGTGGTTGTTGGGCAAGCTTTTGTGATAATGAAATATGTATGACTTTAAATTGGAAATTTTATTAGGTAATTGCTTTGATAGAATTAAAGGAATCTCAATACGCTCACTTTCAAAAAAGAAACAAAAAACAAAAACAAACAAAAAAAAAATACAAGGGAATTAATTTCACCTGTGTTATGTTTGACAAAAATTATAAATACAAAACAATTACTCCATGTTTTTATTCCTACATTTTAATGTGGCTCAAAATGTAATAGCTGTATATATGAGTTTGTTCCGAGGCATTAAAATAGATATATACTATCATCATCATGGACTATTGCGCTAAAATGGGCAGACATAAATCCTCATTGGAAAATGAGGGGTTGAGTTTCCATTAGTTCTATCAAGCAAACACCTAATATTTTTGGTGTTTAAAGTTATATATTTTTTATTATCACAAAAGCTTGCCCCACAACAACCCAAATTAGAGCTCCCTCAAACAAAGAGATAATAATAATAATAATAATAATAATAATAATAATAATAATAATAATAATAATAATAATAATAATAATAATAATAATAATAATAATAATAATAATAATAATAATAATAATAATAATAAATGCAACCATTTAATTTTTAATTAACCTCTTTAATTTTTACTCTAAGTTCCAAGACATCAGCAATCAGTGTCTTCACCATAGATATCACCTTCCCCTGTTTAAATTCTCTGTCCCACAATTTCCGTGTTAAGTTTTACTATTTGAATAATTTTTATCATTGAAATAAAAATTAAAATTATATAATGAATTCTAATTAACATTTATTACAAAAAATTGAAGCTTAAAATAATTACGTACCCTATATGAAATAACCAACCTATATAATCAATTATCAACTAAAACACTGAAATTAAATGTAAAAACATTGTAAACTGATCTTCATCAAAGGTATAGCAGTCATGATAAACATATTAATCTCGACAAAATGATAGCAGGCGAGATTATGCAAGATTAAACTCCTGCATCCTCGAAAAGTGTGATTAATTTATTATTTTGAATCGTCCTTTATAAGTGTAGTGTTTCCATAAATGAAAATGATCCCACTAACTTTTTAATATTTTATACATAACAACAAATCAAATATGTGGGCCCTTTCACCACTCAACAAATATTTACTTATCTTTTTCTTAAAATATGTGTCGCACTCTACGCACCATACTAATCCGGAAAGGAGGGAGTAGATGATAGTCAGTCGAGTAATTAGTTGCCCGAAAACTAACAAAATTCCTTACAAAGTAAGGAAAATAGAGAAAATATCATAGAAGAAAGTTGGAAAATGTAGACTAGAAAGTCTAGCACAAGATATAATAATATGATTGGAATAATTCAAGTGTATCCACCATTCTATTTATACTGAAAACTTAGTACATTCTCCAAGAAAACAATTATTGCTAATACATCAATTAAAGACACACATATAATAATTCATGAATGCTTTCCATGAACTTATAAGATGCATTTTCCCACAAATCGAACACAAATTAAGATAAGTATATCGTTTGATTTAGTAATCTGCGAATGATTTGATTTCGGCGTCTTGTTCGAAGACAGCCATGTCATCATTCTTCAAATGCACCAATGCATCAACCCCACCACCCTCTTTGTTGTCCAAAAGCATTGTCATTTTTTCAGCAGCAAACGGGCCGCAGCTGACCCGATCGGGCTTCCCCCACCCGAAATCAGCTTCATAGAATCCAAACTTAGTCCAGTCGCTAAACCACATGACATTCACTTCGCCACTTACACATGTGGCCACGAAGTCATCGAGAGGCTCCTTGATGATCTTATATCTGTCCTTGCATGGAAAAAACATCTCAGAGAAATCAACTGTGGATTTCTCAACCGCGCCACCTATCAGATCAACCAGTTGTTGAATTCCAGTGTCGGCTGCAGGAATACATCTTGCAGACGACACCGACACAAGATTCCCACAGGAATATTTAGGCATAGGAGGGATTGTTCTGTCCCGCATGTTAACTGGCTGAGTGATCATGCAGGGTCGAAATCTTCCGTATTTGGCCCTGTCAGCGCGGATCAGGGCCAAGGATATAAAAGCACACACCACGCGCACCCTGGAGACGGCGCGAGGGTCGGACAGTCTGGATCGAAGCCTCGTGACAGCCTCCTTGCTAAAAGAGAACCTATGGACGGCAATGTCCGGGTCGTAGCCGAGGTCTTCTTCTGAGATCTCGTCGCTGCATGGAAACAACGAGGGAGAGAAGAAATTCGGGATGATGGGGACTCCGGCCGCGCATCCCCGACGATTAGCATTTGCCCAGCAGTCAATGAATGTCTTCAAGGAGCTCGTGTCGAGCAGTTTGTGTGAGATGCTGATGCCGAGCACCACGCCGCCGCACTTGAGGTCTGTGATCTGGAACGACGCGACCGGAGCGGCCTCATCGCCGCCGTCTTGGTAGATGGGAAGCGGAAGGAAATCTTGATTTAGTTTCCTGACATTCCTTTCAGAGATCAGATCCTTGAGCTCGACGTCGGGAGCTTCTGCTCGGATGAACTCGACGCCCTCGTCGCTGCAATAAACGGCGCGATCCTTCTTCACGTATCTTCCGGCGAGAGGGTAGAATCCGACCAAGGTTTTCGACAATGATTCTTCCAACTCACTCATTCTTTCCGGCTTCCTTGTGTAAAAAAGAGGTATCCCAAAATTTATTGGAGGGATAAGATCATCTAAGAAGGAAATCTTGTAGGATTTGAGATGGCTTGGAGTTGGAGTCCATGGTTTTACTAACTTTCTGCTCACGATTTCCACCTTCATGCTTGTTTGTTCCCGATCTTATGAAAAAGAGTAATGTTAGATCGAATGTAAGTAACTTTAAATCAAATGTGCTACATGTAAATGTAGGATAGAATTTCTCTTAATGACTTCAGATATATATTTAACATGCACCATAAATTGAATTTTATCACAAACATAAAACTTGTGATTTTCTCTTAAATATATATAATGAATGTTACAAAAATAAAATAAAATAAAATAGCTATAGAAATTGAGGAATATAGAAGAAACTGTTGAATAAAATTCTGAATAATTGAGAATGTATTTACTTGTGATCAGATTATCGACTGCAGCGTAGAATAAGGCCCCAATCTCAAGAATCTTGTTAGTAATGAGCCACTATGGTTGGAGGGACTTATCTAGCTATACTTATATAAAAAGAGTCTTGTTTTACAAAATTTGGATTGTCTATTATATCCTTACTATATAATTTTTTTAAGGGTAATACTGTAACATAATATATTATATTATAAAAAATATAATAATTCATTAGTAATTAAATTCACCTTATATATAGATTTTATATATGGTAAATATTAATCAATATCAATAGATATAGACATTATGTGTTTCATTAATTTGTTATTTATAAATAATTTTTTTTTATAAAGGAACAATTATAATTTGTTGTTTAAACTTTAATTGTACTAATCGCATTAACTTTTTCTCTTTACTCTTTATAACTGAAAATAGAAAATCATTCAACATAATAATTTATTTTTGTCGCTAATCCATTATCACTATGTAATTTATCTATGTAATTTTTTATACTTTAAAATTCTTATTCGTTAATAATATTTTCAACTATCTTAAAAAATCATAAC
Organism: Agastache rugosa; assembly: GCA_031470985.1. Taxonomy (NCBI): domain Eukaryota; kingdom Viridiplantae; phylum Streptophyta; class Magnoliopsida; order Lamiales; family Lamiaceae; genus Agastache; species Agastache rugosa. Next base: position 22,760,668 of record CM062604.1, read on the forward strand.
TTAAAATCTTTTAATGAATTAGTTTATTTTACCGGAGTATATTACTATTATACTGATTAGTATAATTTTTTTTAATCAAATCGAATTAAGACGAGTACCGTCAACTTTAAACTTAATTCAATTATTAGCAATCCTATTCAAGTTTAACCCGCATAAACAAGCTTTCTAAATATATATATTTTAATTTAAATATTCATTCTTTTAGAAAAATTATATTATTCTAAATTTATACTACTTTCCTTCGTCCACCAAATATTTTCTACGTTTTGACCGCTACGGATTTTAATATGTTTGAGTTGAATATATTGTGAGTAGAATATGGATCCCACTTTTAATGCATTAGATTGAGTAAATAAGTTGTCAGTGGAATAAGGGTCCCACTTTTAATGATTTTAAATTAATATGGTGGGTCCAACAATAATAATTTTTGTAAATAATGAGGTATGAGAAGTTAATAAGTAAGTGAATTGTGTGTGGTTTATTACTATTAATGGACGTGACAATTCTTTTGTGGACGAACCGAAAAGGAAATTGTGACAATTCTTTTGTGGATGGAGGAAATAATATATATCCTAAAATCCCACAAAAAATAAGGTTAAGTAGATAATTAATATATCTTTAATTATTTAAAGTATATAAATCATAATTTAGAAAGACTTACTTTTACATATTTCAATTAACTCGAGAGATCATTAACGAAATAATGAGTTAAATAGTACTTCATCCGTCTATGAAAATTGTGATGCAATTTGTGTGGCACAGATTTTAAGAAATGTTTGATAGATGTTTGTTGAGTGGAGGAAGAGACCACCACTTTTGATTTGCTGTGAGGTTTAAAATATAAGGAAGTGGGTGGGGTCAAGTACAAAAAAGAAAAGATTATAATTTTGAGGGACGGATAAATAAGGCAATAAAATAACAATTTTCAGGGACGGAGGGAGTATCAAATTAAAGTTTGAGCTAAACTAAATGAGCATTTGTTTAATGATTTGATTAATAATATCTTTTTGTGTACTTATATTGATTAAATTTTTTTAATAAAAATAAAAAATAATAGTTAATACATTAAGATAAATTAAGATATCAATAGAGAGTATTATTTACAATAAAATATTTTATTTAATTTTGATTTTATACGTAATTATAATAGATTTTAATATTTTTGAGAAAGCTATCCTCTAATTAATTCAAAATGTGTTGATAATAAAAATGATACTATAGTAAGAATGAAATGTAATATAAAATACACATAATAAAATTCACTTATTACTGTCATACTTATTTATGTGTAATTTGTCTAGAGTGTCTTAGAATAGGCAAAAATAAGTTAGATAAAGCAAAAGTTTAGTATAATTCTAAAGCAAACTTTACAATTAGATTTTACAAGAAAAAAATGAGAAATATTATGTCGCTTAACAAGTTAACAATCACAATCTACCTTCTACTTTGATAACTTATATTCATATTACTACTGACAATAGTGCAAATAATAATGATCTAATTAAAAAAATATTATACGATACTATAAAATTACAAAACTAATCTTCATCCATCAAGATCAAGAAAACAAAAAATTAATTAATCATAACGTCAATCTACTAAAATTTTTGTCCAGACTGGTTTCTATGTATCAAACAATAATTAAGCATTACATGTAATATCTAAAATTAAGAAAAATATATAATTTGACATTAAATATGTATTACATATAACAATAAAGCTATTCATTTGGCCACACTGTAGCCAGCCACAAGGTGGCATTCTCGTAATTATGAACAATAAAAATATAATTGATTATTAATAGTTCTTAATTAATTCTGGATTATTTTTACATAATTACCCTTTCTCATTTATTTTTTTAAAAAGAATATACTTTATTACTTTCAAATTTGAATTTGTAATATTCTCTCTCCACAATAATTTCATATTTGTTTTTCAATAAATTGAATATCAAATTCTTTAAATAATACACAAATCCTCAAATAATAAAAACTTATTTATTATTTCATATCTACAAACAAATATAATTGATGAATGATCGAATCAAAGTTACAAAGTTATAATCGAATCAAAGTTACAAAGTTATAATCGAATCAAAGTTATTCTTTAAAAAAATTATTTATATGATTACAATGCATCTGATGATGAATATAAGATATTTATGTTTTAAAGGAATATAATTATCTCTTCTTAAGACGAACAACATTGAATAAAAGATATTTTTCAAAACAAAAATATTAGGTTTGTCTTGAATGATTTAGAGGCAAAGAGGGAATAATTGTTTTACTGAATTTTTTTTTTGTTTAATGGCTAGGATATTTTTGATCTATGTTGGGAAAATTAATAGAGTTTTGATTTGATACCAAAACCCTGCTGACCCCAACTAAGTAGATGATTGCGCAAGCCTAAGTATTTTTCCAGCTCACATGTTTGAGCTTATAGAGTTTCTAAGTTTACAGGTAGAGTCGCTGAAGATAGCAGAAGACACAGCTAAGCGGACCCAGCTGAGTACACAGCAGGGCAAGTCAAGTCGAGTGGTCAGCAACGTTATCCAGATTCAAGACGATCAAGTTCATTCAGACACAGTTGTAGGAAAGACCCAGCTTATGTGGCAACACAGCTCAGCGTCAAGACCCAGCAGAGTTCAAGACTCAGCTCAGCGTCAAAGATCCAGCAAAGTTCAAGACAGCTCAGAGTCACCAGCACAGCAGAGTCGAAGTCAACTAGAGATAAAGACAGAACTGACCTGGACCATCAGGAACTCGACACCTCAGCACCTAGAAGTCAGACCTAGGATTGCTTTACGAGGAAATCAAGGAAGAAGATAAGACAAACTTGTCAGAAGTTAGGTAGAGATTCAGAACAGCTCTTTCCAACGGCTAGTTCTAATCTCTCCCTATAAATATGAGTCTTCTTCATCATCAGAAAAAGAGTGTGTAGAGAGAGAAAATACAAGATGAGAGATCAACAGACTACATTAAAAGAAGTCTAACCAAAGATCAAGATATCTCTTAGAAAAGCTTCAAGATCCAGCAGCCTACATCCTTCTCAATTCTTATTCATTCTCAGGCTGCTGAAGCTCTCTCCCATTAGTATCTAGGCATAAAATCCTTCCTTAGTTTGAACGAGTTCATTATACTCAAAGTTCTTCATTGTAAGAACTCGTTCATAGTTGGAAAACCCAAACCCAAACCCTTCTACCCAGAAAAGGTTAGGTAAAGGTACGCTTGCTCGAAGCATGCAATTCAAGTATTGGTTCTGTAATACCCGTAAACTACAGGTTAGGCTTCAGCTGTGCCCGTAAACAGTTGGTTGCGTTTCGATACAGTACGCGTAAACTTGTATCCATCTTGGGGAACTAAGCTGCAACGCTTGCTGACTGCGCGTAAAGTCAGTGGTATCCTTAGTGGATTACCAGAAGGTTTCTGGTCGTGGACGTAGGAGTAGTTTCTCCGAACCACGTTAAATAGCTTTGTTCTTTACTGCTTTATTTATGCATTCAGCTATCTCATCATAAGCATTCTTTCAAGCTGCATAAACCGACTAACTGAAAAAGAGAAACAAAGCTTTGCAATATATTTGAAGTAACAGACGGACTTTCCAAAATCCCACCACATTCCACACACAGCCAGTTGTGTATCGAACACAGCCAGCTCACTCAAAGAGTTTTAATTGGAAAAGTATTTAAACCTTGGTGTATTCACCCCCCCTCTACACCAAGGTATCCGTCTCGGGACCAACAATTGGTATCAGAGCAGTGGTTCAAAATATCACTGTATCTGTGTCAAGTCAGCCTCTTTGCTGATAGTGGTCACCTGAACAGATCCTTCAAAGTTTCAAAATATTTTTAAAATCATTATATTGCATACTGTCATGGAATCTTCCTTGTGCAGGAATCTTCCGACATTCTCTGTCGATGATTATCAGATCTGGAAGTTCCGACTCAAAAGCTTTCTGTGCACACGACACGACATGATGTGGGATGTTATCACTAACGGATCCATCATCATCATGAAGTCAGAAAGAGAAGCAGAAACCACACCTGGAGCTGAACCAGTACTTTGGCAAGTTGTGAAGTCCAAAAGGGAGTACTCTCCAGAAGAAAGAAGACAAGCTGGATTGGACAGCTACGCTCACAACGTCATCTCCTCAACGGTGACGGACGCTTATCTCAGCAAGATCATCAACTGCGAGACAGCTAAGGGGATATGGGACACTCTAGCCAAGCTGTGTGAAGGCTCAGAGGAAATTCAAGAGAACTAGTTCTCAGTTGCATGCCAGAAATTCGACAATTTCAAGCAACTCCCCTGTGAGTCCATCGAGCAAATGGAGCTCAAATTCTCCAACCTTGTCATCAAGATCGAGACGATCCGAACTGGAAAATATACAGCTCGAGATAAGAACTTGAAAGTTCTTGCAGCTCTCTTCTCAGAATGGTGTACACACAAAGTGGTTCACCAAAGCAGAACTGATCTTGGCAGCATGGAGACGGAAAAATTGTTCTCCATCTTGAAAGCCAACGAATTTGATCTGGGGATCACAAACAGAGATTCATCCAGCCGAATGAATGAAGCAGAGCTGAGGATCAAGCCAAGGAAAGAAGCTCAATCAGCTCAGCTTGGAAGGACCAACAAGGAGCACAGAAATATGAGCAAAGCAGAATTGAACGAAGAAGTTGCCATGCTTGTACGGAGCATTAATCAGCTGGAACAAAGCAAGGAAAGGTACAAGAATATCGTGAAGGTTCATCACGACAAGCAACTCTACCCTAAGAGAAACCCAGCTGAGTCATCCTCCCGGAGAGAGGATAAAAGGTACGAATCGAGCACAATGGATGATGATCAAATCTCTTCCTCCGACTCAGATGAGGATGATCGTTTTGATTAAGATGTCTGGGACATCTTACTGAATCAGTTGATGAAGAAATAACCCAGCAAGCTGACTGGGACCAACTGTGAAATAAAGACAGCTGGATACAAAACTGAAGATTCAGCCAGTCATACAGCTGAGTACATTGGTCTCAAGAGAAGAATAGAGAAGCAGTATATGAATCAGCTGGATTTGGGACAGCTGTCTACCTGCTATACAAACTGAGACCTCATCAAAGAAATGAGCCGATGTTGAGAAAATCCGTTCGTTAAAAGGAAGTAGGATGCAGCTGAAGAAAAAGCCACCTACTATCAAATCAAGGGGGAACTCTACATAGCTGGAAAGAATCAGCAAAATCAAGTAGAATACCCAGCAGGATGCACTCACCAAGATAAAACTCAGCTGGAATCACCAGCTGAAGAGAAACCTGATCCAGCGGAGCAATCAAGCTGATTCTCTAACCCAGCTGACGACATGAAAAGCACCCAAGAGATTTCTCAACATCTGAAGGATACCGTTGTTGGGAAAATTCACACAGAAGCACAACATGCTGAAATCTAAATCAAGATGATATGTGAATTACTTGGACTGCTCAATCCGGATGAAGAAAAATCATCCAGCTGAGGGGAAACAAACTTAGCTGGATCTCAAAGCTCAGTTCAGAAGGTTTACCCAGATAAAGGCTAATCAAGCTCAGCTGGACATCAGTCGCAGAGCTCAAAGGAACTCAGCTGAAGGAAAATCAAGCTAATCACCAGATACTCAGCTGAGGAGAAAACCCAGTCAAGCAAAAGGAAAAGACCGCCGTGGTATCAGCTGACTCCTATGTCCAAGCTGACCGGTTTGCGTCTCATGCATTTAATAGGAATATATTCCTTAATTAAATTGCTTGATAAGTTTCCTTTCCCATCACATTAATTATAAAGTCTGCAGAGTACTGTAGCACGGTAGGATAGAGCCAGAACGTCAAACGTTTGAACTGCCTCACGCGCGGTTGTAATACACTCACCGTAAGCACGTCAGCAAAACGTGATAAGTGAATCTCTCCCAGTCGTTGATCAGAATATCAGTTGTTTCAATCTCAACCGTTGATCCATTATGGTAGTTGATATATATGGAAAAGATACGCGGATTCTTTCATCTTTATCTCTGCGAATTTCAAATCTTCAAAACCTCTATCCATTTTCTACATGTTCTTCGCACGATCAAAATCAACAGATTGCAGAAATGGCACCCAAGAAATCAACCGCAGGGATGAACCAGTTTGAAGCTTTAATGACAAAGTTGTCATTTGAGAGTGTTCTGTCCACCTCCAACCTCCATGTTCCAAAACTCAAAGAGGTGGTGGATCTAGTTGCAGACTCCGGTCTCTTGCTGTGGGCAACCTCCATGCCCAAGCTTATGCTGAAGAAAGATGCTGCCCTCTTCTACCTCAACATCATTGACGAAGACGGCTTCTACTCATCTTCATTCGATATGATCGTCAAGGGCGCTGACGGAAAGTATGATTCAGCAACCGTCAACATCAAATTAAACAGAATGCTACGAAAGGTGTTCAATCTGCCCAGCAAAGGAGAATTCATTCCAGACGACTATAGCCGTGAGGAAGTGGATGAATTCCTCAGTCAAGAGATGCTTATCTCCCCAGAGCCGTACAGAGCGAGCATGTCAAAGCTCCTACTCAAGCCAAAGTACAGGCTGCTGCTGGATATTACGCAGAAATGTATTCTTGGGATAGCTGGATCTTAAGGAGAGATCAATATTCCAAAGCTCAAGCCAATGATTGCCATGATCAAAGGCGCAAATGTCAACTGGTTTGATTTCTTACTCAACCGACTAGTCAAGGAGTCAGAGAAGATCAAGTACGACTCCACCAGGACGATATGTTCAAGCTCAGAGCCCCTGTATCTATGCTCTAAGATTTCGTTCTTGATAGAGCAAGCTGTGAAATGGCACACAGTAAAATGGGCTGATTCAGAACCGTTTCCAGAAACAATGATTCTCTTCTAGAGAATTAGTCAAATCAGTGATCTCCTGAAGAAACAGCCTGTTGTGAGCAAAGGCAAGAAGCAGCTGGAAGGAACAGAGGCAGAAGTTCCAGCTGAGAAAAAACAGAGAAAAAGGAAGACAGCTGACCCCAAACCAGCTGGAGGCCCAGCTGAAAAGAAAAAGAAAATAGCTGTCATTCCACCAACTGAGGCGAGCTCTTCTTCAGAAGCAACTCCAAGTCAAGCAATGGTGATTCTTTCCCCATAGCCAGTGTCGGCATTCAATCAATTCGGATCAAACATCCTGGCTGAGATGGGATTGAATGATGGATCGTCATCCAGCTCAGAGGACGAGCTGAATAATCCAAGGAGTCAGACACCTCTTCCACCTTCCCCGACCCAGGTTATCGCTCAAGTACTTGGCGATATTCCTGTTCATCCCAGCTCACCCCAGCCCTCACTGCCTCACAGCTCTCCGCCGAAACATCCTTCTCCTCCACCCAGCTCTCCAACCAAAGAGCCATCTCCTGTAAGAGAGCAGACAGACACTCAACTGGCTGAAGCTTCTTCACAACCAGCTGACATCCAAGCTGAAACCACTTCTGCTAATCCCAACTCACCCTCAAAACAGCCATCACCCAAAGGTCAAACTCCCACGCAGTTGGCTGATACTTCTTCACAGCCTACTGTGAACCCAATTGAACCAGTTCCTCAAATCTCCACAGAATCAGAGGAGAGTGATTCTACTGCCTCTCCATCACTCAACTCTACTGGCTCAGCCTTCATGGAAGCTATGTACGAGGATTTACGCATTGCAGGGATCAAGAGTGTTCTAACTCAGTATCCAATTCTGGCCCATCTGCCCATCGCCCTTGTCAAAGTTGGAGATCTTAAGTTCTATCTGGCCACCAAGATGGCAACCTGGTACCAGAATGAGCAGCTGATAGAAACCTTCTCCTACGAGAAGTTGAAGACGGATGAAGCATGCCTCCAGCACACTTTTGGCTTTGGAAGTCTGGAGGATGCATACTTGCATCAGGATGAGCTCATTAGAGGTATCATCGAAGTATCTCAGCAATACCCCAAGCCGCACCAAGCAGATGTCTGGGAGTCAGCCAACAAGCTTCTTACAGCAGCGGGATGGGAGACACACTCTGGAACTGACAATTCCAAAGAAGTCTCAGCAAAGATTACCAAGGAAGTTGTACTAGAAAACACAGCTGAGGTAATGATCATTGAAGAACCAGTTGATGTAGCAGCTGAACCAGAAGAAGCAGCCCTAATTGCCGATGACACTCGCACACTGGTCGAGTTCGAGGCAGACAAACCCAGTCATGACGAATCCAAAACCCAAACGGACTCAGCTGTCAAGCTCTCAACCGCCATGAAAGAAGCAATCTCTAAAGAGATTGAGGAAATTCTTTTTCAGGATAGACTGAAGTCTCAAGTCGATGTCATCATGCGATTCACAGCTCTAGACTGTCAAGTTCGAGAACAACAGCGGACAATTGATGAAGTCCATAATTTTGCCCAAAATTTATAATAACGTACAAGTCTAGATCTCAAGCAATCTCTCGTCTCTCAAAGCATTGATCAGTCAAACCATCTAGAGAAGAGAGTTCCTAAGATAGTAACAAGACTTCAAGCTCCACTGGTCGACGATATAGCAAATCTTTCAAGCCAGCTGGAAGCCATCAAAAAGTCTACTCTCTCCAACAGCTCTGACATCCGCCAACTTTTTAACCTGTTCAAAGATTTGGATGCTCAGTTCAGAGCTGGAAGCAACAGCGTTACTCAGCTGAACTTCGCCACAGCTGACAACTCAGTCAAGATCGCTGATGTTGAAGCTGCCCTCGCCAAGCTTAACGCAACAGTCGCTGACCTCTCTGCCTCCCTTATTGATAATGCCAAAAAGGGGGAAGAAAAGAATGAAGAAGCTGGAAAAACAATGGAGAGGAAAGCTGCAGCTCAGGGGGAACCTGTGCAGCCAAATCAGTCGGAAATCGATGACTTTGTTAAAGAGCTGGATGAGGAAGAGCCAACTGCAGCAGTCAAAGAGACATGGAGAGAGAAAACAGTCGCTCTAGCCAAAGCTTGTGGATACAAGCTAGAAGAATACAATGACCATCTCTGGCATTGTAACTTTCACAATGAGCAAAGAAGACAAATGCAGGAGCTGGACAAGATTATTAAGAAGAAAGTTGAATCGTTCAAGCCTGCTGAGAAAAAGCAGAAGAAGAAAAGACTAAGCTACAGGCAAGCTAGGAAGAAACAAGTCCAAGCAGCTTCAAGCATTCCAAGATCTGACAAGAGGAACTCAGATGTTATCAATGAAAACTGTGAACAATGCAAAACAGAATTCATCAAAGAATTCTACTACCTGAATCAATACCAAGGTATGAATCATGAAACTGCGTTCAAAGAATACTTGCTCGAACTTCATGAAGAAGATCCAATGATGGAAAGATCATTAGCCCTAGCTGCCAAGAGAAATGACATCCAGCTCAAAGCTCCAAAAGTCAAGCAATTAAAGCATCCCACTTTAGCTGGAACGAATCTACCTGACAAGGTCCAAATTATCAAAGAAGTTCATTACTGGGCTGGCGAGAGAGGAATCTCCAAGTCTAAAAATTAAGATGAATGGAGGAACTTGGAAGAAATCCATCTTCAATAGATATGGTCTCAAGACTGACCTTCAGATTGACGAACAGAGGAAGTAGCAAAGCTGAAGACCCAGCCAACTGGGAATTATCTTTTGAACTTTTGTAATTAGAAAGTTGTAAAATTTCTTCTTATTAATGAAAAGTTTGTTTTATCAAAATCAACCTGAAGACAATCTCTCTTTGTCCAGGCTCTGAATATGATTAATTGCTGTGAATGCTCAATCTTTTGAAACCCCGTTTCCTGTTAAGGGGGAAGTAAATTGTTTTTCCAACTTGGGGCTTTGGCATCATCAAAAAGGGGGAAATTGTTGGGAAAATTAATAGAGTTTTGATTTGATACCAAACCCAGCTGACCCCAACTGAGTAGATGATTGCACAAGCCTAAGTGTTTTTCCAACTTACATGTTTGAGCTTATAGAGTTTCTAAGTTTACAGGTAGAGTCGCTGAAGATAGCAGAAGACACAGCTAAGCGGACCTAGCTGAGTACACAGCAGGGCAAGTCAAGTCGAGTGGTCAGCAACGTTATCCAGATTCAAGACGATCAAGTTCATTCAGACACAGCTGTAGGAAAGACCCAGCTTATGTGGCAACTCAGCTCAGCGTCAAGACCCAGCAGAGTTCAGGACTCAGCTCAGCGTCAAAGATCCAGCAAAGTTCAAGACAACTCAGAGTCACCAGCACAGCAGAGTCGAAGTCAACTTGAGATAAAGACAGAACTGACCTGGACCATCAGGAACTCGACACCTCAGCACCTAGAAGTCTGACCTAGGATTGCTTTACGAGGAAATCAAGGAAGAAGACAAGACCAACTTGTCAGAAGTTAGGTAGAGATTCATAACGGCTCTTTCCAACGGCTAGTTCTAATCTCTCCCTATAAATATGAGTCTTCTTCATCATCAGAAAAAGAGTGTGTAGAGAGAGAAAATACAAGATGAGAGATCAACAGACTACATTAAAAGAAGTCTAACCAAAGATCAAGATATCTCTCAGAAAAGCTTCAAGATCCAGCAGCCTACATCCTTCTGAGTTTTTATTCATTCTCAGGCTGCTGAAGCTCTCTCCCATTAGTATCTAGGCATAAAATCCTTCCTATCATAAGCCTAGTTTGAACTAGTTCATTATACTCAAAGTTCATTATTGTAAGAACTCGTTCATAGTTGGAAAACTCAAACCCAAACCCTTCTACCCAGAAAAGGTTAGGTAAAGGTACCCTTGCTCGAAGCGCGCAATTCGAGTGTTGGTTCTGTAGTGCCCGTAAACTACAGGTTAGGCTTCAGCTGTGCCCGTAAACAGTTGGTTACGTTTCGATACAGTACGCGTAAACTTATATCCAGCTTGAGGAACTAAGTTGCAACGCTTGCTGACTGCGCGTAAAGTCAGTGGTATCCTTAGTGATTACCAGAAGGTTTGTGGTCGTGGACGTAGGAGTAGTTTCTCCGAACCACGTTAAATAGCTTTGTTCTTTACTGCTTTATTTATGCATTCAGCTATCTCATCATAAGCATTCTTTCAAGCTGCATAAACTGACTAACTGAAAAGAGAAACAAAGCTTTGTAATATATTTGAAGTAACAGACGGACTTTCCAAAATCCCACCACATTCCGCACACAGCCAGCTCACTCAAAGAGTTTTAATTGGAAAAGTTTTTAAACCTTGGTGTATTCACCCCCTCCCTCTACACCAAGGTATCCGTCTCGGGACCAACAATCTAGATCTTGAAATTTTCATAAATAAAATATTAGAAGAGTAAGGAAAATGAGGAATGAAATCTTACAACATAATCTCACTAAATTTTGGAGCCAAAATAACATTGAGATATTATAGTCACAATAATTTAAGTGTTTTTAGTAAACCGATTATTAATTTAACCGGTCTGATTTTGTAAAAAAACAATGTTGTGTGGCTAGCCACAGTGTGGCCGAATAGCAACATCATATAATATGAACACTTCAAGTATTAATTTTTAAGATATATTTAATATATAATATGATATACAATAGATGTATCAAGCAAACCATAACAGTTTGACTTATGAAGAAAATCGAGAGCAATTTATTTGATCTTTATCATATACATATATATTATTTAAATTCATAATTTCTACGTGCGATGTTCGTACCATCCATCTAGTTTAATTAAATAAGTCAAACGTGGAACAAAAATAGATAGGGTGAACATAAGTTACACATGATTGATTATACTCCCTCGCGTGCAATGTAACATATTTTTTGTGTCACGTGTTTTAAAAAATATTTGATAGATGTTTGTTGAATGGAGAAATAGACCCATCATTTTTGAATTATTGTGAATTATAAAATATAAAGAAGAGGGTGGGGTCATGTAAAAAAATGGGAGTGCTCGTTTTCGGTGGACGGACGAAAATGGAGTTAATGCTACAGTTTTCGTGAACGGAGGTCGGAGAGAGTATACGTTATTGAAATTGCAAAAATTTGGGTACGATGGACCGCACTGTACGGTTGGTACAGTCCACTCTATTTTATTATTTTTTTATCTTGATATATTTTTTTAAAATGTAATTAATTGATATTTAATGAAACACAATAAGGATTAATTAATTTTCCATTAGAGTTTATTAATCCTAATTAAAGTTAATTAATCTTAATTAAGGTTTATTGATTCCAATTATTATTATTATTTTTTGAGAGAATAAAATTTAATTTTTTGAAGGAATTAAACTTTAATTATTAAAAGATTTAAAAAGTTATTAAAATTAATTTGTTACACCTGATGGAATATATAAATCGTAGGCTCTGCTTCTAGCTAATTTTACATCTAGACGTTGTTGCAGCTGAGCCTTGTTAACATAATGGCCCAATTTTATTGGGCATCAAGGCCTGGGCTTTAAAAACGAATTTGCAGCTAAATAAATTAGTGAACTGAGAGGAATCGAAACACTAGACTTCTCAATTACAACCCAGGAACTTTACAAACTCCACTTATCAACACAAATTGGTTAGCGTCTTTAAAAGTATGCCCATATCCTTATTCTAGCAATCTCTTCAATATATTTAGGATATATTTATTTTGGATACATTTAATGATAATATACATAATAGTTAAATTGGAAAATATGCTTTAAACTTTATTAATATCTTCTTCTAAAATTCCCTTTAATCCCTCCGTCCAGTTATTCTTGTCTCATTTTTTTGGGGTACGGTATTAAGGAGAAAAGAATTAGGATAAAAGGTGTGTTAGTGGAGTTTTTAATTAAATACTTAATAGGATACAAACAGTGAAATAAAGTGAGTTCAAAGTAGGTAGAGAGAGAGTGAATAGTAAATGACACAGAAAATGAGGGGAAGAATAGTGAAAGGTGGAGTAGTTAGGAAAAATAAGAGCCACATTAGCAATTTAAATAGGACCTTAATAACTCTTAATTTAGCCTAAAAAATGAAACATGACAAGAATAACTAGAGGTGGCCATATGAACCGGAACCGTCGGAATCGAACCGAAACCGACGGTTCCGGAACCGCAACCGAACCGCTAGTTCCGGTTCGGAACCTAGAACCGCATCGACGACAGTTCGGTTCCGGTTCCAAAGTTACGGAACCAATAACCGCCAGTTTCGGTTCGGTTTCGGTTCGGTTTCGGTTCCGAACCGCATGTTCCTCTTATTTTTCTTTTATTTTTTTACGTTTTTATCTATATTTATGTTACAATTCATATTTATTTCACCTAAATATTACTCCCTCCGTCCCAATAGCAAGGTCTCACTTGCTTTGGGCACGATTATTAAGAAACAAGAGTAAAAAGAGAAAAAGTGGTAGGTCCTACAGCTTTTGAAGAGTTAATTATTTCTATTTTTGGAATGAGACCTTGCTATTGGGACAGACAAAAAAAGAAAGCGAGACCTTGCTATTAGGACGGAGGGAGTACATTAGGATGCATAAAATTACAATTAAACAAGAAAACGTAGCAAAAAACGAAAAAAAAAATACATAATTTTTGAACACCCAAAACATGCGGTTCCGGTTTGGAACCTCGGAACCGATCAGAACCGAAACTTGCGGTTCCTGTTTGGAGCCGAAATCGAAGTGGTCGGCGATTCAGTTCCGGTTTCCTTGGGGTGGAACCGAGAACCGCCGGTTCGGTTCCGTTTCGGAACCGAACCGCGGCCACCTCTAAGAATAATGGGACATTCCAAAAAGGAATATAAGACAGAATAACGGGACGGATGAAGTATTCGTTATTAAAACTCTCTCTCTATCTCTCTCAAAACTTAAAGGCGTATAAACCCGGTCAATACCAGCAGCAGGTGGATTTTCTCCAGTATCAATCATTGTTTGATATATCTGCATTAATCTTGTTCCTATCTACATCATGCTCGAAATTGGCAACTTGTAAAGATTAATATGTTCAATGAAATTCTTAATTAAAAGAGATTATTTTAATGATATGAAAAAAAAAAAAAGAATTTCGATATAAAAAAGTCTACCTATAAATGAAAAAAAGACACATAAAAAGAAAAAAAACTACATGGAAGCCATGTTATAATTCCGGTCACAAGAAAAATTGAGCGTGATCCCAATTGCAAAATATCACTACATTGTGTGTATATTTTGCTACGTACACACTGAAAGTGGTGTTACAATTGCATGCAAGTAAATGTATATGTGGTGATATCATTTACCAATTACTCGTTTACATATTATAAACTTAAATTTAGATTTTTTTTAAAGGAAAATAAAGAACAATTAAAACAATTTTATTACAAACTCAACTTAATTTTGATAAGTAGAACTACTTGAATTTTGAAATATAAAAATAATTCCATATATTTATGAAAAATATATATTAGTATATAAGAACAAGCCAGCAATTATGCCTAAAGTCAAATATATCTCTATGAAAAAAAAATCAAAATGACAAGAAATAAAATTAAATTTACAATAAAATTCAAAAATTGGATGAAGAAAATGATGCCAAAAGAAATTGAAAGTGGGACCACACTGATAAATTATACGTATATACGCTATATTAAAAGAAATAGTTTTTCTTTACTAAAATGACAGGGGTCCTCCCTCCATCCCTACATTAATGGCCTACATAAATTTTACTAAAAATATACGTCAAAGGTTGGGAATAGATGCCATATATTTATATTAGCCCTTTACTACTCCCTCTCATTTTTAATATAAGTCTTTTTAGACTTGTGCACACAAATTAAGAAAATTTTATTTTGTCAAATTTATCCTTAATAAATGATGAATTGAAATTAGTGAAGAGTGAAAAATGTGAATTTGAGGTGAATTAATTTTGGGCAATTATGGATTTAGGAGGTTAAAAAAAGCTAGAAAGACATATATTTTGCAAAAGTTATAAAAGTCTAAAAATAGCTGTGAATGTAATATAACAACTACTTTAGTTTTGTTCAATAAAAAGGATATCAAATTCAGTCAATAGTTATTTTTTATAAAAAAAAATTCAGACAATAGTTATTGCGCCCATACAGCCAGCGGGAAGGATGGCACTACTTGCAAAGACCGTCTGGCGAAAACGCCGCAGGCGCGAAGCATGGTTGGCCTGGCGATGGAATGCGATGGCTCCAGATCAATATATAACGTGGCTGTATAATCCTAAATTTTTTTAATTTAGACTAATTTTCTTAATTCCACGTACATGATTTTTTAAATATATACATATATAGAGCGCGCATCAAATAATAACACTTTTTTAGGTGAGAACTAAAAACAAATTTGGAATCGTTGTTGATCTACGGTCCATATTTAACTGTGCATTTAGTTACTGTAATTTATGCATTTAAATGTTAAAGCATTAAGTTATTATAGTTTATGCATTAAAATATTTATGCATTTAGATTCTGCATTTTATGCATTTCTGATATAATAAAAATACATTATTCTCATGTTTTCATATAGAGATGTGTTCTAACCATATATAATATATATATATATATATATATGGCTGAGTTACTATAGAAACTATTCGTTTCATGAGAACTTGAGAACATGCTTAAATCTATATATATTCATGATTGAATCTATATATAGTCATGCTTAATGAGATTCATGCTTTTTTATATAAACAATTGTGTTTATATAAAATCATGCTTAAATCTAGGGTTAATGGCCTGTAAATTCCTCAACTTTCAGCAATTTCTGGTTTTGCTCTACACCTAAAGATTCTGCGTGTAAATTCCTCAACTTTCAATTGTTTCTGATTTTGCATCCGAGGTCAAATTTTCCCCAAATTAATGCTGACATGACCTCCAAAAAATTTGAGTTGGCCAATTCGACCGATAAACAAAACGACGTCGTTTTAAAATTTATTTAATAAAAAATAATAAATTTAATTTCTTGCTAGATTTTCTCACTTTTAATCTCTCTCCATTCCCGTCCAAATTTCCTTTGCCGTCACCACATTGTGCCCCTTTCGTCACCGCCGCCACAATCTCCTTCTTCGACACCAAAACTGTCCCTGAACCCCTCACCAAGGACACCATCGTGAAACCGCCCGATCCCAAATCGAAGACGTCTTCTCTGAGCACGACGTTGTTGGTCGCGTCCCCCTTGCAGTTCTAGCAGGCGAAGGAGCCTTCGATCCGGTACTCCTTGTCAGGATTGGTGAACCAGATTGACCCACCCACTCTCTCTCTCTCTCTCTCCAATATTAGTTTGTTAGAGTTGTCAGTGTTTTTTCTTCATATGGATGTAAAAATTATTGTTCTGGCTATTTAGAGATTTTGATGAATTCAAGATTATATGGGTGTGAGTAGGATTTAAAATTCTTGTGGTTTTATGGGTGCCTTCTAGCGCATGATCTGTATTTTTTCGATTGAATTATCTTTGCGAGAATGAAAGAAAGAAGGGAAGAACGAGACTAAGAGAGAGGTGGGGATGATGACATGGAATTTTTTTATTTTTTATTTACATATATGCCACGAGAATGCCACATAGATTAATTTAAGCCACGTCTATAAATTCCCAAAACTATTCTTGCCAGATCCCATAACCGGAAGCAAAATCAGAAATAATTGAAAATTGAGCAATTTACAGGCAGAATCTTTAGGTGGAGAGCAAACCAGAAATTACTGAAAGTTGAGGAATTTACAAGCCATTACCCCTTAAATCTATATATATTCATGTTTCAAATAATGACAACCATAGATCATACAAAGATAACGGTTCAGATTGGTTCCAAGTTTGTAATACCCCGATTTTTCTAATATCTCGCTTAATTAATTTATTTAATTAATTAAGACTTTTACATTCTTAAGTTGTTACAACCAAATATTTTCAAACTCCGGAGGCGAGTATCAGATCGAATTATAATTTTTAATTCATAATTCAATAAAACTAAATATTGTGAATATATTTTCAGTGAGCCAAGTTATATTTTATAATCTGGACATACCTTTTCTTCTGTTTTTAGCCCAACAGAGTGAATTAAATTCAAAGCCCAATTTTTATTTCTTTTAATTAGAGTCCAGTTTAACAAATTAAAATATTGTTATGAATCAAATTTATCCAGGATAAAAGAATTTATCTGAGATAAATAAATTATCTCAGATAAGATGAAATCTTCTGTAATCTTTTAATTCATCATTTTAGCCGCTTAAGCACGTAACCCATCCTCATCCTTCTTATATCCAAACCACTTCTCATTTTCAAACCACAGTATTACACAATCAAAATCATAACAAAAATATGATGAAAAGGAAGGAGAAGCTTTGTTGGGATTGGATTCAGTCACAAGATGATTACAATAGCCTTTCACTGAAACTCATTCACAAACCAGACAAACCATTCACTGAAACTCATTCACAAACCAGACAAGGTAAATTCAAGCTATTTCACCATTATTATACCTCTGCTCTAGAAATTCCCAACAAAATAAACAACGATCAGAGAACAAGAATTATCCCAACTATGAATTTAGTGTTGGTCAATAAAATAACCACAGTCCAGTTTACACCAAATTTGAATTTAGAAAACAATCACTGATTACAGTTTTAATTCGAGAACTTAGAAAAAAAATAAGAAACTCCATGTTCTTATTTATCTCGAGTAATCGAGTCATCGACTGACGTGAGCAACGGCGCCACAACGGCGTGTGAAGGAGAAAGACGGCGGCAGTGGAGGTGGGGTCTCCGGGCTGCTGCCTACTTGGCCGAAAGGGAGACAGCGGGACTGGCGGTTGTCAGAGGGGGCTGCTGTCCACCGGAGACAGAACCCGGTGGGGTTGCCGGAATCCGGCATCTCACCGGATTGTTATAAAAAAAAGGAGATTAATTAAATAAAATTTAATTAATTAAAACTAAAAAGAAAATAAAATAGAAGAAGGATGGTAGAGAGCTTACCATGGTGGTGGTGGCGACGAGCCACGGCGCGGCGGCCTATGGAGCTGCTGGCGGCGCGTCACGGAGGCGGCGGAGGTGGCTACGGCTGCTGCTGTCATCCACGCTCCGGCTACGGGCTCACGGAGGCGGTGATTCACTAGCCGGAGTCGAGAGCAAAAGAGGAGTGAATTTCAGAAATTTGGGGGTTCTCAAATTATCTAGGGTTTTTGATTTGGAGGTTTGTGGTTAAAAACAAAGAGGAAGGTGGGAGAGAGATGGAGACGGCGGCGGAGCTCGCCGGAACCGCAGGGAGACGGCAGCGGTGCTGCTGCCGTCGAGCCCAGAGAGAAAGACAGATGTAGAGAGAAAGGAAAGGGGGCGGAGCAGTGGGGACGGTGACGTCGGACGCGGCGGCGGCGAAGTGCGCCGGAGAAGAGAAGGGGCGGTGGCTACTGTGGGAAGAAGAAGAAAAAAAATGAAAAGAGAAGAGAGTAGAGAGAGAGATGCGAGAGTACAGAGAGCAGAGTGAGAGAGTTTTGAGAGAGAGAAAAGATCTGTTGTTGTGAAGAAAAAGAAAAGAAATAAATAATTAAAAGTTTTATAAAATGTTATTTATCGATTTAGTTAAAAGTGGGCTTGGGTTGGTTTTTAATATGGGCTGGATTAATTAATTAAGTGGGCCGAGAATTGGGCCGGGCTTGAATTTATTAATTAAAATGCTGATTTTCGAATTCATGTACCAAGCTCTATTAAATCGTGTATAATTACTCATTTAAAATTAACGAGATCCGTAAATTGGGCGTTAAAATATACATTCAAGGCTTTCCAATGATGCCTTGCCCATTCTCAGATTCGAAATACACTGTTCTGTATTTAAGTTTTAATCTACTGCAGTTGTGCAGAAATTCCCAATTTCTAATTCCGTTCAAGTTTAATCAATTTATTTGATTTCTTGAAAACTTCTAAGTCAATATTAATCATTGACTTTTGTTATGAACGTTCTAAGCTTCGAGTAAAAGTCAAGTTGGAAACCAACTTGAAAATTCTTAAAATTCCATTTTATTAATAATATATTAATAAAATGCCAAAGCCTTAAAAAGATTAATCAAGTTATTGAGTCCGTTATAGTTTCAATTCCGTCTGGACCAATTTACTAAGATTTGTTTATTTACGATAAAAGGATTGTGCATAGAAGAAAGGACGGAAGACGGAAGCTTGGTAATTCGTTCTGTAAATTGTTGAGGTGGACTTTTCTATATACTAAATAACTTGAGCTTTGCTCTGTTTCAAAATGTTTTGAAAGTTGTGAATATTTTGTTTTAAAGTGATTATCATGCATAAAAGAATTGTTTTGTGGATCCTGTTTGGCCTATCTGTGTTGGTTCGCCAACTGTTATAATCGATCGGATTCTGAGTTAGCCAATAGGGTGCTTTCCAGAATTAGTGTACACAGTAGTCGTGAGTATGGGCCCTGTTGAGGGGTGACCTGCCTCGGTGAGAGTCGTCCGTGGAAGAAGGCCTTCTTCCCCGGCATCTGCAGATATGGTTTGGATCAGTTGTTGTGAAAAGGCTTGATCAAGCAAGTACGAAAATGATTTAGTAAACTCAGGCATTTTCTGAAAAACCCCTGTGTGTTACTGTGGAGATGCATGATTAATTAATCTATAAAACCTATTATATGTTTTGGCAAGTGTTCACTGAGTACGTTGTACTCAGCCCTGCATATGTTTTCTAAATGTGCAGGTTGAGCGACGAATGACGGCTATTGTTTACATCAGTATTGCTAGTAAAGCCCTGACTTCATGTCTTCATACGTGAAGTCAATCTACATCTTTTTCCGCTGCAAGACATTATGATGTTTCATATCATGTGATATTCGGTGTAGTACTGTGTACTAAAAACCCTAGAACTACTGAACTTTTATATCGAGAAATCCTTCGAGACTTTCTCACTTTGGATAACTCCACACACTTTAATTTTATTTTTATGTTCAATTATGACATCATTGCCCTTTTATTTGTTGATTCCCCCTTCTTTCCCGCTTCTTAATTCCAATCCCTAGTCACACCCCGGCTTAGCCGTCCCTCGGGATTTGGGGCTGTGACAAAGTTCCCCTACTAGGAATAGTTTCTACTACCTCCGTCCCATGATAAGTGGCTACTTTCTTTTGGGCATGGGTATTTAGGAGTAGAGTGTTTAAAGGGTAAAAAGATAAAAAGTGGTGGAGCCCATATCTTTTGTGTGAGAGAGGGTATTTCCATATTAGGAAAGTGGCCACTTATGATGGGACAGTCCAATAAGGAAATGTGGCCACTTATGACGGGACGGAGGGAGTATATATATATAAGGAGTGGATCTGGTAAGAACACATCTTATATAAGAACCTAAGAACAATGCATTTTTATTACATCGGAAATGCAAAAAATGCAGAAACTAAATGCATAAATATGCATAAATTACAATAACTTAATGCATTTACATTTAAATGCATAAATTATAGTAACTAAACGCACGGTTAAATCTAGACCGTAGATCAACAAAGATCAAGGGTCCAGATTTGTTATTCTTTCTCACCTAAGAAAGTGTTATATATATATGATTTGGTTTGATTCATATAAAAACTAGTCTCCATGTAAAAACTACAAACTAATCTCAACCGTTGATCATGTTATGATCTACAGTTGGTAATAATCAAAGCATGAAAATAGTATGTAAAAAATATGATTTTATATAAGCATAATTTTTTATACAAAAAACATGAATCGAGAATAGCAGTATTACGCATCATTGTATATATTAAAAAGCATGATTATATATTGAAAAAAGCATGGTTTGTAGTTCGTACGGAATGACCGATTTTTATACTAACCCATCCATATATATACTCACAGGGATTTCTAGAAAGGATATGACGAATGCAATGACGAAAATTTATCAATTGTCACTGACATTTGTCAAAAAGTTTTTTTTAACTTTTTGAATTTTTTGGCCACGATTATTGTTATTTGGCCACAATTACCGGCTTTATCTTCTTTTTGTAGTCTTTTCTTTTCTTTTTTAGTCTTTTCTTTGATAATAACTTGTAAGACTTTGTGGTTTTTAGACTAGCTAGCTTAACTTTTATTTATAGGATAGATTAGAATTGTCGGCCAATTTTTGGCTATAAAAAGAGCATTGCTCTTTCATTGTAAACCACCGAAGAAAAGTACAACTCCTTTTTATTCCACATACAAAGAATGAGTTTCTAATATTCTCCTCTTCTTAGTTTTTAGCAGATAGTTATTCATTCCTAGTTCATATAATATATCCCAGTAAAAAAAAAAAAAAAATTCTCCGCTGTGTATAACTCTTCTCCATCTCAAAGATCAATCTGGAGTGCTTTCGTGACCTAAAAAATTTCCTAAATAAAACATTGTTTCATTTTCTATTTTATTTATCCTGTGACTTTCTTTATTTTGAGATTTTTTTAAAAAATCTAATTCACCAGTTCCACCACGCTTTCGAGCGAACTCTGATGTCTGACTATATCTGTTTGTAGAAAAACTATATATATATATATATATATATATATATATATATATATATATATCGGGAGAGTTCAAATGAGAACCTAGCTCTTAAGTGTTAACTATAGTAACCGATCAAAGCCGTTCATTTTTAAGATCAACGCTTATTATTCAATGATCTATTCATGTTAATCTTAATCATTTTTAAACGCTAAAGGGTAATCTAGTACTTTTTGTTAAATTTGTAACTCCCATTTTCCTTAAATCGTGGGATTTCTCATGCTCATTGATATTTATTTTGGTATTCATTACAACTCATCATTAAATAACCATTTTGTTTTGTAATTTTTTTTGTCTCAATCAACACTTTTCATTAATTTTTTCAGAGCCAGTGAAATAATGAACGAAAAAATTGTAAGCATATAAGCAAATTAAATAAACAATAAGCAACAAACATAATATTTTAATAAGCAATGAATAAACAAAATACAAGTAAAACATAAACTAACAATATAAATAATATTTTTAATAAGCAATGCATAGCCAAAATATAAGCAAAACAAAAATCATTCGAAAAGTCAAATATATATACGAAATAAGCATATGTTTACTTTATAAGCAAATCAAAAGGTATAAATAAGTTAAATCGAAAGGTATAAATTAGAAATTCGAAAGGTAAAAAGCATATATTTTATTTTAAATAAGTAATTCAAAAGGTATAAATAAGAAAATAGAAAGGTATAAATAAGCAATTCGAAAAGTGAAATATATATACAAAACAAAAATCATTTGCAAAGTCAAATATATATATATACGAAATAAGCATTTGTTTAATGTATATAAGCAAATCAAAAGTTATAAATAAGCAAAATCGAAATGTGTAAATAAGCAATTCAAAAGGCAAAAAGCATATATTTCATCTTAAATAAGCAAATCAAAGGGTATAAATAAGCAATTCGGAAGGTGAAATATATATACAAAATAAGCATATTTTTTATTGTAAAATAAGCACTTCGAAAGGTGTAGTATACATAATAATTATCAATTTATTGTAAATTCGAAAAATATAAATAAGCAATTAAGCAAAGCTTAATACTATGACAAACAAATATACTAAACATTAAAAGCAAACAAACTATATGAAATAGATTATAAAAAACATATAATGCTTACTCATCATTCATAAAACTATGATCCGAAAATTTTGTCAACTAGCTTGATTTGATTTGAAAAATGAGATATATTTTATTTGTAAGTTTTTATTGATTTTAAAATTGTATTTTCGGAAATGGTAGTTAAGATTATCTCCAAATGCAGTCACTAATTTACCCCTATTCCGTTAGAAATGATAAATAGGGTGCAATTTTCCAATTTTAACTTCCATAGTTAAATTAGATTTAAGCCATTGAATTTTACACAATCAAGGGATTGGATTGGTTCCTAGTTAACACATAGGGGATGGTTCCCATTTGATTCAACCCTTATATATATATATGGTAGGGTTCAATAGAAACTTATTATAGAGTGAAACCTAAAAACTTTTATAAACCATTGATTAATACCAAATAAATGGTCAAAATGATGACACGTGTAAATATATTACATTAGCAACCTATTTTTATAATTATTTTGGATGGACAGAAGGTTAATTAAGTAAATTTGTGGAATAACAAAATCCCATAATGGACGATTGGCGAGATTTATGGGATATGAAAAAATTATCCTAAATTAAAAACTTGCAGAAGGTAGGTTCTTGATATGATTATGGAATTCATCGTGTTTGCCAAAAAAAAAATGGAGGGTTATCTCAAAAATTTCATTCTTCATCCCCATTTTTTAAAATTTACAATCTTCAAATTTTTATGGTACTGTTTGTGTTATAATTTACGCATGCATGTGTCTATTTTATGATATTGCTATTTCATAATTTATGCATATATAGTTTTCGTAATGCATAATGTTTTTTTGCTAATGTTTTCGTAATGCATAATTAAATTCTCTATGCGTATGTAATATTTATATAATGCATACTCCCTCCGTGCCTGATAAGTATGGTTCGGAGGGAGGGACACGGGTTTTAAGAAGAATGTTAGGTAAATGTGTAGTGAGTGGAGAAAATGAGACCCACTTTGTTGTAGTGTTAGTTATTTTTAAAGGGTAAAATTTTAAGTGGGGTCATATACATTTAAGGAAGGACCACATTTATGGGGACGGATGAAGTATTACTTATACAATAATGCATAATTTAACTCTATTACTTATACTTGTAACAATGCATTATTACTTGTACAATAATGCATTTGAATGTCTAAAAAATGCATAGTTTATAATCTGGAGAATTTATTTTTATAAAATTCGATTTAAGTAGCAATACTGCATATCTAAGAATTTCATTATGCATACATTTAATTTCGTTAACAATCTTATTATACATATAAAACCAGTTGAATAAGTAAATAGAATAACTAAGATTGCAGATAATTAAAATTGAAAAATAAAATATGCAATGAAAATGGAAACTAAATTAGAGAAACTATCGTGAGATAATTAAAGAAATAATTAGCTTATAATGCTAAAGAATTAGTATTCCTTAATTTAAGGAACTTGACGGTTACATATCAATAAGAGTAAAAATTTGAAATAGCCACTATGGATAGTGGAAAATAAAAGTTGTCCAAAACTTAATTTAACATAAATTCTGTCAGATTTTGAAAATTTTGGACAAATTTGCCCTTCTCCTTTACAGTCAGCAAATTTTCACGCTCTCCTCTCTTCTCTCTGTCCTCTTTCTCGTCCTCTCTCTCACACTGAAAGCTCTGACCTCCGCCTCTCTACCACCGTCGATCACACATGACGACGACTCCGACGTTGAAATTAGATCCAAACATTCCGGCGATAATGCCGCCTCACAAAACGTCGATCTCAACCACAAAACCTTAGATCTAGTCCCAAATCAAGTGCCAAGACATAGATCTGATGGTCACGCTGTTACAGAAAAGTAAAAATCTAGATCCAGTAACGGCGACGCCAGTTTAGAAAATCAAGAGCTGAAATCGTGTTGAGAATGGTACGAAATGGATTCATTCGTACCACTCGTACCAATTCATGGTGCGCCACTAGTTGGTACGAAAGAGACGAATGAGTTCATTTGTCCCTCTCGTACCAAATTATGGTGCGCCACTAGGTGGTATGAATGGGACGAATGATTCCATTCGTACAACTGATACCAATTCATGGTGCGTCACTAGCTGGTACGAACGAGACGAATGCGTTCATTCGTACCTGTCATACCAAGTTCGCCGGAATCTGCTGCTATTCCAAATAACGAGCAACATCAAAACTGCTACAGAAATAATAACAAAAACACCTCACAAACAGTCCTCTATTAATAATTCCATCAGTTTAACAATGTCGATCCACATCACGGAGAACAGGATGCTTGTGAACACATACAAAACCTACAACATCCAATTCTTAACAGAGGACATCTACACAACCGTTACCGCCAACCACGCCGTCGTCCCCAACTGGATCGACGACATCAAGTATCTCCACGGCCTGCCCGGCCTCATCGTCGGCCCCGACGTTGAGTGGCGCCCCAGCTACTCTGCTCAACGCAACCCCATCGCCACGCTGCAACTCTGCATCCGCGACCGCTGCCTCGTCTACCAAATCATCCACTCCAACCAGATCCCAGAATCTCTGTCCACCTTCCTTTCTCGTGAGTTCAACTTCATTACTTTTGTCGGCATCGGCATAAAAGCGGATCTGGAGAAGTTACAGAGCGACTAAGGGATCGGCGGTGGCGCGTTCTGTATGGATCTGCGTGGGCTGGCGGCGGAGGAATATGGTAGAGAGGAGTTCGACGACGCCCTAGTGAAGGCGAAGAACCGGCTGATGGTGGTGGAGTTCGCTGCCAGCGACAGCGAGAACAGCAACAAGATCTACAGATCGGAGGGGAGGGCGGACGTAGGAGGAGTAGTTGTGGCGGATCTTCAAATCGGAGGGAAGGGCGGCGTCGACGGCGGCGGACTGTCTGAAATAGTAGAATCTAGTGACGGTGAAGAACCGGCTGATGGTGGTGGAGTTCGCCGCCAATGAGAACAACATCCAGATCTACAGATCGGAGGGGAGGGCGAACATAGGAGGAGTAGTCGGAGCGGATCTTCAGATCGGAGAGGAGGGCGGCGTCGACGGCGGCACACCATTTTGGTAGTAGCAGATGTATATAGATAAAGAGAGAGAAAGAGAGAGAGATAGTGAGAGAATACGGTAGTGAGAGGGAGTGAGAGTGAGATAAGAGAGAGAAAAGTTAGAGTGGGGTGGGTGGTGGGCCTGGTAAATAGATGATAGTTGTTTTTGTTTTACTTAAAGATTATTTTGTTCCATTCATGTTAAAATCTGACAAAATTTATAATAAATTAAGTTTTGGACAACTTTTATTTTTAACTATCCATAGTGGCTATTTAACATGATAAACTCTATCAATAATCAAGGACAAAGGCACCCCTTTTTAATTCCAAAACATATAGAATATAATTGAAAATTTGATAAATCTATAACCGTTGATTTGCTAAGATTTACGGAGTAAAAAAGTTTTTACGTTCTACGGAGGAATTATTTTCTATTTGATCTTCCCACATATATATCTAGATATATATATATATGGGAAGATCAAATAGAAAATAATTCCCCCGTAAAACCTAGAAACTTTTTTATACCGTAGATTTTAGATGATCAATGACTGTAGATTAACTGATCTTTATATTTATATTTCATATTTTTTAGAGTAACAAAGGGTTGTTTTATCTTCGGTTATTGTTTTGTAACCGTCTGCTTCCTTCATTTAAGGAATCATAAATCTTTTGCATTATTTGTTAATTATTTCTTTTCCTATCTGAAGCTTTTTTTTTCTTTCCTTTTCTATTTCATCTTTTAGTCTTTCATATTGTCTGCAATATTCATTTTTCGATTACTCGTTTATTTTGGTTTTAGCTTCATCATTCCATCTTCTCGGTGGTCATCTTAAGAATTCATCTTATGCAGTATCATATTTTATATACAATAATGCATTTGTTTATCATTCATTATGCATATTGAAATTTTTATTATGCATTTACTTCATCATAATATTTTTTATTGGTAATAATGCAATTTTGTTTATTTAGTATGCATTTATTCGGTCATAATGCATTTTTAAGTATTTGTTATGCATTTAAATCTTTATATGTTGAATCCTACAATGCTTATGCACTAATTATAGTTTATACAATCATGCCTTTGTTGTCATTCATTATGCATATATTAGTGTTTATTATGCATTTACTTTCTCATAATTCATTTTATTGACGATAATACAATTTTTGGATCATTGAGTATAAATGCAGGTAGAATGAAGTTTATGAATGATTTTAGAATAATTATTTTACCAAGCCTTGAAAGTCTTCCAATTAAAGATTTTTTTTGAAACAATCATCACCATCGCTAAAAATTATCACTTCTAATCATACGCCAAAACTTAAAATCCAAAAAAAATATTGTCAGATTATATAAAGAATTTTCGGAATAAATAAAAATATGAATTTTGAAGTGATTTGTTGATAATACACAAACTGTTGGGAAAATTATAAAGTTTTGATTTACTACCAAAACCCAACTGTTCTCCAACCGAGTAGATGATCACATCAACCTAAGTAGTGTTTTCCAGCTCTCCTGTTTGAGCTCTAGATTTTCTAAGTATACAGGTTCAGGAAGCGTAAGATGGCAGGAGTCAACTATCAGCTGAGTTTTCCAGCTGAGCTGAGTTCAAAACAGAGCAGGATCAAACTGAAGTTTAATCGAGCTGAGTTCAAGACACAGCTGATCCAGCTGTACAGAACAAAGGGAACTAACTCTGAAGACGTCACTTCAAGTCAGTTTACCTAATCCAGCTCTAAATTCAAAAACCAGCTCCAAAGGTAAAGATCCCGGAATCAGAGAAAGTCAACACACCTCGACCAATGAGGAATTGCCAAATCAGCATCCTAGACTTCAGAACCTAGGATGTGACACTGATGAAGACAGGTGCAGAAACGCCCAACGACAGATTATGAATTTAAGAAGAGTAGGTGAGATTCAAACGACTCCTCCAACGGCTAGTCTTGAATCTCTACCTATAAATACCTGTCTTCAATCTCAGGATCAGGAACGAAAAAAACTCTCTACAAGCTTTCATTTTCTGAATTCATCAAGCTTTCAAAAGCTCATTAGCAGTTCTAAATAGTTCAAAGAACACTTTATCTTAAAGTGTTTCTAGTCCAGAAACTGCCCAATTTTTCGTCTGATTCTTAGGCAGAAATCATTGTATATCTTAAGCCTAGATTTTGAACGAGTTCATCTAATTCTAAGTTCTTCATTGTAAGAACTCGTTCATAGTTAGAACCCCAAACCAAACCCCTCTTTACCCAGAAAGGTTAGGTCAAGGTTACGCTTGCTTGAAGCGCGAAATTCAAGTAGTTGCAAGGTTTTTTCAGTACCCGCAAACTGAAAGGTTTAGGCTTGACAGTGCCCGTAAACTGTTGGAACACAGCTCGGGTTAGAGTTGTGAAGTTGCTTGGTACTTGGAAACCAAGTGGTAGTGAATTACCAGAGAATCTGTTCGTGGACGTAGGAGGTGTTAATCCGAACCACGTAAAATCTCGTGTTATTTTCTTTCTCGTTATTTTCAGTTATTGTACTAACTCCATTAGCACATTGTGTCTTTATCAAATCTGCATACTCAGCTGCTCTCTAAAGACAGCTATGTGTTTTCAGAAACGTGCACAACATGATTAAGCTAAAAACGTAAAGATAATATTTTCAAGCTGAGTTTTTCTAAGCAACCGAGCTATGTTTTAAAACCACCACTTTCTGCACCGCCAGCTGAGTTATTAGCCCAGCTGACCTTCCTTAGCTGAGCTCACGCACTCTATTTTAAGCTAGATTAAAAAGTTTTTAAAACTCTATCTTTGGTATATTCACCCCCCTCTACACCAAAAACACAGCTCAGGGACCATCAATTGGTATCAGAGCAGTGGTTCAAAAGTCCGCTGTTTCTGAATCAAGATATTTGTCTTGAAAATTGTCAGTGGTCAACTGAACAGATCATCTTTTTGAAAAACTCATATTATTTCATACTGTGCATATCTCCATGGATTCTTATCTTAACAGGAATCTTCCCACCTTCTCGGTCGATGATTATGTAATCTGGAAGTTCAGATTGAAAAGCTTTCTGTGTGCTCATCATGACATGATGTGGGAAGTCATCACAGACGGACCCATTCTCATTTACAAACAAGAAAACGAGCTTATTCCAGCTCAAGATGGTGCACAGCCGACGTATCAGCTCATTCCCAAGCCAAAGAATAAACATACCTCAGAAGAAATGAAGCAAGCTGGATTAGACAGCTTCACAAGGAACACCATCTCGTCAACAGTCTCCAACGCCTACCTTAGCAAGATCATCAACTGTAACACTGCAAAGGAGTTGTGGGAAACCCTAGCCAAACTATGCGAAGGGTCAGAGGTGATAAAAGAAAATAAATTCACGATTGCCTGTCAGAAGTTTGATAACTTCAAGCAGCTTGTCAACGAGTCCATCGAAGGGATGGAACTCAGATTCTCAAATATCGTGGTAGAAATTGAAACCATCAGAGCAGGGAAATACACCTAGCGAGAAAAGAACCTAAAAGTCCTTTCAGCGCTCACAGCTGAATGGAACACATACAAGGAAATACACCCAGCGAGAAAAGAACTTAAAAGTCCTTTCTCCCTGCTCAAAGCCAACGAATACAACTTGAAGATTACCATGAAGGAATCTTCAAGCAATCAGAATGATGGAGAGCTGACACCTGCGCCAAAGGAGATTGCGTTCAGAGCTAACTCTGAAAAATCCACATACATGCAGTCAGCTGAGTCATCAAAGAAGGACAAGAAGGACATGAGCAAGGAAGAGCTACTTGAAGAGATAGCCATGCTGGTCAAAACCTACAACAGACTCAACACCAGCAAGGGCAAATACAAGAGGTTCGCAAAAACTTACAGAGACAAGTACGCAGCAGCTGATGAGAAGTTAGCTGACAAACGAACAGACGAAGGATGCTTTAACTGCAAGGAACCGGGACACTACCGGCTAGATTGTCCTAAGTTATCCAAGAAAGATAAAGACCAACTGAAAGCTAAGGCAGCTGACAGAAGGAGAGCCTACATCGCCGATGAGTAGTCGGAGTGCAACAAAATGGATGATAACATGCCATTTTCAGACTCAGAAGAAGAAGCACTGATGGCTCATGATGAACCTGAATGAGATACATGCTTCATGGGACAGACAGACGGATTCGATGAAGATGAGGTAATCTCAAGAACTCAAAATCTATCTAACCTCTCACCAACACACGAACACTCTACACAAGTTTCAGAATCAGGGCTACCTGATTGGAGTTTAGTAGAGAAGGTTATAAACGATTCCAAGGAGCTTCAAGAGATCCTTGATGTCATAATGTGTGAGAATGCCGAGCTGAAGGTGGAACTGGAAAAGAAAAAGGTATCAGAAGCAGCTAATACAACACAGCTCCAAGAGGAAGTTATTTCACTAAAAGACAAAATACGGAAACAAGATCAGCTGATGAAAGACTTCTACTATGAAAAGAAACAGCTGATGGAAGAATTGGAAAAGGCCACAGCTGAAACGGAAAAGAAGTCAGCTGAGATTATAGAGCTGAAAAGTTCCGAAGAAGTACTATCTAAGAAGATGGTAGCTCTCATCAAAGCTACAACAACGATGGACGAAATCATAAGTGCCCAACGTCCAGCAGCACTCAAAGCAGGACTGGGTTACAATGGATCAAAGGATAACACAAACATTGTTTCCACTAGTGGAACAAAGGTAATGTTTGTTAGAGCAAAGGAAAACCCAATTCCAGCTGCTCAACAACGACCGTTGATGATACAACAGGCATCAAAAAGGCCAGCTGTGAGACAACCTCAAGCACAGATCAGACAACAACGTGCTCAAACTCAACAAAGACAGCAGGCTGGACAGTTCAGATGCCAGCAACATCAACAACACGTCGAAAGATATCAACCAAGGTATCAAAGGAGATATCCAGCTGGATATCACTCATATGATAACGAGCTGAAGCATCAGTTCCAGCCGAGATATCACAAGAGTCAGCAGAGACAAAGGAACGTCTCAGCTGGGTACTCAGCTGGATACCGAAAAAGACCCGGACATCAACAAAGAAATCAAGCTGCGAAAACACTGAGATCAAGACCCCACCAGCAACAACCGAAAAACACAAAGAATGTGTACATCGACTCAGCTGGAAGGATCATCAGATCAAATGACCCAATTCGAGTCATCAAGAAGATCTGGATCGTGAAAGGATCTCTGTCTAACCCACAAGGACCCAATTAAAACTGGGTACCTATATTTTGATATTTGTCATAGGTTGCAAGGGAACGACGCATCATTGAGGAGTCGATGAGAACACTATAGTACTTGGACAGAGGATGTTCCAAGCACATGACCTACTTAATGCATCTACTCCAGGAGTACATCGAGCGTCCAGGCCCACAAGTAACATTTGGTGACAACTCCAAAGGTCTAACCAAAGGTTATGGTACATGTAAAACTAAAAATGTTAAAATCTCTAATGTTTCATATGTACAAGGATTGTAACATAACTTGCTTTCTATTAGCCAATTCTGCGACAACGGTTTTTCTGTCAAGTTTGATGCACAAGGATGTACAGTGAAGCACATGGAAACCAAGCAGATACTACTAAGAGGGAAAAAGAAGGAAATATGTACTTTGCTGACTGGAACAGCAGCCCTCCTGAGACTTGTCTTGTATCCAAAAGCAGTAATGAAGTCAGCTGGCTGTGGCACAGACGGCTGAATCACCTCAACTTCAAGACAATCAACAAACTGGCTAGGAACCAGCTCGCTAATAGAATTCTAGATCAAGTATATGACAAAAGTCATATGTGCAGCGCATGCCAACAAGGAAAACAAACAAGAATTTCATTCTCACTCAAGCCAGTACAGTCAACTGATCGCGTTCTTCAACTCTTACACATGGATCTCTTTGGTCCAGTTACTCCAGTAAGCTTCAATGGCAGAAAATATACTCTAGTCGTAGTGGATGACTTCTCAAGATTCACATGGGTGTCATTCCTGTACCAGAAGAGCGAAATAAGGACTAAGCTACCAATCCTGCTGGAAAGACTGTCAACTCAGAAGGAGTGCAAGATAATGTCAATCAGATCAGATCGAGGAACGGAGTTTCTGAATGAAACTATTTATGAATACTGTGAGAAGAACGGAGTTCATCATCAAACCTCAGCAGCGCGCACACCCCAGCAGAATGGTGTAGTAGAGAGGAGGAACAGAACACTCAAAGAAGCGGCTATCTCAATGCTAGCCAGCTCAGCCATTCCAAAGAAGTTCTGGGCCGAGACAATCAACACAGCATGCTTCACTCAGAATTGCTCTCTACTCACATCAAGGCAAGAAAAGACGCCGTATGACCTATGGAATAATAGAATACCTTACATTGGATATTTCAAGGTCTTCGGATCCAAATGTCATATCCTAAACAATGAAAAAACCCAGCTCAAGACGTTCGACGCGAAGATTGACAGAGGAGTATTCCTTGGTTACTCTGCTGTGAGTATAGCTTACAGAGTCTTCAACAGAAGAACTCAAACGGTCGAAGTAACTCCACATGTTTCCTTTGACGAATCATCATTCGAATATAGAGATTCTATCAAACGAAGAAATGAAGGAGAATCTTCAAGGCAGATTCAGACAAGATCTCAAAAGAATTAAATCAGGAATCTGGCCGAACCATTAATATGGAATGATGAGCAAGAGGAGGAGCCTCAAATCAATCAGGAAGTTCCGCCAGCTGGAAATCAAGAGGAACCTCCAACGCCAAATCAAGGGGGAATGCCATCAGCTGGAAATCCAGACACAGCTGAATCCCCAGCTCTATCTCCAGCAGAGCTCCTACAGAAATCACCTCAAAACTCAATCCAAGTAGTGTCTCATTCTCAATACTTAACTCCAGAACAACTCCAAACCAGACGAAATCTAGCCACTTCAAGCATCAATCAGCTGAAAGAAAAAATTCGAAGAAGAAGAAGAAGATGGATCGAAGATCATCCATCATCAGAAATCATTGGAGAACTATCTGACCAAGTCAGAACCAGAAGCTCAGCTGCTCAAGCTTCATCGGATCATGATGAGTGTGTATTTTGGTTGTTCAGAAGTTAAGTTTTCTATGATTTTATATGGATATAATGCACGATTAAGTGTGGTTTTTATGCAGGAATTGCAGATTTCGGTTGTTGATATATTTGGATGAAAGAAGTCGAAAAGATGGATTTTGTGTCCAATTATAGAAGATTGAAGTCAAAGATGGAAGAGAATTGGATGGGCCGGGCTTTATTATTTTGTAATCCTTAAACAATATATTTAGATACCTATTATATTTAGAATTCTATTATTTAATTATTTTCCTAGGTTATTTAAGTTAGAATTGGCTATATATATATTTGTTAGACTAGCAGCATTATGCCTTTTGATTCCTCAGTTTTTATGTTTTTTTAGCCGCCATTAGGGAGATTAGTTTTCAATTCCTACTTTACTTTTAATTGCTCTTAACCGCCGCATAGAAGACACGCATAAGAGTTGGGAGCAGAATACTTTTGAGATTTCTTGAGACTTATTAATTTCTTCAGTTTTATAGATTAATATTACGGTTTCGTTATTTTGTTTTATTATGTTTATTTTTAATAGCATGAGTAGCTAATTCATTAATTCGGCGAGAATATTGAAACACTAGTCTAATAATCTGTGAGATCTAATTGTTCGTATAATTAATTTCCTAGGGTTTCGATTTATTCCTTGTGTTTAAAGTTAATTCCGATTTTGTTTAAGTCTGATCAACTTAGATTTAATTGGATTACAGTCAATTAGTTCCCCCAATCCGTAATTATTGGAATAGGGCTAATTAGTGATAAAGCTACCATGTTCGTAGTAGGAATAAATTGGTAGACGGGTTATTACTTGCGTTCTTGGGTAATTCGTCTAAATTGGGTTCCTTCAGATCTAAAAGCTATTAGAGCATTAAATCTAGGTCTGGCGTCTCCAGCTAGGTTGTGTTTTAATAAGGGAAATAGTTAGGTCTGGCGTCTACAGCTAACTATCGATAAAGCACGTAGGAATTGGGGTATGTCCGCTGCGTTCACGGTACCCTATAACTGGTTGGTTCTTGGGAATTAATTAATCTTTGCATCGATGATCAGAGCCTAGACTAGTGTGGATTTATTCGAAGCCGGATTGCTTTTCTTTTTATTGAATTTCCATTTATTACTATTTTGTTAATTTCTTTGTCTTCTTAGTATTTAATTAATTTATCTCAATTTAAGGCGTGGTGGCTACACCAAAATTAGATTTATAGGAAAAATAGGTGAATTCCCGTTCTCTGTGGTTCGACCCTGCTTATTGTTATACTAATTTAATTCTGAGCGAATTGCAGGAATTATTTGGTGGTATACGACATCCACCAAATTGGCGCCGTTGCCGGGGAACGGTGTTTATTAATTTATTTTTCCTATTGATCTTGGGTTACTTTTCTGTTGTTTATGAGCAGGGCCTCTAACCCGGACCTTCTATATCATCCTGAAATTGAGAAGTTCGCGAAACGGTTGAGGAAGGAGGCCAAGCTTAAGAAGCAGCAGAATCTGTTGGAACCGCAAGGTGATCCGTCTGCCCAGACAGAAGCTGTTTACGAATCTGACAGTAGTGTTCCAGAAGCTGAAAGTGTTCCGTTTCCCCAAACAGAAGGTATTTCTGAAGCAGAAACAGAAACCGAGGAAGAAGTTGAGTCCACTTTCGTCGCGATTACTGAAGTCGACATGGCAGATGAAGATCCAAGACTGAGTGAGCTTTCGAGCCATCTGGAAGATGATCCTCCGACACCGATACTCATACCAGATTTGGAGGCGTCGATCGAGATCAAGTTGGGATTGCTGAATGTTTTACCTAAATTCTATGGTAAAAAAGGAGAGGATCCGTACAACTTCCTGAGTGAGTTCGTCAAGATATGCAAGGTGCAGAAACGACCAGCTGGAGTTACTGAAGAACAATTCAAGTTAGCGGCGTTTCCTTTCACTCAGACGGCAGAGGCGAACGCCTGGTTCACAAGCCTCCCGCCAAACTCCATATCTACATGGGCTGACATGAAGAGGTTGTTTTTGGAGCATTTCTTTCCTCCGACTAAGACTAATGCATTGAAGAAGGAGATTAGCAGAGTGAAGCAAGAATATGATGAATCGTTGAGCACTTACTGGACGAGATTTAAGAAGCTGGTGGATAGTTGCCCGAACCATAGATATTCTGAGGGTGAATTGTTGCAGTATTTCTATCAAGGAATGACTGTTGACACAAAGAATCTTGTCAACTCATCAAGTGGAGGAGGATTTTCACATTGCAGAGTGAGCGAAGCTAAGAAGTTGATTCAATACTTGGTAGAAGCGACAAGAGAATACGAGGAGCCTAACCCTCGTTTGCTTAAGAGAGCTGCACAAGCAAGTTCCTCCAATTTTGAAGAAAAGTTTGATGAGAGAATGAGAAGGATGGAAATAATGTTGAATACTGTGGTTGAGAAAGTTGCAAGTGCTGAACCGACGGAGAAACCATGTGGTATGTGTGGTAATTTGGGCCACTTAACGGTGCAGTGCAAATTGAACGAAGAGAATCACATTGCTCAAGCAAATTCATTTGAAAGTTGGTATGATCATCTACCACCAAAGAGAGATCCTTTCTCGAACACTTATAATCCAGGTTGGAGAGATCATCCTAATTTTCGTTGGAGCGATCAAAGCAATCAAGTGCAGCAACAATCTCAACAAGTACAGCAGCAACAAAACTACCGACCACCTTATCAAAGAGGATTTCAGCAACCACCACCTCCTTCGCAAGAAAAGAAAGGAAAGTCCCTTGAAGAGATGATGGCTGATTTGATTGGCTCGCAGCAATTTTTGCAAGATAATATGCAGCAACTCCAACAAACTCAAAATGAGCAAAAAGTGTGCATAGATGGCTTAGCTCGTCAAATGTCTCAACTCTCGACTTCCATGAATGAACTCAAGGGGAACCAAGGCCGATTACCATCACAAGTTCAAGTGAACCCTCGAGAACATGTGAACTTTATCACGTTGAGAAGTGGCAAGGAGTTGTGTGAGCTACCAATCGAGAAGTCGGAAAAGAGTCCGAGAAACGGATCTGGAGAAATAACCAGTTTCGCCAAACGGGACAATTCTGATGTTCCAGCAGAAGATGAAGATGAAAATACGTTCTGTTTACCCAAACAGAACACTGATCCGACAGTTGTGCTGAAGGGAAAGGAAGCTGAAAAGGAAACCGAATTTGAGGAGCCAAGTGAGGTACATAAACCTTTGAGCTTATATGATCCTAACATTGTGATTCCAGCACCTTTTTCCCAGAAGATTAGCGAAGAAGAGACCGGAGGTAGATTCCATGGACTTTATGTCAATATTTGGAAGGCTAGAAATTAACCTTCCATTCCTTCAAGCGATCAAGCTTCCTCCGTTGAGCAAATTCATGAAGGATTTCATTGCTGGAAAGTCAAAGGATTCTGGGAAGATTTTGATGAGTGGGAACGTATCAGCTGTGATACAAAAAAAATTGCCACCCAAATGCAAGGACCCAGGTATGTTCTTTTTGCCTTGCTACATTGGAGGTACAAAGCTTAAGCATGCTATGTGTGATTTAGGAGCATCTGTTAACGTCATGCCATTATCTATTTATAATAGCTTAACTGGTGTGGAGTTGATAGATACTAAGGTTGTGATGAAGTTAGCTAATGGGTCATGTGTTTATCCTGAGGGTATTTTGGAGAATGTTCTTGTGAAAGTGCATGATTTTGTTTATCCTGCTGATTTCTATGTGGTGAAAATGAGTAATATGCAGTCGAATGATTCAGCTAGTGTTCTATTAGGTCGTCCTTTCTTAAGGACTGCTAAGTCGGTCATTGATGTCTTTAATGGTACTATTTGCTTGGATTATCATGGAGAAAAATTCACTTTCAATATTGATGATACCATGAATAATCCTCTTGATGTTAAAGGTGCATATGCCATTGATGTGATTGACCCTCATGTCCAAGAATTTCTTGAGACTGAATTAATGCAGGAAAAGCTAGATCTAATTTCGATGAAAGGGGCGACTGGTTTTGCTGCTCAAGATTCTGGAAAAATGTCCAGTTTGCCCAAACAGGATCCCTGCGACAGATCAGTGGCATTGGATGTGAAGCTACCCAAGTTAGAGCTTAAGCCACCTAAATTCGCAAGAAGAAGGCTTGGGTGATTTCTTTCCTTTTCTTTATTTTTATTTTTTTATTTTTTTATTTTTTGTTTTTTTTCTTTGTTTTTATTTTATTATTTTTTTTTCTTTAGGTTTTGTGTTTGCGTCTATGTATTTGTTCTCCTTGTTTATGCTTTTTCTTTGTTTGCTTGAGGGCAAGCAAAGCTTAAGTGTGAGGAGGTTGTCTTTGTGTGTTTACATTAGTTCGTTTGTTATATTTTTTTTTTATTGAGTCAAGTTTTTGTGTCAAGTAAAGCCAAGTATTGCCGGATTTGTTGATGTTTGTGGATTTACCCTGCCGTTTGAGTCTTGTGATTAACTTGGTGATTCAATATGCTTTTAAATGGTGGGATGTGATTTAATTTTTGAAGAATTATTGAATGATACTTGGGATGACGAAAAAGGGCAATAATTGAATTTTTAAACCCACACTAAATGAGATTTGAGCCTATTATAGTAGAGCACTCTCTACTTTGTTCTTTCTGAGAGAATTTAATTCACAAGGTTGCAATATCGAGTGTGCCATTTTGTAATGCATGATAGAAGGCATTAGGGTGAACCACTTTTGGCCTGAGTTTCATTGCCTAACCTTTACATTAACCCCTAGTGAGCCATTTTTGAGCCTTGACCATTTCTTTGACTTGAGCTACTAAATATTTAACCAAGGCCTGTTTTTGACTTTCTCTTGGCCCTATTGTGCATGTTCAAATTCGAAAATTCATCTATGTGTGATTTTAGTGAAAAAGGCAATTTTTGTACGTTCAGTCTGCCCTGACAGAACCATGTGCTGGATTTCTGTTATGAAAAAGTCGATATTTGGTTCTGTTTGGCCAAATGGAGAGGAGCTGTAACTCATGTGTTGTGTTGCTTATCTTTGGGATGTATTATGAAGTTGTCAATTGTATGTTTGTTCGAAATTTGAGAAAAAAAGGTGCTGAAAAAAAAGAATAAAAAAATAGGAAAAAAAGAGAAACAGAAAAGAAAGAAAAAATGCACCTGAGTTGAGTTGACATACAGTTTGATGGTTAGTTTGTTGAGATGAGTTAGTTTGTTCTCCTTGTGATGCCTAATTTGCATGGATGATGATTCGGTTTGGATATGCATGATATTTGTTCTTATTTTCTGAAGCCTAGGAATCCCTGTTAGATCTTTCCAAATTTTGAATGGTCCCTAGCCCCATTACGCCAAATGAGAAAAGTCCTTCTTGAGTTACATATTGGCGGCTTTATATCGCGATCGAGTTAAATTTGTTTATGAGTGACTGTCCTGGAGTAGTGTAGGAAGTGAATGAGTGAATCAGGTGAGATAAGTTTGATTGTTGCCCGATTTTGACTAAGTTGATGATAATGAGGCATACTTGAGATTACATTCCATTCATTTGATGGTTGAGAATCTTTTGTGAGTTGCTTGATTTTTACTTGGCAGTAGAAAGTTTACGGACATAAACAATTTGGTATTTACTTGGCTATTGTGTGTCGAGTCAGTTCGTGTCTCATTTCTTATTTTTATATCTTCTTTTCCTATTGAGTTGTTCATGTTGAGTCCTGGGAATTTAATGTTTCTGAACAACCATGTTTGATGATTGAGTTTGATTCATTTCATACTTGAGGGCAAGTATAATTCAAGTGTGAGGAGATTTGATGAGTGTGTATTTTGGTTGTTCAGAAGTTAAGTTTTCTATGATTTTATATGGATATAATGCACGATTAAGTGTGGTTTTTATGCAGGAATTGCAGATTTCGGTTGTTGATATATTTGGATGAAAGAAGTCGAAAAGATGGATTTTGTGTCCAATTATAGAAGATCGAAGTCAAAGATGGAAGAGAATTGGATGGGCCGGGCTTTATTATTTTGTAATCCTTAAACAATATATTTAGATACCTATTATATTTAGAATTCTATTATTTAATTATTTTCCTAGGTTATTTAAGTTAGAATTGGCTATATATATATATTTGTTAGACTAGCAGCAAATCATACCTTTTGATTCCTCAGTTTTTATGTTTTTTTAGCCGCCATTAGGGAGATTAGTTTTCAATTCCTACTTTACTTTTAATTGCTCTTAACCGCCGCATAGAAGACACGCATAAGAGTTGGGAGCAGAATACTTTTGAGATTTCTTGAGACTTATTAATTTCTTCAGTTTTATAGATTAATATTACGGTTTCGTTATTTTATTTTATTATGTTTATTTTTAATAGCATGAGTAGCTAATTCATTAATTCGGCGAGAATATTGAAACACTAGTCTAATAATCTGTGAGATCTAATTGTTCGTATAATTAATTTCCTAGGGTTTTGATTTATTCCTTGTGTTTAAAGTTAATTCCGATTTTGTTTAAGTCTGATCAACTTAGATTTAATTGGATTACAGTCAATTAGTTCCCCCAATCCGTAATTATTGGAATAGGGCTAATTAGTGATAAAGCTACCATGTTCGTAGTAGGAATAAATTGGTAGACGGGTTATTACTTGCGTTCTTGGGTAATTCGTCTAAATTGGGTTCCTTCAGATCTAAAAGCTATTAGAGCATTAAATCTAGGTCTGGCGTCTCCAGCTAGGTTGTGTTTTAATAAGGGAAATAGTTAGGTCTGGCATCTACAACTAACTATCGATAAAGCACGTAGGAATTGGGGTATGTCCGCTGCGTTCACGGTACCCTATTACTATTTTGTTAATTTCTTTGTCTTCTTAGTATTTAATTAATTTATCTCAATTTAAGGCGTGGTGGCTACACCAAAATTAGATTTATAGGAAAAATAGGTGAATTCCCGTTCTCTGTGGTTCGACCCTGCTTATTGTTATACTAATTTAATTCTGAGCGAATTGCAGGAATTATTTGGTGGTATACGACATCCACCAGATCATCAAAAAGCAGCTGACACAGCTCAACTCTCAGTAGAGCTAGAACTGACTGTCTATTGTAAAGACACAGCTCTAATGGAGTGCTATGTAGCTCAAGTTCCAGAGCCTCAAACCATTCTAGAAGCCTTGAAAAGTGTACCCTGGACAAACGCCATGCAGGAAGAGCTAAATGAATTCCTCAGAAATTGTGTATGGGAATTGGTCGATAGACCTGAAGGAGTCAAAGTCATCGGACTCAAATGGATCTTCAAAAATAAGCTGGATACCCTTGGAGTAATCATCAGAAACAAAGCTCGACTCGTTGCCAAGGGTTACACACAACAAGAAGGAATTGACTTCGAAGAATCATTTGCTCCAGTAGCACGATTAGAAGCAATCAGATTATTTCTCGCTTATGCAGCACATCACAAATTCAAGGTCTATCAAATGGATGTGAAGTGTGCATTCTTAAACGGAGAAATCAAGGAAGATGTCTATGTTGAACAACCACTAGGATTTGAAGTAGAAGGAAATAAAGTCTACAAGTTAAAGAAGACGTTTTATGGATTGAAACATGCACCTCGAGTCTGGTATGATACTCTATCAAATTTCCTTGAATCCAAAGGATTCAAGAATGGCTCAGTAGACAGAACACTCTTCACCATCAAATTGGGAGAAGACATCCTGGTTGTTCAAATATATGTAGACTACATCATCTTCAGATCAAGATCAACATTCTTATGCCAACGATTTGGCGAGATGATGTCAAAACAGTTCGAAATGTCTATGATGGGAGAAATGAGTTTCTTCCTAGGACTTCAAGTCAAGCAATCAGCTGAAGGGATTTTTATAAATCAATCCAAGTACGTAAAAGACTTAATCGCCAATTATGGAGTTCAATCCAGTAGAACAGTAAAGATCCCGATGAACACCAACTGGAAGATTGAACCCGGAACTGAAGGAAAGTCAGTTGATTCCAGCAAATACAGAGGGATAATAGGTTCCCTACTGTATCTAACAGCTAGTCATCCAGACATCTCTTTCGCAGTCGGAGTGTGTGCCAGATTTCAAATTGATCCAAAGGAGGCACACATGTAAGCAGCCAAGAACATTCTCAAATATCTCAAAGGAACTCAGAATGTTGGGCTGTGGTACCCAGCTGAAGACAATCTACAGCTGACTGGATATTCAGACTCAGACTTCACTGGAGATCGGTTGGATAGAAAATGAAATTCAGGAACATGTCAGTTCCTAGGAAGCAAGTTGATCTCGTGGTTTTCAAAGAAACAAACATGCGTCTCAACTTCCACAACAGAAGCAGAATATATGGCAGCTGGAAGCTGCTACTCACAAATTCTCTGGCTGAAACATCAGCTGGATGACTATGAAGTAAAAACTAGACAAGTTCTAATTTTCTGTGATAGCTCAAGTGCTATCGCTATATCAGAAAATCCAGTACATTACACAAGATGCAAACATATGGACATGAAACATCACTTCATCAGAGATCACGTGGAAAAGAAGGATGTGATTGTTGAGAAAATTCACACAGACATACAACGTGCTGATATACTCACAAAGCCGCTGGTAGAGGCAAGATTCAAGATGCTGTGCGGAGTACTTGGATTA
This sequence comes from Agastache rugosa, assembly GCA_031470985.1. NCBI lineage: Eukaryota > Viridiplantae > Streptophyta > Magnoliopsida > Lamiales > Lamiaceae > Agastache > Agastache rugosa. The sequence continues at coordinate 22,801,899 of CM062604.1, forward strand.
CTCAACCCAGACGAAGCTACATCCAGCTGAATGGAAGCAGATCCAGCTGGAATTCAGAATCAACCTCAAAGGAGAACCTAGCTGAGAAAGAAATAAGCTCAGCTGGATGCCTAAGTTGAAGGATTATTCAGCTGAGGGGAAAACCAGCTGGAAAAATGATCACTCAACACAGCTATTCATAACCGAGGTATCAGCTGAATATGATGATCAGCTAAGAGGTTTGCAACATCATTACATATACATATTCATTCTGTTTTAGACAGACATCAGTCAAATCATATCACGTCAAATCTAATCAGATTTAATTAAAAGTCTGCAAAGAACTGAAACATGAGAGTTTCGAGGTAGAAGTCAAAATGCCTCAACCGTCCTCACGCGAGCATTAACTCGTATTTTCTGAACAAGAAACTGATATAACGCGAGAATCACTCCCAGTCGTAGATCTTCATACCAAACTACCAATCTTGATCGTCCATTCATCAAGAAAGTTGATATATATATATATGCTAGAAGAGATACGCAATTATTCGCCTTAACCCTAAATTTTTTTTTATTCGGCACTCTTTCTTCTTTCTCCCCTATATATATTATCTGTTCTACTAACAAAATAAGCAGAAGAAGAACATGGAATATAGAAAGATATCTGCAGAAGCCGATCAACATGAAGAGTCTGTCAAAGCTTCACGTTAAGAGTTGCTAAACTCTCAGAAACCCCAAAAATATGGAGTTCCAGGAGATAACGAAGCTCATCGACAGATCCAGTCTAACGGAGTGGGTAACTGCAAAGCTCAAGAACATCATTCACCAGGAAGTTACAGAATTCTTCCTGGGAATGTCAAAGGAAAAAGACCTCCTCCGCTCTAATGGTTCGCTCAAAATAAAAGAGAGAACGGGACACACAACTCCCTGGGATGCGAAAATCAACGTCAAGAGGATCCTGTCAAAGGAATTCAACCTGAGAGAAAGCCCAGTCAGAACTGGACGAGAAAAAGAACAAACATGTCAAAGCTCTTGCTCCGCCACAGGAGGCACAGAAAAAGATGCAGGAAACAAAACAACATGCATCTATTTCCTTCCCAACTGGGAAGAAGAAACAATATGAGGAGACAAAACAAGCTGAAGCACAGTCTTCAAAGAGAAGACTCAAGTTAAAGGTGCCCAGTCAGTCAGCCGAGAAGCCAGCTGACATTGAGAGAGAATTCGTAACTACTCTCCGGAGAGCAGAAGGTCCACAAGCGGTGGTTTCTTACGGTGGAGAAGAAGTTCATGTGCCAGCGTGAACATCATTAACGCCACCACCTCAACGACGTATTCCAGCTGATCAACTAAGCTTAGACCCCAATCAACTAAGCTTAAACCTCACAGTAGATGGAATACTTCAACCGCCTTCTCCTCAATTTCCTTCAGCTCGACAGGGACACTAACTTCATGATCAACTCATGGAAGTTGAAGCTCAAGCCCCTGCACCAAGCTCAAGTGGAAAGCATCATCCAACCGATGATCACTTGTAGCTGGATGATGAAAACAAGAGCTGAACCCCTTACCCCCACTTCAGAAGTGGAAGGGAAATACTTAAGTCCCTCAAGAGTTGCACGTGACGCCTCCATCTCAAGGTTTGAAAACCTCTTTCTTAAAGGAGTCACAAGCACACTGCAACAAAATCCCGAACTAGCTTCGCTCCTAGCCGCTACCAAAATAAGCAACTGGTACGCAACTGAAGAGCTGATTTAGACTTTCTCATTCAATCTAATGAAGTTTGAAGAAGCCAAAGTGCAAGGAATGAAGTTGTGCCCTACTCAGAAGATGTCATTTCTAGAGCCAACTCATACCTCCAAGCACTCAGTTGGACCGCCCCAGCTAAAACAGCCAAGGAAGCTGTGCCTGTAATCACAACTGAGGCTAATGCTATTGAAGAAGAGCCAGCCGATGTAACAGCTAAGCCACGAAGACTCCAGACTCCGTTGTTCAGAGCTGACAGCCGCAACACAGCCGAACTGAACATCGCAACAGCTGACAACATAGCGAAGATCGCTGACACAATTCAGGATATTACACAGCTCAATAAGACGATAGTGTGTCTCTCACGCCTTGTTGATTATGCCAAAAAGAAGAAAGATAATGAGACAGAGGCAAAGGCAAAACTGCTGAGCTAGAGGAACCAGCTGAACCAGCTCAAGGAGAAACAGAGTCAAAATAAAGAAGCAGCGGATGCAGAAGAGAAGACCCACCCAGCTGGGATTGAAGACTGAAGATAGAAGATTTTTTTTCTTCGATTTATTTTAACTGCTGTAATTTCTTACATTAATAAAACAAAGTTTTTTTTGCTCTCAAAGCTTACCCTGATGACAATTACTTTTTATCCAGGCTCTGAACTCTGAACTCTAAAACTGCTGATTTTTTTTACCCTCTTAAAACATATGGGGAAGCTAAGGGGAAGCTTCATAATTTGTCTCAGTTAGGTTTTGGCATCATCAAAAAAGGGGAAATTGTTGGGAAAATTATAAAGTTTTGATTTAATACCAAAATCCAACTGTTCTCCAACCAAGTAGATGATCGCATCAACCTAAGTAGTGTTTTCCAGCTCTTCTGTTTGAGCTTTAGATTTTCTAAAGTTTACAGCTTCAAGAAGCGGAAGACAGCAGAAGCTCAAGACAGTAGAAGATCCAGCTGTGTTCACAGCAGGAGTCAACTATCAGCTGAGTTTTCCAGCTGAGCTGAGTTCAAAACAGAGCAGGATCAAACTGAAGTTTGATCGAGCTGAGTTCAAGACACAGCTGATCCAGCTGTACACAACAAAGGGAACTAACTCTGAAGACGTCATTTCAGGTCAGTTTACCAAATCCAGCTCTAAATTCAAAAACCAGCTCCAAAGGCAAAGATCTCGGTATCAGAGAAAGTCAACACACCTCGACCAATGAGGGATTGCCAAATCAGCATCCTAGACTTCTGAACCTAGGATGTGACACTGATGAAGATAGGTGCAGAAATGTCCAATGACAGATTATGAATTTAAGACGAGTAGGTGAGATTCAAACGGCTCCTCCAACGGCTAGTCTTGAATCTCTACCTATACATACCCGTCTTCAATCTCAGGATCAAAAACAAAAAACTCTCTACAAGCTTTCATTTTCTGAATTCATCAAGCCTTCAAAAGCTCATTAGCAGTTCTAAATAGTTCAAAGAACACTTTATCTTAAAGTGTTTCTAGTCCATAAACTGCCCAGTTTTTCGTCTGATTCCTAGGCAGAAATCATTGTATATCTTAAGCCTAGATTTTGAACGAGTTCATCTAATTCTAAGTTCTTCATTGTAAGAACTCGTTCATAGTTAGAACCACAAACCAAACCCCTCTTTACCCAGAAAGGTTAGGTCAAGGTTACGCTTGCTTGAAGCGCGAAATTCAAGTGGTTGTAAGGTTTTTTCAGTACCCGCAAACTGAAAGGTTTAGGCTTGACAGTGCCCGTAAACTGTTGGAACACAGCTCGGGTTAGAGTTGTGAAGTTGCTTGGTACTTGGAAACCAAGTGGTAGTGAATTACCAGTGAATCTGGTCGTGGACGTAGGAGGTGTTAATCCGAACCACGTAAAATCTCGTGTTATTTTCTTTCTCGTTATTTTCAGTTATTGTACTAACTCCATTAGCACATTGCATCTTTATCAAATCTGCATACTCGGCTGCTCTCCAAAGACAGCTATGTGTTGTCAGAAACGTGCACAACTTGATAAAGCCGAAAACGTAAAGATAATATTTTCAAGCTGAGTTTTTCTAAGCAACCGAGCTAAGTTTTAAAACCACCATTTTCTGCACCTCCAGCTGAGTTATTAGCCCAGCTGACCTTCCTCAGTTGGATTCATAACTGAGCTCACGCACTCTGTTTTAAACTAGATTAAAAAGTTTTTAAAACTCTATCTTTGGTGTATTCACCCCCCTACACCAAAGACCCAGCTCAGGGACCATCACAAACACTTAATTTTAGTGAATTTATAATTTACGAAATGAGATTGCATCGCCAGATTTGTTGGCGTCAATAAGGGATGTGAGAGTTTTTAAATGAAAAAAATTACTTCACTATCCCTTTAGGCAATTAAATTTAATAAATTAAAGTTAATTAAATTCAATTTTTATCCACATGTAATCATCTAGGCCATCAATTTATTTTTTATCTATGGCCTACAAAAGTTTCTAGTTTCTACAATAGGAAAAGTTTTCACATGAACTCATCCCGATATATTATCACATATATCGGTAATGCATAAATTGTAAAAACTTACTCGCTCTGTTTTTTAATACTCCCTCCGTCCCACAGAATATGGTCTATTTGTTTTCGGCACGGATATTAAGAAAAAGAGAATTAGGTGTAATAAAGTGTTAATAAAGTAACTTTTTAGTTAATAAAGTATTTTTTTGGTCAACAATGTACAAAGTACTTTTTTAGCTTAAAGTAAGCTCTAATTCTTTCCCAAAAAGGAAACAAGCCATATTCGGCGGGACGACCCAAAATGAAAAACAGGTCATATTCGGTGGGACGGAGGGAGTAAGTGTCTGTTGGGAAAATTATAAGGTTTCGATTTGATACCAAAACCCAACTGATTCTCCAACCGAATAGATGATCGCGTCAACCTAAATAGTGTTTTCCAGCTCGCCTGTTTGAGCTTTAGATTTTCTAGGCTTACAGGTTAAGGAAGCGGAAGACAGCAGTCGACCCAGCTGTGTTTATAGCTGGAGTCAGCTAGCAGAAGACAGCAGTCGACCCAGCTGTGTTTCCAGCTGGAGTCAGCTAGCAAAAGACAGCAGGCGTCAACCTTCAGCTGAGTGATCCAGCAGAGCCTGATCAAGCTGAAGAGAATTCGAGCTGAGTTCAAAACACAGTCGGTCCAATACAGAACTAAGGGAACTATCTCTGAAGACTTCACTTCAAGACAGTCCAGCTCTGAATTCAAAAGCCAGCTCTAAAGGCAGAAGATCCCGGAATCAGAGGAAGTCAACCTACCTCGACCAATGAGGGATTGCCAGATCAGCATCCTAGACTTCAGGACCTAGGATGTGACACAAATGAAGACATGTGCGGGTCGCCCAACGGCAGATCTTGTATTTAAGAAGAGTAGGTAAGATTCAAACGGCTCCTCCAACGGCTAGTCTTGAATCTCTACCTATATAAACCCGTCTTCAACCTCAGGATCAGATACGAAAAACTCTCTACAAGCTTTCATTATCTGAAATCATCATTCTTTCAAAAGCTCTCAAGCAGTTCTACATAGATCAAAGAACACTTTATCTTAAAGTGTTTCTAGTTAAGAAACTGCTTAGTTTTTCGTCTGTTCCCTAGGCCAAACTCATTGTATATCTTAAGCCTAGATTTCGAACGAGTTCATCATACTCTAAAGTTCCTAATTGGAACCCCATACCCAAACCCAAACCCAGAAAGGTTAGGTAAAGGTACGCTTGCTCGAAGCGTGTAATTCGAGTGGTTAGGTTCTTCAGTACCCGGAAACTGAAGGTGTTGGCTTGACAGTGCCCGCAAACTGTTGGAACACAGCTCAGGTTAGAGTTGTGAAGTTGCTTGATACTTGGAAACCAAGTGGTAGTGGATTACCAGTGAACCTGGTCGTGGACGTAGGAGGTGTTACTCCGAACCACGTAAAAACTCGCGTGCTTTTTCTCTCTCTCTCTTTATATTCAGTTTTGTACTAACTCTTTCATTTCATTGCATATTTGTTCAAAACTGCACACACAGCTGCTCTACAAAGACAGCTGTGTCTCTCTAAAAGTTGCACAACTTGACTAAGCTGAAAACGTAAAGTTAATCTTTTCAAACTGAGTTTTTCTAAGTAACCGAGCTAAGTTTTCAAACCACCACTTTTCGTACCGCCAGCTGAGTTATTTTATCCAGCTGACCCTCCCCAGCTGGATCGATAACCGAGCTCACCAACTCTGTGATTTAACTTGAAAAAGTTTCGAAAAATCTATTTGGTGTATTCACCCCCCCTCTACACCAAATACCCAACTCAGGGACCATCAATTGGTATCAGAGCAGTGGTTCAAAAGATCACTTTCTCTGTGTCAGTGGTCAACTGAACAGATCCGTTTTTCAGAAAAACTCATATTATTAGATACTGCATATTTCTATGGATTCTTATCTTAACAGGAATCTTCCCACCTTCTCGGTAGACGACTATGCAATCTGGAAATTCAGATTGAAAAGCTTCCTATGTGCGCATCACGACATGATGTGGGACGTCATCTCAGACGGACCCATCCTTATTTATAAACAAGGAAATGAACTCATACCTGCTCATGATGGAGGACAACCAGAATACCGGCCAATTCTCAAGCCAAAGAAGGATTACTCGTCAGAAGAACGAAAGCAAGTCGGATCGGACAAACTTCGCAAGAAACACCATCTCATCAACAGTCTCAAACGCCTACCTGAGTAAGATCATCAAGTGCGAGACAGCCAAAGAGATGTGGGAAATACTTGCCAAGCTATATGAAGGATCTGAAGAAATCAAAGAAAACAAATTCACAATAGCTTGCCAAAAATTCGACAACTTCAAGCATCTAGCCAACGAGTCCATCGAAGCGATGGAGCTAAGGTTCTCAAACATAGTCATCGAGATAGAGACAATCAGAACTGGGAAGTATACCCAGCGGGAAAAGAATCTAAAGGTTCTTTCAAAGACTTTCACCGAATGGAACACTTACAAGGTAGTTCACCAAAGTCGAAGTGACTTGGGTGATCTATCTACAGAAAGGTTGTTCTCACTCTTAAAAGCCAACGAATACAACTTGAAGATCACTCAAGAAGAATCTTCAAGCAGACAGAATGACAGAGAACTCACCCCAGCTCCAAAAGAGATTGCGTTCAGAGCCAACTCTGAAAAATCCGCATACATTCAGTCAGCTGAGTCATCGAAGAAGGATAAGAAGGACATGAGCAAGGAAGAGCTACTTGAAGAAATAGCCATCTTTGGTCAAAAACTACAACAGACTCAACACCAGCAAAGGCAAATACAAGAAGTTCGCAAGAACTTACAGAGACAAGTACACAGCAGCTGATGAGAAGTCAGCTGATAAACGAACAGAAGAAGATTGCTTCAACTGCAAGGAACCAGGACACTACCGGCAAGATTGTCCAAAGCCGTCCAAGAAAGATAAAGACCAACTGAAAGCTAAGGCAGCTGACAGAAGGAGAGCTTATATCGCCGATGAAGAATCATAGTGCAACAAAATGGATGACATGCCATTTTCAGACTCGGAAGAAGAAGCCCTGATGGCCCATGATGAACCTGATTGGGATACATGCTTCATGGGACAAACAGACGGCATCGATGAAGATGAGGTAATGTCTCGAACTCAAAATTTATCTAACATCTCACCATCACACGAACACTCTACACAGGTCTCAGAATCTGGACTACCTGATTGGAGTCTAGTAGAGAAAGTAATGAACGATTCCAAGGAACTTCAAGAGATCCTTGACGTCATTATGTGTGAGAATGCCGAGCTGAAGGCGGAACTGGAAAAGACAAAAGTATCAGACGCAGCTGATACAACTCAGCTCTAACAGGAAGTCGTTTCACTAAAAGACAAAATAGTGAAACAAGATCAGCTGATGAAGGAATTCTACTATAAGAAGAAACAGCTGATAGAAGATGTGGAAAAGGTCACAGCTGAATCGGAAAAGAAGTCAGCTGAGATCATTGAGCTGAAAAGTACCGAAGAAGTACTATCTAAGAAGATAGTAGCTCTCATCAAAGCCACGTCAACAATGGATGAGATCATTAGTGCTCAGCGTCCAGCAGCACTCAAAGCGGGACTGGGATACAACGAATCAAATGATGCCTCAAACATTGCCTCCACAAGTAGAACAAAGGTTATGTTTGTACGTGCAAATGAACCTTCAATCCCAGCAGCTCAGCATCAACAGTTGAGGACACAGCAGGCGTCGGGAAGACCAGCTGTGAAATATTCTCAAGCTCCGTCGAGAACACAGCAGGCATCAAGAAGGTCAGCTGTGCGACAACCTCAAGCCCAACTCAGACAGCAACGTGCTCAACCTCAACGAAGACAACAGGCTGGATTTTACAGATACCAGTAACAGTACCAGCACGTTGATCGATATCAACCAAGATATCAGAGATACCCAGTTGGATACCACTCATATGAGTATCAGCTGGATAATCATTTCCAGCCACAGCATCACATGAGACAGCAGAGACAAAGGAACGTCTCAGCTAGGCACACAGCTGGAAACCAAAAGAAGACAAGACGTCAAAACAGGAAGACAAAGAGATCAAGACCCCGCCAGCAACAACCGAAGAACAGAAAGAATGTGTATATCGACTCGGCTGGGAGAATTATCAGATCAAATGACCCAATTCGAGTCATCAAGCAGATCTGGGTCATCAAAGGATCTCTGTCTAACCCACAAGGACCCAATTAAAACTGGGTACCTGAATTTTAATTTTTTGTTTAGGTTGCAAGGAATCGACGCATCTCTGAGGAGTCGATGAGAACGCTATGGTACTTGGACAGTGGATGTTCCAAGCACATGACGCATCTAAAACATCTACTCCAGGAGTATATCGAGCGTACAGGTCCACAAGTAACATTTGGTGACAACTCCAAAGGCCTAACCAAAGGTTATGGTACATTTAAAACTAGAAATGTTATAATCCCAAATGTTTCTTATGTACAAGGATTGCAACATAACTTGCTTTCCATTAGCCAATTCTGCGACAACGGTTTTTCTGTCAAGTTTGATGCACAGGGATGCACAGTGAAGCACAGGGAAACCAAGAAGATACTCCTAAGAGGGAAAAGAGAAGGAAATATGTACTTTGCTGACTGGAACAGCAGCCCTCCGGAGACTTGTCTTGTATCAAAAAGCAACAATGAAGTCAGTTGGCTGTGGCACAGACGGCTGAATCATCTCAACTTCAAGACAATCAACAAACTGGCTAGGAACCAGCTCGCTAATGGAATTCCAGATCAAGTATATGACAAAAGTCATATGTGCAGCACGTGTCAACAAGGAAAGCAGACAAGAATTTCATTCTCTCTCAAGCCAGTTCAGTCAACTGATCGAGTTCTTCAACTTCTTCACATGGATCTTTTTGGTCCAGTTACCCCAGCAAGCTTCAATGGTAGAAAATATACTCTGGTCGTTGTGGATGATTTCTCAAGATTCACATGGGTATCATTCTTGTACCAGAAGAGCGAAACCAGAACTAAGCTGCCTATCCTGCTGGAAAGATTATCAACACAGAAGTAGTGCAAGATAATGTCAATAAGATCAGATCGTAGAACGGAGTTTCTAAATGAAACTATTTATGATTATTGCGAGAAGAACGGAGTTCAACACCAAACATCTGCAGCTCGCACACCTCAGCAGAATGGTGTAGCAGAAAGAAGAAACAGAACTCTCAAGGAAGCAGCTACCTCAATGCTAGCTAGCTCTGCCATTCCAAAGAAGTTCTGGGCTGAAGCAATCAACACAACTTGCTTCACTCAGAATCGCTCCCTACTCACATCAAGGCAAGGAAAGACACCGTATGAGCTATGGAATAACAGAATACCATACATTGGATATTTCAAGGTATTCGGATCTAAATGTCACATCCTCAACAATGGGAAGACACAGCTCAAGACGTTCGATGAAAAGATAGACCGAGGAGTATTCCTTGGTTACTCCGCTGTGAATAAAGCATACAGAGTCTTCAACAGAAGAACTCAAATAGTCGAAGTAACTCCACATGTTACCTTTGACGAATCCTCCTTCGAATATAGAGATTCTATCAAACGAAGAAGCGAAGGAGAATCTTCAAGATTGATTCAGACAAGGGCTCAAGAGAATAGAATCAGGAATCTAGCCGAACCAATAATTTGGGACAATGAGCCAGAGGAGGAACTTCAAATCAACCAAGAAGCTCCACCAGCTGGAAATCAAGAAGAATCTTCAACACCAAATCAAGGGGGAACATCATCAGCTGGGAATCCAAACACAACTGAGTCCCCAGCTCAATCTCCAGCTGAGCCTCTACAGAAGTCTCATCAAAATAGAAATCAAAGAGAACCTATTTCTCAAGATTTAACTCCTGAGCAACTCCAAGTCAGACGAAATTTAGCCACGAGAAGCATCAATCAATTGGAAGAAGAAATTCGTAAGAGGAGAAGATGGATTGAAGATCATCCATCATTAGTAATTATCGGAGAACCATCTGACCAAGTCAAAACCAGAAGCTCAGCTGCTCAAGCTTTATCGGATCATCAAGAAGCAGCTGACACAGTTCAACTCTCAGTAGAGCTTGAACTAACGGTCTATGATGAAGACACAACTCTAATGGCTTGTTACGTAGATCAAGTGCCAGAGCCTCAATCAATTCTCGAAGCTTTGAAGAGTGTGCCTTGGACCAACGCCATGCAAGAAGAGCTGAACGAATTCCTCAGAAATTGTGTCTGGGAATTGGTCGACAGACCTCAAGAAGTCAAAGTCATAGGACTCAAATGGATATTCAAGAACAAATTTGATACCCTGGGAGTCGTCATCAGAAACAAAGCTCGACTGGTTGCCAAGGGCTACACTCAGCAAGAAGGAATTGACTTCGAAGAATCATTTGCTCCAGTAGCACGATTGGAAGCAATCAGACTCTTTCTCGCCTTTGCAGCACATCACAAATTCAAGGTCTATCAAATGGATGTGAAGTGTGCATTCTTAAATGGAGAAATCAAAGAAGATGTCTACGTTGAACAACCTCCAGGATTCGAAGTAGAAGGAAATAAAGTCTACAAGCTAAAGAAGGCTCTTTATGGATTGAAGCAAGCACCTCGAGCTTGGTATGACACTCTGTCAAATTTTCTCGTATCCAAAGGATTCAAGAAGGGCTCAGTAGACAGAACTCTCTTTACCATCAAGTCAGGAGAAGACATCCTGGTTGTTCAAATCTACGTAGACGACATCATCTTTGGATCAAGATCAAGCTTCTTATGCCAAAGATTTGGAGAGATGATGTCAGAGAAGTTCCAAATGTCCACGATGGGAGAAATGAATTTCTTTCTAGGACTTCAAGTCAAGCTATCATTAGAAGGGATTTTCATAAATCAATCCAAATACGTGAAAGACTTGATCGCCAAGTATGGAGTTCAATCCAGCAGAATTGTAAAGATTCCAATGAACACCAACTGGAAGATTGAACCAGGAACTGAAGGGAAGTCAGTTGATTCCAGCAAATACAGAGGGATAATAGGATCCCCGTCGTATCTAACAAAGAAGTCGTCCGGACATCTCTTTCGCAATCGGAGTGTGTGCCGGATTTCAAGTTGATCCAAAGGAAGCACACATGCAAGCAGCCAAGAACATTCTCAAATATCTCAAAGGAACTCTGAATGTTGGGGGTGGTACCCGGTGAAGACAATCTACAAATGACGGATACTCGCATTCGGTACTTCGCTGGAGATCGGTTGGACAGAAAATCAACTTCAAGAACGTGTCAGTTCTTAGGAAGTAAGTTGATTTCATGGTTTTCAAAGAAACAAACGTGCGTCGCAACTTCCACGACGTGCGAATATATGGCCGCCGGAAGCCGTCGCTCGCAAATTCTCCGGCCGAAACATCACCGGATGACTATGAAGTAAAAGCGGACGGAGTTCCAATTTTCCGTGATAGCTCAAGTGCGATTGCCATATCGGAGAATCCAAGACTTCACACAAGATGCAAGCATGTAGACGTACGACATCATTTCATCGGTAGATCACGTAGAAAAGAAGGATGTGATTGTTGAGAAAATTCACACGTACATACAAATGGGCTGATATTCTCACAAAACCGCTGATAGAAGCAAGATTCAAAATACTGTGCGGATTACTTGGACTTCTCAACCCAGACGATGCTTCACCCAGCTGAATGGAAGCAGACCCAGCTGAATGGAAGCAGACCCAGCGGAATGCAAGCAGACCCAGCTGAATGCAAGCAGACATCTGAAATTCAGAATCAACGTCACTGATATCAGCTGAGAAAGAATTCAGCTAAACCAGATGCTGGAAGTGAAGGATTATTCAGCTGAGGGGGAATCAACTGGAACCACAATGACCCAGCACACCCACTCAACAGAGGTATCAGCTGACTACAATGATCAGCTGAGAGGTTTGCAACAACATTAAATACACCTACTCAATCTGTTTTTCTGTCAACTCACATCTTGTCATATCTAATCAATCTTAATTAAAAGTCTGCAAAGAATTGAATAATGGGAGTTTCGAGGCAAAAGTCAAAACACCCCAACCGTTCTCTCTTGCGCATTAACTCACATATTCTAATCAAGAAATTAATATGTCGCGAGAATCACTCCCAGCCGTAGATCTTCTTATCAATAGACAAATCTTGATCGTCCATTCATCAAGAAAACTCTTTAAATATGCTAGAAGATATACGCATCAACCCTAAAAAGTTTTTCGGCATTCTTTCTTATTACCTTCAATTGGTATTATTTGTTTCTACTAACAAAAGATGCAGAAGAAGAACGTGGAATCCAGAAAGATATCCCCCGGAGCCGATCAAACTTGAAGAATCTGTCAAAGCTTCAAGATAAGAGTTGCTTAACTCTCAGGAACTTCAAAGAAGAGGGAAGTCCAAAAGAAGGTGAAGCCCCTCGACAGATCCAGGCCAGTGCAGTGAGAGACTGCAAAGCTCAAGAACGTTATTCACCAGGAAGGTGCAGAAAACTTTCTCCCACCCTGTTTTGATCATGCCAAAAAGGGGGAAGTAAGGCATACAGAGATACACCATCGGCTGTTGCGATGTTTTAGTTTGGCGAAACTGTGGTTTTCAGCTCTGAGCAGCGAGGTTTGGAGTCTAAGTGGCTCAGCTGTTGTATTAGCTGGCTCTTCTTTAGTTGCATTAGCCTCAGCTGTGATTGCAGACACAGCGTCCTTGGCCTGATTCAGCTGGGGCAGTCCAGCTGAGTGCTTGGATGGATGAGTTGGCACGGGAGATAGCATCTTCTGAGTCGAGCACAACTTCATTCCTTGCAAATTTTGCTTTTTCAGACTTCTTAGATTGAATGAGAAAGTCTGATTCAGCACTTGAGAGGCTTGTGTTCAGCTCATATCATTATCATCCAGCTGCAGGTGATCATTGGCTGGGTGATGTTTCTCATTTAAGCTTGGTGCAGGGACTTGAGCATCTTTCATCGGAAGATCTCGAAGCTGGTGTCCCTGTGGAGCTGAAGGAAACTGAGGAGAAGGCGGTTGAAGTATCCCATCTGTCTTGGGGTTTAAGCTTGGTTGATCAGCTGGAATACTCCGTTGCGGTGTTGGTGACGATGATGTTCACGCAGGGGCGTGAACTTCTCTTCCACCGTAAGAAACGACCGCTTGTGGGCCTTCTGCTCCTCGGAGAGTGATTAAGAATTCTCTCATAATGTCAGCTGGCTTCTCTGCTGACTGACTGAGCACCTTTGACTTGAGTCTTCTGTTTGAAGACAGTGCTTCAGTATATTTTGTCTCCTCAAGTTGTCTCCGATTCCCAGCTGGGACGGAGATAGATGCATGCTGCTTTGTCTCCTGCATCCTTTTCTGTGCCTCCTGTGGTGGAGCAAGAGCTTTGTCATGACTGCTCTTGAATACTCCGGCTTTATCAACATCTGGTCCAGGTCTGTTGACGTTGATTTTTGCATCCCAGGGAGTTGTATGTCCCGTTCTCTCTTTTATGTTGAGAGAATTAGTGGGGCTGAGGAGGTCTTTTTCCTTTGACATTCCCAGAAAGTTTTCTGCACCTTCCTGGTGAATGACGTTCTTGAGCTTTGCAGTCTCTCACTGCACTGGCCTGGATCTGTTGAGGGGCTTCACCTTCTTTTGGACTTCCGTCTTCTTTGAAGTTCCTGAGAGTTAAGCAACTCTTATCTTGAAGCTTTGACAGATTCTTCAAGTTTGATCGGCTCCGGGGGATATCTTTCTGGATTCCACGTTCTTCTTCTGCATATTTTGTTAGTAGTAACAAATAATACCAATTGATGGTAATAAGAAAGAATGCCAAAAAACTTTTTAGGGTTGATGCGTATATCTTCTAGCATATTTAAAGAGTTTTCTTGATGAATGGACGATCAAGATTTGTCTATTGATAAGAAGATCTACGGCTGGGAGTGATTCTCGCGACATATTAATTTCTTGATTAGAATATGTGAGTTAATGCGCAAGAGAGAACGGTTGGGGCGTTTTGACTTTTGCCTCGAAACTCCCATTATTCAATTCTTTGCAGACTTTTAATTAAGATTGATTAGATATGACAAGATGTGAGTTGACAGAAAAATAGATTGAGTAGGTGTATTTAATGTTGTTGCAAACCTCTCAGCTGATCATTGTAGTCAGCTGATACCTCTGTTGAGTGGGTGTGCTGGGTCATTGTGGTTCCAGCTGATTCCCCCTCAGCTGAATAATCCTTCACTTTCAGCATCTGGTTTAGCTGAATTCTTTCTCAGCTGATATCAGTGACTTTGATTCTGAATTTCAGATGTCTGCTTGCATTCACTGTCTCGTTTGCATTCACTGGTCTCTTCCATTCGGTTGATGCTTCCATTCAAGTGGTGAAGCATCGTCTGGGTTGAGAAGTCCAAGTAATCCGCACAGTATTTTGAATCTTGCTTCTATCAGCGGTTTTGTGAGAATATCAGCCCGCTGTATGTCTGTGTGAATTTTCTCAACAATCACATCATTCTTTTCTACGTGATCTCTGATGAAATGATGTCGTACGTCTACATGCTTGCATCTTGTGTGAAGTACTGGATTCTATGATATGGCAATCGCACTTGAGCTATCATAGAAAATTGGAACCTGTCCAGTTTTTTCTTCATAGTCATCCAGCTGATGTTTCAGCCAGAGAATTTGCGAGCAGCAGCTTCCAGCGGCCATATATTCTGCTTCTGTCGTGGAAATTGCGACACACGTTTGTTTCTTTGAAAACCATGAAATCAACTTACTTCCTAAGAACTGACACGTTCCTGAAGTTGATTTTCTGTCCAACCGATCTCCAGCGAAGTCTGAATCTGAGTATCCAGTCAGCTGTAGATTGTCTTCAGCTGGGTACCACAGCCCAACATTCTGAGTTCTTTTGAGATATTTGAGAATGTTCTTGGCTGCTTGCATGTGTGCTTCCTTTGGATCAACTTGAAATCTGGCACACACTCCGACTGCGAAAGAGATGTCTGGACGACTTGCTGTTAGATACAGCAGGGATCCTATTATCCCTCTGTATTTGCTGGAATCAACTGACTTCCCTTCAGTTCCTGGATCAATCTTCCAGTTGGTGTTCATTGGAATCTTTACAATTCTGCTGGATTGAACTCCATACTTGGCGATCAAGTCTTTCACGTATTTGGATTGATTTATGAAAATCCCTTCTGATGATTGCTTGACTTGAAGTTCTAGGAAGAAATTCATTTCTCCCATCATGGACATTTGGAACTTCTCTGACTTCATCTCTCCAAATCTTTGGCATAAGAAGCTTGATCTTGATCCAAAGATGATGTCGTCTACGTAGATTTGAACAACCAGGATGTCTTCTCCTTACTTGATGGTAAAGAGAGTTCTGTCTACTGAGCCCTTCTTGAATCCTTTGGATACGAGAAAATTTGACAGAGTGTCATACCAAGCTCGAGGTGCTTTCTTCAATCTATAAAGAGCCTTCTTTAGCTTGTAGACTTTATTTCCTTCTACTTCGAATCCTGGAGGTTGTTCAACGTAGACATCTTCTTTGATTTCTCCATTTAAGAATGCACACTTCACATCCATTTGATAGACCTTGAATTTGTGATGTGCTGCAAAGGCGAGAAAGAGTCTGATTGCTTCCAATCGTGCTACTGGAGCAAATGATTCTTCGAAGTCAATTCCTTCTTGCTGAGTGTAGCCCTTGGCAACCAGTCGAGCTTTGTTTCTGATGACGACTCCCAGGGTATCAAATTTGTTCTTGAATATCCATTTGAGTCCTATGACTTTGACTTCTTGAGGTCTGTCGACCAATTCCCAGACACAATTTCTGAGGAATTCGTTCAGCTCTTCTTGCATGGCGTTGGTCCAAGGCACACTCTTCAAAGCTTCGAGAATTGATTGAGGCTCTGGCACTTGATCTACGTAACAAGCCATTAGAGCTGTGTCTTCATCATAGACCGTTAGTTCAAGCTCTACTGAGAGTTGAGCTGTGTCAGCTGCTTCTTGATGATCCGATAAAGCTTGAGCAGCTGAGCTTCTGGTTTTGACTTGGTCAGATGGTTCTCCGATAATTGCTGATGATGGATGATCTTCAATCCATCTTCTCCTCTAACGAATTTCTTCTTCCAATTGATTGATGCTTGTCGTGGCTAAATTTCGTCTGACTTGGAGTTGCTCAGGAGTTAAATCTTGAGAAATAGGTTCTCTTTGATTTCTATTTTGAGGAGACTTCTGTAGAGGCTCAGCTGGAGATTGAGCTGGGGACTCAGCTGTGTTTGAATTCCCAGCTGATGATGTTCCCCCTTGATTTGGTGTTGAAGATTCTTCTTGATTTCCAGCTGGTGGAGCTTCTTGGTTGATTTGAAGTTCCTCCTCTGGCTCATTGTCCCAAATTATTGGTTCGGCTAGATTCCTGATTCTATTCTCTTGAGCCCTTGTCTGAATCAATCTTGAAGATTCTCCTTCGCTTCTTCGTTTGATAGAATCTCTATATTCGAAGGAGGATTCGTCAAAGGTAACATGTGGAGTTACTTCGACTATTTGAGTTCTTCTGTTGAAGACTCTGTATGCTTTACTCACAGCGGAGTAACCAAGGAATACACCTTGGTCTATCTTTTCATCGAACGTCTTGAGCTGTGTCTTCCCATTGTTGAGGATGTGACATTTAGATCCGAATACCTTGAAATATCCAATGTATGGTATTCTGTTATTCCATAGCTCATACGGTGTCTTTCCTTGCCTTGATGTGAGTAGGGAGCGATTCTGAGTGAAGCAAGCTGTGTTGATTGCTTCAGCCCAGAACTTATTTGGAATGGCAGAGCTAGCTAGCATTGAGGTAGCTGCTTCCTTGATAGTTCTGTTTCTTCTTTCTGCTACACCATTCTGCTGAGGTGTGCGAGCTGCAGATGTTTGGTGTTGAACTCCGTTCTTCTAGCAATAATCATAAATAGTTTCATTTAGAAACTCCGTTCCACGATCTGATCTTATTGACATTATCTTGCACTCCTTCTGTGATGATAATCTTTCCAGCAGGATAGGCAGCTTAGTCCTGGTTTCGCTTTTCTGGTACAAGAATGATACCCATGTGAATCTTGAGAAATCATCCACAACGACCAGAGTATATTTTCTGCCATTGAAGCTTGCTGGGTAACTGGACCAAAAAGATCCATGTGAAGAAGTTGAAGAACTCGATCGCCTGATCGAATCGGCTTGAGAGAGAATGAAATTCTTGTCTGCTTTCCTTGTTGACACGCGCTGCACATATGACTTTTGTCATATACTTGATCTGGAATTCCATTAGCGAGCTGGTTCCTAGCCAGTTTGTTGATTGTCTTGAAGTTGAGATGATTCAGCCGTCTGTGCCACAGCCAACTGACTTCATTGTTGCTTTTTAATACAAGACAAGTCTCCGGAGGGCTGCTGTTCCAGTCAGCAAAGTACATATTTCCTTCTCTTTTCCCTCTTAGGAGTATCTGCTTGGTTTCCCTGTGCTTCACTGTGCATCCCTGTGCATCAAACTTGACAGAAAAACCGTTGTCGCAGAATTGGCTAATGGAAAGCAAGTTATGTTGCAATCCTTGTACATAAGAAACATTTGGGATTATAACATTTCTAGTTTTAAATGTACCATAACCTTTGGTTAGGCCTTTGGAGTTGTCACCAAATGTTACTTGTGGACCTGTACGCTCGATATACTCCTGGAGTAGATGCTTTAGATACGTCATGTGCTTGGAACATCCACTGTCCAAGTACCATAGCGTTCTCATCGACTCCTCAGAGATGCGTCGATTCCTTGCAACCTAAACAAAAAATTAAAATTCAGGTACCCAGTTTTAATTGGGTCCTTGTGGGTTAGACAGAGATCCTTTGATGACCCAGATCTGCTTGATAACTCGAATTGGGTCATTTGATCTGATAATTCTCCCAGCTGAGTCGATATACACATTCTTTGTCTTCTTCGGTTGTTGCTGGCGGGGTCTTGATCTCCTTGTCTTCATGTTTTGACGTCTTGACTTCTTTTGGTTTCCAACTGTGTGCCTAGCTGAGACGTTCCTTTGTCTCTGCTGTCTCATGTGATGCTGTGGCTGGAGATGATTATCCAGCTGATACTCATATGAGTGGTATCCAGCTGGGTATCTCTGATATCTTGGTTGATATCGATCAACGTGCTGGTGCTGTTGCTGGTATCTATAAAATCCAGCCTGTTGTCTTCGTTGAGATTGAGCACGTTGTTGTCTGAGTTGGGCTTAAGGTTGTTGCACAACTGACCTTCTTGATGCCTGCTGTGTTCTCGACGGAGCTTGAGAATGTTTGACAGCTGGTCTTCCCGACGCCTGCTGTGTCCTCAACTGTTGATGCTGAGCTGCTCGGATTGAAGGTTCATTTGCACGTACAAACATAACCTTTGTTCTACTTGTGGAGGCAATGTTTGAGGCATTCTTTGATTCGTTGTATCCCAGTCCCGCTTTGAGTGCTGCTGGACGCTGAGCACTAATGATCTCGTCCATTGTTGACGTGGCTTTGATGAGAGCTACTATCTTCTTAGATAGTACCTCTTCGGTGCTTTTCAGCTCAATGATCTCAGCTGACTTCTTTTCCGATTCAGCTGTGACCTTTTACACATCTTCTATCAGCTATTTCTTCTCATAGTAGAATTCCTTCATCAGCTGATCTTGTTTCACTATTTTGTCTTTTAGTGAAACGACTTCCTGTTGGAGCTGAGTTGTATCAGCTGCGTCTGATACTTTTGTCTTTTTCAGTTCCACCTTCAGCTCGGCATTCTCACACATAATGACGTCAAGGATCTCTTGAAGTTCCTTGGAATCGTTCATTACTTTCTCTACTAGACTCTAATCAGGTAGTCAGGTCGAGACCTGTGTAGAGTGTTCGTGTGATGGTGAGATGTTAGATAAATTTTGAGTTCGAGACATTACCTCATCTTCATCGATGCCGTCTGTTTGTCCCATGAAGCATGTATCCCAATCAGGTTCATCATGGGCCATCAGGGCTTCTTCTTCCGAGTCTGAAAATGGCATGTCATCCATTTTGTTGCACTCTGATTCTTCATCGGCGATATAAGCTCTCCTTCTGTCAGCTGCCTTAGCTTTCAGTTGGTCTTTATCTTTCTTGGACGGCTTTGGACAATCTTGCCGGTAGTGTCCTGGTTCCTTGCAGTTGAAGCAACCTTCTTCTGTTCGTTTATCAGCTGACTTCTCATCAGCTGCTGTGTACTTGTCTCTGTAAGTTCTTGCGAACTTCTTGTATTTGCCTTTGCTGGTGTTGAGTCTGTTGTAGTTTTTGACCAGCATGGCTATTTCTTCAAGTAGCTCTTCCTTGCTCATGTCCTTCTTATCCTTCTTCGATGACTCAGCTGACTGAATGTATGCGGATTTTTCAGAGTTGGCTCTGAACGCAATCTGTTTTGGAGCTGGGGTGAGTTCTCCGTCATTCTGTCTGCTTGAAGATTCTTCTTGAGTGATCTTCAAGTTGTATTCGTTGGCTTTTAAGAGTGAGAACAACCTTTCTGTAGATAGATCACCCAAGTCACTTCGACTTTGGTGAACTACCTTGTAAGTGTTCCATTCAGCTGAAAGGGCTGAAAGAACCTTTAGATTCTTTTCCCACTGGGTATACTTCCCAGTTCTGATTGTCTCTATCTCGATGACTATGTTTGAGAACCTTAGCTCCATCGCTTCGATGGACTCGTTGGCTAGCTGCTTGAAGTTGTCGAATTTTTGGCAAGCTATTGTGAATTTGTTTTCTTTGATTTCTTCAGATCCTTCACATAGCTTGGCAAGTATTTCCCACATCTCTTTGGCTGTCTCGCACTTGATGATCTTACTCAGGTAGGCGTTTGAGACTGTTGATGAGATGGTGTTTCTTGCGAAGCTGTCCAGTCCAGCTTGCTTTCGTTCTTCTGACGAGTAATCCTTCTTTGGCTTGAGAATTGGCCGGTATTCTGGTTGTCCTCCATCATGAGCAGGTACGAGTTCATTTCCTTGTTTATAAATAAGGATGGGTCCGTCTGAGATGACGTCCCACATCATGTCGTGATGCGCACATAGGAAGCTTTTCAATCTGAATTTCCAGATTGCATAGTCGTCTACCGAAAAGGTGGGAAGATTCCTGTTAAGATAAGAATCCATAGAAATATGCAGTATGTAATAATATGAGTTTTTCTGAAAAACGGATCTGTTCAGTTGACCACTGACACAGAGAAAGTGATCTTTTGAACCACTGCTCTGATACCAATTGATGGTCCCTGAGCTGGGTATTTGGTGTAGAGGGGGGTGAATACACCAAATAGATTTTTCGAAACTTTTTCAAGTTAAATCACAGAATTGGTGAGCTCGGTTATCGATCAAGCTGAGGAGGGTCAGCTGGGTAAATAACTCAGCTGGCGGTGCGGAAAGTGGTGGTTTGAAAACTTAGCTCGGTTACTTAGAAAAACTCAGTTTGAAAAGATTAACTTTACGTTTTCAGCTTAGTCAAGTTGTGCAACTTTTAGAGAGACACAACTGTCTTTGTAGAGCAGCTGTGTGTGCAGTTTTGAACAAATATGCCATGAAATGAAAGAATTAGTACAAAACTGAATATAAAGAGAGAAAGAGAAAATGCACGCGAGTTTTTACGTGGTTCGGAGTAACACCTCCTACGTCCACGACCAGGTTCACTGGTAATCCACTACCACTTGGTTTTCAAGTACCAAGCAACTTCACAACTCTAACCCGAGCTGTGTTCCAACAGTTTGCGGGCACTGTCAAGCCTATACCTTCAGTTTCCGGGTACTGAAGAACCTAACCACTCGAATTACACGCTTCGAGCAAGCGTACCTTTACCTAACCTTTCTGGGTTTGGGTTTGGGTATGGGGTTCCAACTGTGAACGAGTTCTTACAATTAAGAACTTTAGAGTATGATGAACTCGTTCGAAATCTAGGCTTAAGATATACAATGAGTTTGGCCTAGGGAACAGACGAAAAACTAAGCAGTTTCTTAACTAAAAATACTTTAAGATAAAGTGTTCTTTGATCTATGTAGAACTGCTTGAGAGCTTTTGAAAGAATGATGATTTCAAATAATGAAAGCTTGTAGAGAGTTTTTCGTATCTGATCCTGAGGTTGAAGACAGGTTTATATAGGTAGAGATTCAAGACTAGCCGTTGGAGGAGCCGTTTGAATCTTACCTACTCTTCTTAAATACAAGATCTGCCGTCGGGCGAATCTGCACCTGTCTTCATTTGTGTCACATCCTAGGTCCTGAAGTCTAGGATACTGATCTGGCAATCCCTCATTGGTCGAGGTAGGTTGACTTCCTCTGATTCCGGGATCTTCTGCCTTTAGAGCTGGCTTTTGAATTCGTAGCCGGAGTCTTGAAGTGAAGTCTTCGCAGATAGTTCCCTTTGTTCTGTACACCGGACCGGCCGTGTTTTGAACTTAGCTCGAACTCTCTTCGCCTTGATCTCTCTATGGATCACTCACCGAAGGTTGACGCCTTTTGTCTTTTGCTAGCCGACTCCACCAGAACACACTCGGGTCGATCGATGTCTTCGCTAGCCGACTCCGGCTATAAACACAAATGGTCGATCGTCGTCTTCCGCTTCCTTAACCTGTAAGCCTAGAAAATCTAAAGCTCAAACAGGCAAGCTGGAAAACACTATTTAGGTTGACGCGATCATCTATTCGGTTGGAGAATCAGTTGGGTTTTGGTATCAAATCGAAACCTTATAATTTTCCCAACAATTGTCATTAAACTAAAAGTTTTAATATGGATATAATAGGCAAAATCAATTATGTAAGAATTCGCTTTTTTATAATAGGTATAAATTTGCAATTTCGTATTTATTTCAATCAAATTGGATGTGATAACAAAGTTGTTCAAAGTACAAATCATCTGTTACTAAACAAAATTTAAGAATCAGGGTACTTAGATATCTGTATGCATGTTACAGTTTGTGTGCTCCTTATAGTGTTGTGTTTAAGTTTAGATAAGGCTTTTTTCTTGTCTTTCGAGTCTTTTTGCGTCTTCGAGGAAAGAGGACGGAATTAGCGCAAGACAATATGATGCATAAGCATTAAAACTCGTGACTCGTGAGGTTATGTCTCGTACATGCACAAACTTCAATACTTTTCTAACATACATATTTTGTTCTTCAAATCTTTGAGAAACTTGTTAAAATTTTCATCTGAAGATCCATTTTGTGAGATCGCTTTGTGCATAATCTTGTTCACTTTCTTCATATTCATCATCAACTCTTCTCCCACTTCAGTTCCATTCATCAATATTTCGATCTTTTCCACCACTTCCTCTCTTGAAATTTGTTGCTTTTCACAAAGATCTATCCCAATCTTCCAATCATACACAACCATATTTCTATTATTAGGTTGATCCGTGAAAATCGGATAGCAAATCATGGGAACTCCAAACCATATGCTCTCGAGAATCGAGCTCCATCCACAGTGCGTCAGGAACCCTCCAATTGCAGGACAGGATAGCACCTTGCGCTGATCGCACCAAGGAACTATGAGCCCTCGGTCTTTGACTTCATCCTCAAATCCTAGTGGCAGAACATTGCTCTCGTCGTCTCCCGTTATCACCGTATCGGGCCTCAGAACCCATAAAAAATTAGCCCCACTGCTGCCTAGCCCGTGGGCAAGCTCGTTAATGATCTGTTTGCCTGTCTGAGCAATGCTTCCAAATGCGATGAACAGAACAGAACATGGGGGTTTTGAACTTAGCCAATCTATGCAGTCTACCTCGGACCTTAGGCTGCTGCTTGATGTCGACGTTCTTGCAAGAAAATTAGTAGGGCCAACTGCATAAGTTGGAAGAAGCTGCTTTTGGTTTAGAGTAGAAATGGTTTGGGATTCGAGCTCTTCAACTGTGTTGCACAGTATGAAATGGGCTTTTCTTACTTGGAGATGTGCCTTTATTGTTGTGTCTCTCAGAATTTCAGGGAAGAAAGGGTCATCTTTAGGAGGGTCATATTTCAGGGAATCTCTTACATTCCTTGGCTTCACTCCTGCTAACTCTTCTATATCATCCGTGTAATTATCTAATAAATCATCAACAAAAATAATAATTATCTCTAACAAATACTTAATTGAAGTCTTCACACATGTAATGAGCTAGGGTCAACTTTATATAGGATTTATAGTCGATCCTTTAATTATTAATATAAGACGACCGGTGTATCGCCATTTTCAAGACTTTTAGATGATTGTCCAAAATTAATTAACATTTATCATTACTCTTTTAATACTCAACATATAAAAGCGATATATATTTATTTTTGGTTAAAGAGTAGAACATATCTCAAACAATCACTCTATTTTTTTTTTTCAATTTATTCTGAACTATCGACTTAATTTCACCAATTATATTTCAACTACCAAAAACTATGCAGCCTAGCTATTCCCGAAAAAATTAAAGCTGGGGAGGTTCGCTGGGAATTTGACATCGAAATACATGTATGTAAAAATGATTTTTTTTTTTATTTGTCACATAAGCTTAAAATGACAATATTTTTGCACATGTCAGGACGCATCATGTTCCCAACAATATTACTCATCTTTCAAGTACCAAAAAATTTGTTTGGAGATAGTTTGCATAGCTTTCCATAATTTGGGATATAATTGATTAGTTAAAGTTGATAGTTGAGAATATAATTGTAAACATGATGATAATTTGGGATATATTTAACTATTTACCTTTATTTTTTAATCTTGACAAATAGGTACAAAGAGGAGTGGGGTTGGGGAGGGTATATATATATGGGTGATGCATTTTCATGAATGATGAAATAGATACCGCTACATAACCGGTTTAGATCCTATGTGCCAACATTTAAAATTGGAGGGTTTTTTGGGACACTAACTTATACCTGATTCCATTTATATGACATTTTTTTTTTTCGGACTGTCAATTGCAGAACACATAAGCTTCGGGGCCGAGTAATGTGTCACGTGAGTTTTAGCCCGATCGGGCCGAGATTTGTCCGCGGATGTTCAATTTTTAATAATGTGTACTGTAATTGATAGCCCGAAAAAAAAGTGTCATGTAAATGAAATCCGTTATAAGTTAGTATCCCAAAAAACCCTCCAACTCCAATATTTACGTGTCCCATTATTAAATTTATTAATTTAATAAAATTTAAGAAGAAGATTAAAGAAAACTTTAAAAGTGAGCTCGGTACGAGATAGAAGGATAGAGAATCTCAAGTTATACATACCATGTGAGCATGAAATGCCCTTTTCTTGGAGCAGCGCCAAATGATGGCCTATCGACAAGCGTAGAGCTGGTGAAGGCCAGAAAGAGACATACGCGATGTTATGCTTTGCAGCAACTTCCGGTGGCCAAATATAGTAAGCATCGGCAACCAAGAACGGCCTCGAACGCCCTTGCTCCGACTCTACGATCCGCCCCACCAACTCGTCCACACGGTCGGGGAAGTCCCGCACTATAGATTCATAAAATTCGACGAAGTTAAGACCCCTGTCGAAATCCAACAGAAATCCGTCGGAAATCGTCGTGTGACGGATATCGAGGCCTGACTCGCGAGCTTCAGTGATGAGTAAACCGTCGTGTTGTCGGTTCGCTTTGGACATTCGGTGGTGAGTGAACTCGGTTTGGACATAAGTGACGGTACAACCTTTTGAAGCGAGGGCTACGGCAAGATTCACAAAAGGGTTTATGTGGCCTTGGTACAAGAATTCTACCATTATTGCGTGTGGCTTAATCACCACCGCATAATCAAATTCGGCCATTTATTTCTAACAGTTTAGATCTATGAGAGCAAGCAATATAGGTGAAGATATAATTATGATTTTACAGTTTGCATTGCCGTCTTACACACACACATATACACATACACATATATATAGATAGAGAGGTGCGCGGTGGAGAACTGGTAATTAATAATTTACTATTTTAAAATTGGGTTATTTATAGTCTGTGACCTAAACTTTTATCACTTTTTCGTTTGTGGTTTGTACTTTAAAATTTTCAAAAGACACTCTGTACTTTACGATTTTATCTAAATATGGTCCGCCTTTATTTTTCGGCTTTGAACTGATGAGTCATCTGACCGATTATCTAATATAGATATTAAAATGTCAAGTACACCGAAATAACGTCGTTTCAGCTTAAGCAGAATTAAAAATTAACAAGGTCGTACGACGTATAGCTTGTATGATGGAACCCTAAATGCATTTCTGTTCTCTCCCTAAACTCTTTTCTTCCCTTAAAGTTAACGTATAGTTTAGGAAGAGAATAAAAAAATATCTAGGGTTTAGTCGTAAAAACTATAAGTCCTATGACTTTGTCAGTATTTAATTCTGTCCAAACTAAAACGACGTTGTTTCGGTACATTTGTCATTTTAATATCCTCATCGGATAGATGGTTAACTAATTCATCACTCCAGTTGAAAAATAAAGGCGGACATTTTTTAGATAAAATCGTAAAGTATATGATTTTTTTGAAATTTTTTAACATATAGGCCACAAACAGAAAAATGATAAAAGTTAGCCCATGATAAAAGTTGGGGCACAAACTATAAATAACCCTTTAAAATTATTTCAAATTGACCTCATATTGATTTCCAGCATTAAATTGGTCATTTATTTTTTGCCAGCTTATATCAACTTGTTAATGAGAAAATAGATCGACTATCCACATTGGAGTCTTGGGATCGAACCATCTTTTTGGTGGGCCCCAGCAGGTTCACAACTTAAGGTTCATATTATTTTTGCTATTTTATAAAAAAAACAAGTTTATAAAAATAATACTTCGAAAATCGGGGTGTTGATTAGCCCAACGAGTCTGGCGGCGGATAAACTCGGTTTGGACATAAGTGATGGATAGTACAACCCTTTGAAGCGAGGGCTAGCTACTTACTAAAATACAATTAAATTTTAGGACATGTACGATTATATACATTTTAGATGGAAATATAAAATATAATTTACTTTTTAATAATTATATCTAATTTAATCATTTTTTAAAATTTATTCATATAAAATAAAAAAATGATTTCCATCAATTTTCGACGAGCCACTTACTATTCTTTTATATAATACTCCCTCCGTCCACAATAATTATTCTCAGCTTTTCTTTTTAGTTCGTCCACTAAAATTGTTCATTTTTCATTTTTGTACAATTTCCCACCACAAAATATTTTTTTTCCTCCACTCACAATCCGCTACACCTAATTTTTATTAATCACCGTGCCCACCGTCCCGGAAAACAATTATCGTGGACGGAGCGAATAGATATATGTATTTCCACGTCACACTAACAACGAGCTAGCCACGTTTTTGCTGGAATTCTATTGCAGGAGAAAATTGTGAGGAAGATTGGTGTTAGATTTTAAATTTTGCGATTATTCAACTAAAAATACTTATAGAACACTTGTAACAAATAATATATTATCGCGTAACATATATATCCACGATAATAAGGTCGAGTTGAAAATATTAATAGCGGGACACGAGTGGAAGAAAGGACCGTTGGTTCAACAAGTCGGCAAGAGTCCGATTGAAAACGTTTGCAAATGCATCCATCTGAAGGGCCGACAATGACAAGCTGATATCTAAAGCACCCTCAAAATCCCTCGACTTCCATAGCGACATCGACCTATCACTATCAATGGACAGACTCTCACACTTTCTGGGCTTCCCCCACCCGAAGTCCGTCGCATACATGTCGAACCTCGGCGACCCCGCCACCCCGCACTGCCGCTTTCCGGCCAGCTTCCCTAACTCTTCCGGCCAATTCTCAGCACCATCCACCACTCCCTTGTCATTTTTCACAATTCGTTGAACTGCCGCTCCCACGGCCACGGCCGCCGTGACGAAACCGTCAGCCCCCTTTAGTTGTCCGTGCTTCAATCTCACCATCGCCATCGCCACGCAAGCGCCCAAGTAATTAGCCGGCAGCGGCGGTTTCAGCCTCCCCCGGCAATCCACTTGGAAGCCGAAGTACTCCGGCTCGTCCGCAGCCACATCCTCGCCGCCGGCAGCGGCGGACTTTGCGTAGCACGTCCAAACAAGCGCACAGGCAACGGTGAAAGACGAGATATGAGGCAGGGGGGAAGGGATCTTAGCACGCACTACACTCTTGAGCTTCTCAATTTCTTCTCTCTTCAACACAAATGTTGCCCGGAGCTTGTTGATAGGCAGTTTTAGCGGCGGCGGCGGCTCGACCGAGCAAGATTGTTTGACTATCAGGTCCCAGTATAGTGAATCCAATCCGTTGATATTCGTCACCGTTTTTCTATCGAGAAACGGCAAGAGATTCGCCTCCCTTAATCGATCGCGAGCACCCTGCATATTTTCTCCCATTCTACTGATCAGTGCCCAGGCCTGCATCAACGATACGACGGTGCTGGCGTCGAAGATGGCGTGATGCATTACAAAACTGATTGAAAATCCTTTTCCCGGAGACACGGTCACCTGAATAGCTAATACCGGGCAGGAAACCGAGACGTCGGAATGGGCAGCCGGGGGCAGAAGGGGAGCCAAGGCATAAAACTCATCACAATTCCTGGGGTGATTTCCGGTCAGGTCGGTCAGGTCGGCGTCGGATTCAGACACCGTGAAAGAAACGGAATCCGTTGATGATTGGTAACGTAAAACGGGCCTATCAAGAGGATTTAGAGGATGAATGATGTTTCCGGCCAGAGGGAGGAAATGAGTTAGAGTTAGGGATAGGGATTTCTTTAAGTGAGGAACAATGCTGTTCAAGAAATGGGTTTTCGAACATGGATAATCGAACAAGAGAACAATTTGATTTGCAGGAAAACCGTACCATACCATATCAAAAAACACGAGCGGCAGTGAAAGCTCCGGCAGCCACCCTGGGGACGACGGGGAGATTTTGGAGCTTTCCAGGACGGTGGCCATGGAGGTCTCAGATTATGGAATTAAATATATGAGAGACTCAAACTTTATATACAGATAACTAGACGTCTCCTATTCCACATATCTATTAGTATTAATTATATATCACTCAATTTTGATCATTTTGTACCATAATATAAATAAGAAAAGCAAGTAGAATTGTAAAACACGCTAGCATACTATATCAGCCTCAGCAAAAGTTCTTTAATTTCAAGCTAGTTTAGTGAAAATCGTTAGTTTAAATGAGTTCAACTCGATCTTGAGATTACTAGCTAAGCTATTTGTCTAAATTGGTAGATGAACTATTACTTATGTTCTTGGGTAATTTGTCCTTCAATTGTTTAGGCTAGTGAAACATTAGATCGATCTCTAGAACCGGCGTACCAACTAGTTTGTGTTTTAATACGTCTCTTGGTATCAATAAGCTATACATAGGAATTGGGGTATTCACGGTACCCTTCAACTGATTGGTCCGTATGAATGAATTTATTTTGAATTCGCATCGATGAATAGAAGCACTAGTCTAGTGTTGATATATTCGAAGCCGTACTCTTTTATCTTGCTTAATGTATTCATTGTTACTTTAGTCAATTTATATGTTTTCTTAGTTGACATAATATTCTTACTAATTTAAGAGATAACTTTGGTGGCTACACTGAAAGTGATCTTTAGGAAATTAAGTGATCAACCCGTTCTAGCTATATGGTTCGAACATGCTTATTGCAATACTCATTTGATTCTAATTAGCAGGCTTGCAGGAATTATTTGATGGTAAAACACGTCCATCAACAAGTCAATTAATTATGTTGTGCAATATAGGATTTGGAGTACTTTTTGATCTTCGATCAGAGAGTATTTTGCCCTACCCTTCTCTTATTTAAAAGTTAACTGTAGAACAAGGTTTTAGTACTCCTGCAGATGTAGATGTCTTTACAAAGAAGCAAATCAAAATAACATCAATAAGCTTCATTTTATTGGTATGAGAAGCTCAGACGTAAAGTGTTTGATTATCCAATGAAAAAGAAAACATCATTATTCTTCTACCATGAAAGAAAACGTTGGCGTTATATTCTTCTACAAAGAAAAGAACATGTGTGAAGTCTGTACAGAACATTTGATTGAAGAAATAATTTTAACTCCTTCATCCACTATTCATGAAAAAGAAGGAAAAAAACAATTGCAGCAATTGTTGGAGTAAACCGAATAAGGTGGAGGTAAATAAAATTATTTTTGGTGAACGTTTTGGTTATGTGAAAAATTATTAAATTTGTATGTTTATTTTACTCTTGATTTGTCTCGATTTGTCCACATTAGTATGATTTTATTTAATTTTTAATATTATGTTTTATTCTAATAACTTAAAAATTGTTATTGAGATCATTAAATTTACAATTTAATAAAAATCAAGACTCGATTTGTTCCACAAAAGATGCTCACAAAAGATGTATAACATATCACCTCTCTTTTTTGCAATCATTAATAAGAATATTACGGTCATTAAATATAAAATAATATAATAAGATGTAGGCATAAAATAATAATATCTTAATGCATAAACAATTATACATTTTGATTGTATAAAGCTATTGATAAACATATTTATTGAAATCTTGAACACTAATAAAACTAGGATTTCGGTCCATACATCCATTACATGTGCAATGATTGATGCCACAGAAGAATGAAATTGGCAAAAACGTACAACGACATTGCTTCTGTTATAGTACATAAAAAAGTGTATTGTTTATAAAATTTGATTTGCCTATTATATATATATTCCTATTATATACTCCCTCCGTCCCCCAAAAGTGGGGTCCAAATTTGATTATATGTGAGGTATAAAATATTAATTGGACCACACTTTTGGGGGACGGAGGGAGTACAATTTAAGGGCAATAATATAAAATTATACTCCCTCCGTCCCGGGATAAGTGGCCACATTTCCTTATTGGGTTGTTCCGGGATAAGTGGCTACTTTCCTTATAAGGAAATACGCCTCTCTCACAAAAAGTTATGGGCTCCACTACATTCTATCTTTTTACCCTTTAAACACCCTTCTCCTTAATACTCGTGCCGAAAATAATGTGATCACTTATTGTGGGACGGAGATATTATTATTATTATTATTATTATTATTATTATTATTATTATATTGTTATTAATATTATTATATACTAACAGAATTCATGAATTCCACTCCAATCATAATTCTAAACGAGCTTGAACTTTTCAAATTTTCTTACTATATCTAGAGGCACTACATCAATATGTATAAATAAATAACTAAAATAAATAATAAAGAAAACAGAAAATAGGTAAATATATATAAATTTAAATGTTCATTATTGTATTTCGAAAATAATTAGTTTGTTTTAAAGGTATACTATATATATATACTAAATTTTTATAACAAATAATATTACTTAGAAATTTAATATATCTCTACTTAAAGTATATAAATAAATTAGATATCAAATAAATAATTTCATATATTTAAATTAACTTGGGAGCTTAATAACGAGCTATAATGATCCAATCTATTACTAATACGAAAATAAAGTTGTCCCCTCCATGGTGCTCCGTTCAAATTTTCCTTTATTCTGGTAATTTGTCTAATTTTAATTTATATATATGCTAATTTTTATTTTTATTAATTTCATATTCTTGAAATATCACATGTTTATCTATTAATCACATCTCATATTTATCTTTCCCTCTATTTAATTAAATTCTTCTAATATACATATTAAAATAATAACAATTTCAGAATGCATTCTTATAAACCCTTATTTTATACATTCTTAATTCATATATAATAATCTATAGAAAATTTGTAAATGAAAATACCTATGAAGAATAAATAAATATATTTAATCAACATGTCTATATGGAATCATTTTGGCAAAGATTAGAGATATCGATTTAACATGAACTAACAAAACGGTTCAAATATACTTAAAAAGAAGGATTTCTACTAATTTTAATTAATATTAACTTTGTTTAGATTTTTATCGAGTAATTTAGCATAAACCAACGAGACGGTTCAAATAACATAGAAAGAATGATTTTTACTAATTTTAATTAATATTACTTTGAAGATGCAAACATTTTTTTTCCGCATTTTAGCAAAGATTAGAGATATCGATTTAGCATGAACCAACGAGACAAATCAAATATACTTAAAAAGAAGAATTTTTACAAATTTTAATTAATATTAACTTTGTTTAGATTTTTATCGAGTAATTTAGCATAAACCAACGAGACGGTTCAAATAACATAGAAAGAAGGATTTTTTTACTAATTTTAATTAATATTAACTTTGTTTATATTTTTATCGAGTAATTTAGCATAAACCAACAAGACGGTTCAAATAACATAAAAAGAATGATTTTTACTAATTTTATTTAATTTTACTTGGAGTGTTCATTTTTTTATCGAATATTACTCAACGGATTTGACACGAGTATGTACAGTAAAGTCACTATTTTAACCAAGATTAGAACGAACGTGTAGAAAAATTCTAAACAAATTTATATTTAAAAAAAATACATAATGAATGTGTATACCCGATTCATTATCATTCCTAATTATAAATTTAGATACGTGAAATAATTCATTTTTTAAGTTTGATTAATAATTAACGCGAACAATATCACAATTTTAAAATAAGATATAAAATAATTTTTAAAATATATACATATAAATTAAACATAAAGTTATTTTCCGTTGAATTTCGACGAGTTACTTACTAGTTAGTATAAAATTAAAATTTGAGCCACTATCTTTTGATTTGCACTTTTGTGCATTTGCATCATCATTCATTCGCACATCCAGGAGTAAGAAGCTCATTGTTATAGTAAATTAAAGAAAAATACAAATTAAAGGATCCGAATAAAATAAAATAAAAAGAAGGGAAAAGAAAAACGATCGAATTCCAAAATAGCTTATAACATCTACTCCCTCCGTTCCGTTATTCTTGTCTCATTTCTTTTGGACATGAGTATTAAGGAGAAATGAATTAGGGATGGAAGGTGTATTAATAGAGTTTTTAATTGAATACTTAATAGGGTACAAATAGTGAAATAAAGTGGGTTTAAATAGTGAAATAAAGTGGGTAGAGAGAGAATGAATTGTGAACGCCACAGAAAATGAGGGGAAGAATAGTGAAATGTGGAGTAATTAGGAGAAATAAGGGTCATATTAGCAATTTAAATAGAGCATAAGAACACTTAATTTAGCCCAAAAAAAGAAACATGACAAGAATAACGGGACAACTCAAAAAGGAATACAAGATAAGATTAATAATAGGACGGAGGGAGTATATTTTATTGGTTCAGTAGTTACGGACAACCTGAGCAAGTGGGCGTGTGGTGAGCCATCTCTATCTCCATCTCAAATTCCATCTTCGTTCAGTAAATTTCCAGCAGTTATTTTGAGTTGGTTACGTTAATCAGATTGCTATTTGAATTTTTTAGCATTGAAAAATCACATATGATCTTCTATCACCAATTTGTATGACATCTTTTATCGTCTTTCTTGGCTTAATGATATATAAAAATTTTAAATTTTAATTATGATAATTAGTTATGTTTATTCAACCCAATTAAAATATATGTAACTATTTTCAAATTACATCAGAGAAAATTGATAATTAATGTACAAAGCCAAGTTTCTTTATTAATTCCAATTTTATGAATGGATAATTTAATCCCTAATTCAACGCAACTAATATAGTTTGAAGATTATTTAAGAGATATAAAATTGTCATTTTTACCCTTTAAACCATTAAAACTTAATAAATCAAATAATCATCGAAAAAATTTGGCATGAAAAGTCAATAGGTTGTGTATATCTTTACTAAGGGTTGCCTTCAAAGCCGGAGTCACAGTAGCACCGAGTTGTGTTGATTGAGTTACTCGCGTCATCGTCTAAGGAGGCCGCAAAATAGACACTCTCGTTCGTGCATTTGACCCCCTGGAGAGACGCAGTGGTATTGGATATGTCGAACTCCCACTCGAGTACCATCGGGACAACATCCAACGACATGTTGAGTGGATTGAACTCAGACCCCATGCCACTGCGATTCAAGTATCCTATGTAATCTCTCTCTAACCATCTCTGATCACTGAGAAATGTGTATCCACAAATACTCCCAGCACGGCCATTTCCAGTGGAGTTGTACAACACTTCAGCCTCTTCAAACCGCGACGGCACTGTTGTCTGGCAGCAGTTAATGCCATTGCAGCTCGGCGTGATAGGCCCACAAATCGGGTTGCACCCTCCAAAGGAAGGTCTTCTCGAACCTCCCGGGTCGTAATCAAGCACTCTCACCTCATTCCCACAGCCAACAACGACTAGCCTGTTATAGAGGCTTGAGTAGCGGAAAGGGGTGTTGCGGCTGACTGTCTTTCCCACAAGAATCACAGTGTTGGTAGAGCAATTTATAGGGAAGACATCCTGCATCAGTCGGACTATCTTCCATTCAAAGGAGAATTCAACCACTTCCAAACTCATGTACTCCAAGAGTGGCTTCGGGGGATTGGTCGTGTTGCTGCAAACGACTCTGAAGAACTCATTGGCGCTGCACTCTGGACCAATGCCAAAAGGGTATGGGATCGTGACATTGTTTCCACATGTATCAGGGCAACCGGGCTTCGACAGAGATAACCCTCGAGCCATATTTGTGTATAACGGTATTAGCAATAGAATGTGCACCATCATGATGAGCATTGAAGAGATCAACCTCATTTTTCTCTGCTAAATTCAGAAACATATATAACCAGATTTAAAAGTGCTACGACTAAAAACGTCCCAGCAGCTGATTATGGAAGGAAAACCCCAGTTCAGAGGTGTTTTTACCTGCTCGGATCGATTCGGGGACCTGGACCACAGGAGGGTGGTCTGCGCCTTGCTACAGCGTGATCTTCGATTATGTCATGAAATAAGTGGTTAGCCGGAGTGTGATTCCGGTGAACCACATCCGACGGTCAAGTTAGTTAATGTATAAATTTTAGTGATGGAACAGTAAGGAAATGCGAGAGTGAAGGGAAAGTAATGAGAGTGAAGTTGTCCGCTTGAGAGAATGGGTGAGAGTATTTATACTGTGGCCATGTTCTTCGAGGTAAGAGAGACAGCGCCTGAGTTTTAATGAATGCGTAGCCAGCTGTCGTGCGATAATTGGCCCGAGTCATCGTCCTTTCTTGCGCGTTATTCTGCCAAAAAGTATAAGTGTCGGGCGTTAGGGGGTCGACGCCCATCCGGACACCTGCTGCTGGATACGGGAGACCTGTTGAGGCCCTCCTCGTCTGCCTGTCCTGCTCCTATCAAGGATTTGGAGGTCTCCGCGGGATGAGGGTCCTGAAGTGCGACTATAATAGCTCTCTGTTTGATAATAATAGACACATCCATTCCCCCCTACTCCAAGTTGAAGCGAGTTGTCTGCTTGAAGTATTTTGGGTTCCTGAATTAACAAGAGAGGTGCGGTAGCAAGAGAGGACTGATTGGTGCAGGTGTCCCGCTTTTCTTCCCGCCCTTAAGAGCGCTCCTCACCCTCTCTGCTACACGTATCGGCACGTCCTTTCTGTTTGAATTTCAAAATTTTCATCCTAGGGCGGACTAGTTACCGCGCCTACAAGCTAGGGTTACGTCATCACGTCAGGCGCGAGTTCCTAGCCACCCTTAGATGGGAAACGGTTTGTTTTCCTTTTAATCTTGACCATCCATTTCGTCTTTATCTCTTTTAACTTTTCTCCTCCCATTTTTAACTTCTTTGACTCGTCTTTTTGTCAAATCTGCAGTTTCTCCCCATTGTTTCCGGCTTCTCGCTACTATTCTCCGTCTTCCTTTAATTTTTACTCGAAGAAACCATTATTCCTTCCTTGACACCATGTCTGGATCACCTCCTCATTTGGGTGGTGGGACTTTCTCCGGCCTGGGTGACGTTCCCGCCGGCCACTCGCCGTCAGACTCTCTTTCTCACGAGAGTTCGGCTACTTTTATTCAGACTGACACCGGTCGCCGCCCCCGCCGCCTTTCTATCCGACTAGCTACGAAGAAAGCCTACCAGCGGCCTTTCTCGGCAGTGCCTACAGAGGTGGTGGATCTGGAGAATGCGCATTCTCCTCCGCCAGACGCCTCCGTTCCAGTACCAGTTGTTCCGCCTTCCGCTCCGGGTTCTGCCTCCTTCGCTCAGGAGGGATTTGCTACTCCTGCTGTTCCTGCGGACTGGGTGGCAGGTGAATCTCTCATGACCTCAACCGAACTTAGTAATATAAGGTCTCTTCTTGCATGTGATCATAAATATGACATCCGCCTTCCTTCCTCTGAAGAGAGGCCCCATCTACTCGAATATCCCTCTATGGCTTTCTGGAGTCCTCAGATGGAGGCGGGATTACGTTTTCCTTTATGTTCTTTTTTACTTGGCGTTTGTGATGTTCATGGCTTTTGTCCGAATCAGTTATTACCCTCTGCTATAGGGATAGTATTATCGTACTTCATTTTGCTGAAAGGGAATGGGGGTAATCCCACCCCTTCCCTATTTCAAACTGTATATGATCTCAAACCTGTTAAGAGGTTTTTTTTTATGCTAGTGCCCGAGCAAAGGGTCCTGCTCAGTTTTTACTTAAATTTCGTAGTCAAGGCAAGGAATGGAAAGATAAGTAGTTTGTGATCACTCCCCTAAAAGGAGGCTGGCCTTTCGGTAACTGTCTTTGGCAAGGCCTAGCTCTCAGAAACCCTCGTCCCGATATTAGCACCATGAGCTCTAGGGACAATCGTGTGTTATCTGTTCTATCTGACAGGGCTCGACGAGATCCTTTTAAAGTGAAAACCCTGGTTTCCAATTCCTCCGTTCTTTCTTTTTTCGGCTTGGCACCTTCCGGTGGCTGTTCTTTTAATAAGAAGGGTGGGTTTCTGATTTCTTCTAGCTCTTCTTTTGCTGTAACTAGTCGTTCTTATTGTATATACCTGGCTGTTACATGTTCTCCCTCTTTTTTTTTTTTTTTTTTTTTTTTTTTTTTAGAGATGAGTTGGATCAAGGATGTCAAACTCCCTGACGATGACGAGTTTGATTTTGAGGCTTTACTGCGAGAGCAAGAGGAGAGGGAGAAGGACCACGCTCCTGCTATTTTGCTGTCCTCCTTTATCACCCCGGGCCCTCAACTCTCGGCGCCAGCAGCAGCTCCTCCAGCAACGAGACCTCCCTCACACCCTACCCTCACACCCTACCTCTTCTAGGCGTCCAGGTGTCACTGCTACAGGTAAGGAGCTCTCACCAGATCTTGTTTCGATATTATCCTTGGGCATGTTTCAGTTATTGTATACCTATTCCACATTTTCTTGTGTGTATTTGCGTTTGTTTGTTGTTTGTTTTTTGTTTTTTTTTAGGCAAAGGTAAGATGGCAGCTTATCCAACCCTCCATCCTCCTCCTCTGACCAAACGTTCCTCTCCATCAAAGTCCCCTGAAAAAGAGTCGGGGGCAACCTGATCCTGAAGCAGAAGGTCGCTCTGAATCTTCTAGGTATGTCTTCAGGAGGCAGACCTCCGGGTCTCTGCGACACCTTCCCTCTTCGGAATGTTTATCTCTTCTCCACTCCATTCCTTTATCTGTCGAGGAGAGGCAGGCTACCTTAAAGGAGCTGAAGGAGGAGAGCGCCCATTGTCTAGTGTTGCGTTCATTTTTTGTTGCATTTCTGGATGTTTTGCATGCGCGTTTTTGATGACATTTGTTTTGTTTCGCATTATTTTAAAGTTAAAATGCGCTAATGATGTTGTGTCGAGCTATCGGGTTGAAGATGTAGATTTTGCTCGGGAATGATGAAGGCAACCACAGTTCGCTCAATTTCCGCCGCCGTTGTAAGTTTTCTGCTGCAGCAATACATTCCATTTGGAGAAACGGGGCACCTTCAGGAAGTCAGCGGTCTCTCACCTTAGGAGACCTCTGACCGTTTGGCTAAACGGGACATCTTCAGAGAACTCAGCGGTCTCTCACTCTAGGAGACCGCTGAGTCCAGCGTTCACCCTACGCGACCGCTGACTTCGGGCGTTTAGCGGGTTTACTAAATTGTGCTCAGCGGTCGCTGAGGCTAGGAGACCGCTGAGCGCAATTAATTCGCGGTGTGTATAAATACCGAGCGAGGATTTTTTCAGAGCTCTCCAGTTTTTTTTCAGACGCCATTTTATTTTTCTTTTATTTTCAGAGATTGATTTTTAGGTTTTCTCCTAGTTGCTTTCGAATATTTCTAGTTAGCGATTTACTATTGTAATTGCACTCCGGATTCGAGGCTACAGACATTGCAACCTTCAATTTCAATTCCAGTTTATTGTGTTCGTCGATTTTAATTACGTTTGTGAGTTAATTCGATTTCCATTCTTAATTCATGCTTATAATTGTTCCGTTCATTTGCTTAATTGAATTTATGTTCAGATTATGATCTAATGCTTAATGCTTTTGTTAGATTAAATTTCGATTCATGCCTAGGGATTATTTTGTGTTTAATTATTCTATCCGTCTAGTTATAACTCCTCAATCCAATTGATTTACTGCTTTCTGTTTATTTTCTTTTCGCAATACAATAATTTCCCTGTTAAGTTTTCCTTGTGAGACGATACTTAGGTTGGCTTGCTTAATCTATAGTGACCTCGTTTAATTGCGAGCGACTAGGGTTAATTTAGTCGAAACAAATTTGGCGCCGTTGCCGGGAAAAACTTTAGGCGATTATCTGTATTGCTTTGTATTTGAGTTTATTTTATATTTATTTATTTTATTCTTTTGGTACTCGGTTATTTTTCTTCCTCCGGTGCGTGTAATCTGTTTGTCGAGTGTTGTGTATGCAAGGTCGCAGAAGCATGAAAAGGAATTTGGCACCTTATTTTGACAACATCAATCAACCACGCAGGATTTTGATAAGTTTGCAGGAAGAAGCCGAGTCCAGCTTTAAAGAGGTTGACGAACCTTGTTTTGAAGAAGTTATTGTTCAGTTAGAAGAATCTGGGTGTGATCTGCCAGACGAACCTATTTTTCCGGAAGAAATGGCTAACAATACCAGATATATGGGGGATTTTGCTAGGCCTACATTTGGAACCACTGCTTCTGCTATAGTGCTATAGTTATGATTTAAAGCAGAATCATCTGAATTTGCTACCCTCTTATCACGGGATGGCAAATGAAGATGCTCTACAATTCGTTCGAGAGTTTTGCACGGTAGTTCAATCGTTCCCTTTGCTGGCTCTAACTGAGGATCAATTGAAGCTCAAATGCTTTCCTTACACGTTGAAGGACAGGGCTAAAACGTGGTACTTATCTCTTCCACCAAACTCGCTCACTACGTGGACGGCTGTGTGTGAGAAATTCATGTTGAAGTATTACCCTAATCATAAGACTCAGGAAGTTCGTACAAAAATCATGAATTTCACTCAAGCTGGAGATGAACCTTTCCATGAGGCATGGGAAAGATTTCGGGAGTTACTTCAGCAGTGTCCACATCACCAGATGGCACCAGAAATGTTGTGGCAGCTCTTCTACGATGGATTGGTGCAGACAGCTCAGTTTATGGTGGATAGTACCGCTGGAGGAAACATTGCAGTGAAAACAGCTGATGAACTGCAAGAGATTTTCGAAACACTTGCAGCTAGTTCACAGCAGAAATCTACCCGTACTCGACGTGTTGAAGTGAGTGCAATTGTTGAAAGTCCGGACATGAAAAAGCAGCTGGCCAACATGATGAGAGAGCTGCAAGAATTGAAGATGAGCAAGTATGCTCTTTCTCCACCTCGACAGACACCTACTAGACAAGAGATTTTTACTGAGCCATGTGGCATTTGTGGAGAGAAAGGGCACAATCCTGAAGAGTGTCAAAGAATGGGAGAGCCGACATATGAAGGAGGAGCAGAAGTCTATGCTGCTCAGGGGTATCCTCCACGTCAGCAGTTGGATTAAAGCCAAAGTTTCAATCAGAATCAACGACAGCAGAGCTCGGGATGGCAGAATCAGTCTAGTTATGGGTGGAGGAACCAGAATCAAGGACAAGGCTTAGGACAAAATTATCAATTTCACCCTTCCCAACAACAACAGCATGTTCAGCAGTATCCCCCTCAGCAGTAGTGGTACCCTCAGCAACATCAGTTTTCCCAACAATTTCAACCTCCTCAAAAGACTTCCGTGGAGGACAGCTTGAGCGCTTTCATGCAGGAAAGCAAGCGAGCAAGGGAAGCTCAAGATGCCACTATCAAGCGTCTTGAAACAGCTGTGGGATAGATATCTGGCACTATGAATCAGATGCAGCAGCAACAGCAGACTGGGAAGATACCGAGTCAAGGACAACAACCTCATCAGGCCCATGCTGTTTCTATCATTAGAGAAGTTGCTCCAAAATTTAAGGAGGAGGAAATCAAGCCTCACAAGAGCGAGCACCAATTTGACCGATTCGGAGCACTAAGAGAAGTACCGGTACACACCCTTAATACGAGGGACACCACAGAGAAGTGGAGAAGTAAAACCGTGAGTACAATCAAAGCTTCCCAGCTGCCAGATGAACCTATACCTCGAAATACAGCTGAACCACAACAGCTACTACCTAAGCAGGATGATCCAGGTAGTTTTATCATAAGCCTAGACTTGGGTATTAGCGATGAGGTCTCAGGAATGCTAGATTTAGGTGCAGCAATTAACCTGATGCCTTTTAGTATTTTTGAGAAATTGGGTAATTGTGAATTGAAGCATACGGACATGAAAATAGAATTAGCTGATGGTTCTATTAGTTACCCTCGTGGGATGGTTGAGGATGTTGTGGTAATTGTGAGTGGTATTAGAGTTCCGGTGGATTTTGTTGTGCTGGAGACCGGTAAGGGGATAAGGAGTGAGAATGGTCACCTTGTTTTGCTAGGCAGGCCTTTTATGGCCACAACTAATACTCGCATTGACGTCAGGTCAGGAACTTTAAGTATGGCGGGATCAGGGCGATCAGTGACTTTCTCTGTGTTCAGTAAGAAGTCAATAGCTCCTGACCCTTTGGTGCAAAATTGTTTCTACGTCAAGATGTTTGACTCGGTGGATGAGGATGATATTGTGCACGAATTCCTGGCTAATATGCACAATGAGGATGATATCATACATGAATTCTTGGCTAATCTGGAAAATGAGGATGACATAGTGCATGATTTTCTGTCAGACCTGCAAAGTGAGGAGGAAGTCGAGCTGGACATTCAAATATGGGATAAGAGAAGAGCAACATGTGCAATGGGTGTTGTTAAGCACCCGAAAGTGAGACCATCAGCTGCAACCTTAGATGATGTGATAATCCAGGTGAGAAGTCAGCTGAAGCTTCAGTCAGAATTTGGTTAAGGGTTTCGCAGTCAAGCTAATGACGTTAAACAAGCGCTGCATGGGAGGCAACCCATGAGTTGGTTTCTCGTTCTTTCCCTTTGTTGTATTTGTTTTGCTTTCTTTTGTTTTGTTTTGTTTTGTTTTGTCTTTGTGTTTTTGTTTCAGGTTGCTGGATAATGCTGCTTGAATGATTTCTCGCTTGGAGCTGTCGTATCCTCAGTGAAGCCTCTTTTCTCTCTCCTTTCATTGTCACAATGAGGGCATTGTTTTATTTTCTTGTGTGGAGGGGAGGAACCCGTTTGTTTGTCTTGTCTTGTCCTCGTCAGTCTTGATTTGATTCAAACTGTGGAAGTATGTGGATTGAACATGATGTATTATGCTTTGATTTAATTGATGGTTTGAGGATATTTTTCAGCATTTTCTTTAAGCATTGTGTTTACTTCATAGTTGACTGTGGGGCATTTTTTTTTTCTGTATGTGAATAATTGAGGTGAAATTCTTGAATGAGAGAAGGAGGTGGAAAGTTTTTCTTTATGCGTGG
This sequence comes from Agastache rugosa, assembly GCA_031470985.1. NCBI lineage: Eukaryota > Viridiplantae > Streptophyta > Magnoliopsida > Lamiales > Lamiaceae > Agastache > Agastache rugosa. The sequence goes on from CM062604.1 coordinate 22,842,859, forward strand.
AAATTTGTGAATGATGTTTTGTTGTTAAAGTGTAAGTTGAGTTGGTAGGTCTCTGCTCTTCTGGGAACCATGAGCATGGGAAACCACATGAGGATACTTTAGATGAACTCTAAATGTTTCCACCTCATGAATATTGACCTTATAACTCGACTCTCTTGCCGTTTGTGTAAAGAAAAATGTTGTTTGGCTTAATATATGATCCGAGGGGCTCTACCCCACTCTCTCCACGTCTTTGTTGAAATGCTTAGGAGAGATGGGTATGGGAAACCACTCTAGGAGACCCGGAATACTCCGGAGGATTTACCTAGTGAATTTTGCCCCGGAGATTGTGTAAAATTGGTTGAATTTTGAAAAGAAAAGATATTAGAAGTATTAAGTGTGATAGCACGTTTCATGTCTTGCCTCCTATCTTCGCATTTTGGTTTTGATCCGATTGAGTTTATATGCAGAAGGGCAACTCGTTAGTTATGGGGTGAATTGCATTTGGTTAGAAAATGTTCAAATGGTGAATTGAAGTTGAAGCATGATTTGTCATTTTCGATCTATGTCTTTCTTGTTGTGTTTTTAATTAAGATTTGCTTGAGGACAAGCAAGGTTTTGTGTGTGGAGGGTTTGTTGCGTTCATTTTTGGTTGAATTTCTGGATGTTTTGCATGCGCGTTTTTGATGACATTTGTTTTGTTTCGCATTATTTTAAAGTTAAAATGCGCTAATGATGTTGTGTCGAGCTATCGGGTTGAAAATATAGATTTTGCTCGGGAATGATGAAGGCAACCACAGTTCGCTCAACTTCCGCCGCCGTTGTAAGTTTTCTGCTGCAGCAATACATTCCATTTGGCGAAACGGGGCACCTTCAGGAAGTCAGCGGTCTCTCACCTAAGGAGACCGCTGACCGTTTGCTTAAACGGGACATCTTCAGAGAACTCAGCGGTCTCTCACTCTAGGAGACCGCTGAGTCCAGCGTTCACCCTACGCGACCGCTGACTTCGGGCGTTTAGCGGGTTTACTAAATTGTGCTCAGCGGTCGCTGAGGCTAGGAGACCGCTGAGCGCAATTAATTCGCGGTGTGTATAAATACCGAGCGAGGGTTTTTCAGAGCTCTCCAGTTTTTTTTCAGACGCCATTTTATTTTTCTTTCATTTTCAGAGATTGATTTTTAGGTTTTCTCCTAGTTGCTTTCGAATATTTCTAGTTAGCGATTTACTATTGTAATTGCACTCCGGATTCGAGGCTACAGACATTGCAACCTTCAATTTCAATTCCAATTTATTGTGTTCGTCGATTTTAATTACGATTGTGAGTTAATTCCATTTCCATTCTTAATTCATGCTTATAATTATTCCGTTCATTTGCTTAATTGAATTTATGTTCAGATTATGATCGAATGCTTAATGCTTTTGTTAGATTAAATTTCGATTCATGCCTAGGAATTATTTTGTGTTTAATTATTCTTTCCGTCTAGTTATAACTCCTCAATCCAATTGATTTACTGCTTTCTGTTTATTTTCTTTTCGCAATACAATAATTTCCCTGTTAAGTTTTCCTTGTGAGACGATACTTGGGTTGGCTTGCTTAATCTATAGTGACCTCGTTTAATTGCTAACGACTAGGGTTAATTTAGTCGATACATCTAGTACAGGTATTCATCTTCTTCCCTGCATTTTCTTTTCTTTTCTTGCTTTTCAACTTCTCTCCTTTACTAAAAAAACTTTATTGATGCTCTCCTTCTTTCGGTGCAGCTAATCAATGCTCACGGCTGACTTTTAAAATATGATTGCTCTTCTAAAGATCAGCAAATAGACCAGCTGGTCAGCTCCCTATCATATGCTAAGAAGCAAGTATTAACTTTTGAGGAGAAAAGCAAAAGGGGTCTTTGCCGAAAACAGGAGGTTGGTCTTGGCTGCTGCCGAGCTAGCTGCTACCAAGGTGGAGTTGGAGAAGCGGGATAAGGAATTGATGGACACATTGCAAAAGTTGTCCGCTGTCTCGGTAGAGAATGCAGCTTTGAGCTCTGTAAACGCGGACCTCAGCAGTCATCTAACTCAGGCGGAGAGAGAGTTACCTGTTGTGCGTCAGTCAGTGCGCCAAAATGAGGCAGCCTTTGATGCGGGCTACGCTGAAGGTCTAGACTCCTGTCGCCAATTCATACTGCGCACCTCCATGGGTCAATGTTTTCTCCAGATCTTGCATGAAGGATTGCTCTCTGCTTACCAGCGCTCTCCGGAGTATCTTTCCTTGGTCCGCAATGATGTTGCTTACCTTGCCAAGAGGTGTGCTATGACTGTGCTAACCAAAGCTCATCAATTGGGTTTCAAAGAGCCCATCGATGTCAATTGATGGTCCCTGAGCTGGGTCTTTGGTGTAGAGGGAGGGGGTGAATACACCAAAGATAGATTTCTGAAACTTTTTTCAAGTTTAAAAATAGAGTTGGTGAGCTCAGTTATGAATCCAGCTGAGGAGGATCAGCTGGGCTAATAACTCAGCTGGCGGTGCGTAATGTGGTGGTTTGAAAACTTAGCTCGGTTGATTAGAAAAACTCAGGTTGTAAAGATTATCTTTCCGTTTTGCTTAGTCAAGTTGTGCAACTTTCAGAAAGACACAGCTGTCTTTGGAGAGCAGCTGTGTATGCAGTTTTGATAAAATATGCAATGAGATGAAAAAGTTAGTATTAAAACAGAAATAAATGAGAGCGTAAAGAACACAAGATTTTTACGTGGTTCGGAGTAACACCTCCTACGTCGACGACCAGATTCACTGGTAATTCACTACCACTTGGTTTCCAAGTACCAAGCAACTTCACAACTCTAGCCCAAGCAGTGTTCCAACAGTTTGCTGGCACTGTCAAGCCTAACCTTTCAGTTTACGGGTACTGAAAAAACCTTACAACCACTTGAATTTCGCGCTTCAAGCAAGCGTAACCTTGACCTAACCTTTCTGGGTAAAGAGGGGTTTGGTTTGGGGTTCCAACTATGAACGAGTTCTTACAATTAAGAACTTTAGAGTTAGATGAACTCGTTCAAGATCTAGGCGTAAGATATACAATAAATTCTGTCTAGGAATGAGACGAAAAACTAAGCAGTTTCTGGACTAGAAACACTTTAAGATAAAGTGTTCTTTCATCTATGTAGAACTGCTTGAGAGCTTTTGAAGGCTTGAGATTTTCAGAGAATGAAAGCTTGTAGAAAGTTTTTCCGTCTTGATCCTGAGGTTGAAGACAGGTTTATATAGGTAGAGATTCAAGACTAGCCGTTGGAGGAGCCGTTTGAATCTTACCTACTCTTCTTAAATTCGATATATGCCATTGGGCGATTCTGTACCTGTCTTCATTTGTGTCACATCCTAGGTTCTGAAGTCTAGGATGCTGATTCGGCAATCCCTCATTGGTCGAGACAAGTTAACTTCCTCTGACGCCGGGATCTCTGCCTTTGGAGTTGGCTTCTGAATTCAGAGCTGGATTGGGCAAACTGACTTGAAGTGATGTCTTCAGAGTTAGTTCCGTTTGTTCTGTACAGCTGGACCAGCTGTGTCTTGAACTCAGCTCGAATTATCTTCAGCTTGATCATGCTCTGCTCTGAACTCAGCTCAGCTGGAAGACTCAGCTGATAGTTGACTCCTGCTGTAAACACAGCTGGATCGTCTGCTGTCTTTCACTTCCTTAGCTGACTCCTGCTGTAGTGACAGCTGGGTCTTCTGCTGTCTTCCGCTTCCTTAACCTGTAAACTTAGAAAATCTAGAGCTCAAACAGGCGAGCTGGAAAACACAATTTAGGTTGATGCGGTCATCTACTCGGTTGGAGAACAATTGGATTTTGGTATTAAATCAAAACTTTATAATTTTCACAACATCAATTCTATCATCCTTCACCTACCCCCTCCTTCAAAGGTGATCCTTTAGCTCCCTCTGGCGGAGCTTGGTGGCTCCCTGTGATGAGAGAGGCTGTTGATTTCTGGCTGAGCGATTGTGATTTGTGCGCCCTTTTGACCTCACTTCCTCCTCCAACCTATGACGTATTTCCCTCTGAATCTAGACCATTTTTGGAGGGTGAGCCTTCTTCTCAGCTGGACCCCGTAACTTTAGTACCTCCATCAGGTATCCGGTAGTTTCTTCATTTAAATTGTTGTGTTATGTTTACTAAGTTCTCCTTAGACCTCTTCTCACTCTCATGAAAGCTCTATGTAATGCAGGTACCAGTGAAGAGGGTGGTACGTTTACCCTTCAAGGGGTGGTCTCTGTCGAACCTGCTCCATCCACTAGGGTGCCCTCCTCTCCTGGTCCTGGTACGAGAGCTGATATTGAGGAACCCTCTTCGACTGCTACTCCGGAGGTTGAATGTGAGGCTCCTGTTGGGGGTGATGAGACAGGACGGCACGGAGGCCAATATTGAATCTTCCTTCCTAATGAAACCCTATGCCTTGTGTCTACCTCTTTATCATTTATTCAAACTGTTGATCGTTTTGAACTATGTGTAATGCTACATCTTGTGGGATAATTTCTTTATTTTGTTAGACCTCTAACTATGCCACTGTAGTTGTTATGTCAGTCTTTTTATTATATTACCTTCTTGAGGCATTTTTTATTTCTATCAAGTATTTTTAAGGGTACTCATATTCCACCCCTTGATTACCAAGTGGTTGCCTTCTTATTAGCCACTTTTTCAGACGCTAACATTTTTGCTCATGCTCGTTTAGTAGTGTGACTTTCACAAGCGATTTAAGCCCTCAATTCTTATTTATTTTCAGCAGGTTCTCTTTATGCCCTTACAGGAATACCCGCCTAATTAGAGGCTGGGTCCTAAAAAAAACTGAGGGGTGGGCTCGGCACATGAGTCCCTTTGACGAAAGTGTCGTTTCACACTTCGCACAAATAAAATTTTCCTCTTGCCCAATAAGGCATAGCTATGGTAAGTGGGGTCGAACCCTAGGGAACCGGCGTAGTCTATTCTTCAGGTGGTACTCAATATAGGGGTATATGGTCAAGATGTATCTAAATATCCTGTAACTAAGCAAAGAAAATTATCAAATAACAAAAGATGCTTGGATTGGAATCGAATCAGTGATCCTTATTACTCTTGCTCGTTCATCGATGCAATAATATTCAATTACAAGACTTTATCACTTGGTTTTAAGCAAAGATTAATTTAAGCCCTATGGTCACGAAGTCACGACTCAAATACTCTAAGCCTAGATCTATTCAATTTTCCAGATCTTGACCAGAAGGCAAGATCACTTCTCTCGATCAACAACGTCACGAAGACACTTCAGCAATGCTGCTGCCCAAAAGGCATTAAGAACAAACGATCTCAAGATAGCCAAGAGGTATCAGATACCGACTACTCTCCAACACTCATTACCTTCTTGGGCACGAGAGACTCTCTCGAGTTTAACCCCAAATCCTGTTAGTGACTTAATCTCAATATCTAGATGGTGATCAAGCATATGTCAATATCAATTAAGTCTAGATTTCATCCTAAGTGTTTCGGGAATAATTTCAAGCAACGAACTCACACGATTAGATCTCACGAGTTTAGAACGAGTAACTAAGATCACATCATCTTCTCCAACCCAAACAATTAAATTTAGCTAGACATAATCATAAACGGAAGCACAACATAATAAAAAGAAAACATACTTAAATAAAAACTAAACTGGTCGCTGCTCAACAGCGCAAGTCAACAACTGATGTCTGGGCTTCTCCCAAACAACTACGAATGAAATGCAGAAAATATAAAACGAAACTTAAAAGCAATGTTTGCCCGTAGGACTTGTTTCTTCCTCGCACTCTCAAAGTAAATTGCAAACTAAAATCCTAAAAAAATCGTGTGTCAGTACAAGATATGGTCGGCCCTACATATAGGCGATGAATTTAGGGTTAAGTTGGAATCCTTGTAGGGCAAGGACCCTTCCAACCATGGCATCTCATTCCTTTTAAATACCACCGCAGATCCTCTTTCCTTCTTGGTAGATATCGTCATTGATCAGGCTCGTCTAGGATATGGAAAGAATTCTTCCATCCTTATCCTCTTCCTTGGAGAAAAAGAAATCTGTTACTGCTTCTCGACCCACATCTTGCCTTCGTTGTCTGCATCCTGTCCTGCACCCATGCTTCCCAAGATCCTGACTTCTCCGGATACTCTCTCTGTTGGTTTAAGGAATATGGGGAGGTGCTTCTTTACCTGTAGACTTGCTGTTATCGTTGTCGCCCAGCTACAAGCTTCCAGCCCTTTGCCCATTTGCATCGTATTGCCATCTCAGCATCTTAACAACAGATTTTCCACCGGATTTGCCCAACATCCAACCTGTTCTTCTCTGCATACCTTCTCTCGACTTTGTGTCCTCCCAGACACACTTTGACTTGATAAAGACACAAAAAGAAAAGACAAAACACAAGAAATATGAACACAAACTTGGGTTCATCACACCCACACACTTGAACCACGCTTGCCCTCAAGTGTGCAAATATGATCTTGCCCAAGACTTAAACACAACTATCAGTAAGTCAACATGTTACTTAAAACAGAGCATGAATAATGTAAGCAAGTATTGCCATCAGATATGTCAAGATAGAGTTAATAGGCAAAAAGGTTATCCTCACCAGCACTCATCTCTCAAGTGTATAAGGTTCAGTGTATCACTCTTGACCAAGATCCAAAACGTTTTTCCATAGGCTTGCCTACCCTCTATATCTCTACTTCTTTGAACAAAGTTAAACTACTTATCCTTAGGATTTTTTTATTTCGTTATAACGTGGCTTAAGGCAAAAGGTAAGAAAATTTGGATACTGGCTATGTCGAGAAGAACTCAGTTCTTGGGCAATAAGTATGCCCTAGATCCCTCACTCCTCTCAAGCATAACATCGGGCCTAGCTCACTTATTTATCAGGATTTTTTTTTCTTTTTCTTTTTGACTTTTTCCCTTTTTTTCTTTTTTTTATATTTTTCTTTTTCCTGATCAACACCTCCTAATTGTGGGTGTTATCGCCCAACATCTGCTATCCCTACATTCTCCTTTCATCCCTTTACTTCTAGACCTGAGTTCTTGACCGGGAAGGCTCATAAAATCCAGGCTACTATAAGTGAATCAAAAAGAAAAAAATTTTAAGCTCAAAGGGGCTAACAAAGGATAAATGCATAGGTAGGGAAATGTTTGGCCATGGGCTTACTGAACGAAAACACCTAAATCATCTAAGTAATTCAACTAAGTTTTATTAAGCTTTGACTAAGAGTTGCAGGCAAGTTCTAGATTAACATGTTTCACTGGTCATTATCACACAAGAAAGAATCAAATACTGCTTGCATATATGGCAGTCAATAGCTCAAAATCTCACAGGTAGTGCCCAATAACTCATTCCGTCCTCCCTATCTACATACGGCATATTCACATATACATCATCATACCTACCTCAACCTATCATGCAAACATACTGATCAACAACTGACTCTAAAAACATTTTGACCAACAACCCCCCACCCACACACTTTGTCTTCGGCAAAGTGAGTGAAATGGTGGGCAAGACACTCACAAAACAAACTGACGCAATAAAACAACTTAACAACGACCTCACCCACAGACTTTGCTTTTAGCAAAGTGGGTGAGATCGTGACCAACAAATTAAAGCACATATTTACAAACGAAGATGAGAAGGAAATTCTGAAGCCTTCTCGACCAACAACAGAAAATAAAAACAAAAGACTCAAGAACACAAGACACAAAGACGAAAATCAAAAACCTAAACTAACACAAATGGGAGGAAACATAATCAAGGAGAAGATTCAGGCGGGTACCTGAATCCTTGGTGTGCAAAGAATGCCAGCTGGGCATCACGGATCTCGGTCAACAACTTTTCACAATTAGTCAATCTGGCTTCAAAATTTGTGGTGCTGGGCAGCATCCCTTCACTTCCACTAGCCTCCTCCTTCTTGCCCAAGGGCGGACGCCTGGTGGATTTTGCCTTGCCATAGTCGATGAAAACCAATCGACCACTCCTCACCTCAATGTCGTTCATATTTTTTAGCGCTGCCTCACCCAATTTTCCAACTCTCATCACGGGTTTTGTTTTCAACTTATCGTAGACACCAGCCCCCTTTGCGAACGCCGTCACGAAATGCCCACATGTGCACCCCAAAGACTGCTTGGCCAACACCGTCTTAAACTGCTCACCAAGGAAGGCTGCAAAGTTAACCTTAGTCTTGGTATGCATGCACCAGTGCAAATACCTCTCCTTGTTGCTCAAGGTATTCCCGCTGTCGTTCTTGCCATAGAGGTTGTAGGCCAGAATGCGATGGCAAATCCGCAGCGCATAGGTCTTCAACTCCGTCCCCTTGTTGTTGGCCCCATTGTACGGCGCTCCGTTCCCAATCTCTTTCTATTGCTCCTGATAAGCAATGTCTCCAGGGGGTGGCAGAACCTTCTTGTCCTCCATGAACTCCTTCCTGGTCAGATCCATCAAACTCACCAATCCCAAAATCTGGTTGACGGCACTAACCTGAAATTCATACTTCTCGCCCAAAAGCGAGAAGGCTATAGTGCTCACCCCAGAAGTGGGATCACTCGTCACAGCAGCAGTGTTGTATACCTCCTTAACCTGCTCTTCATAAATTTCTACCGGCCATTGCAGAAACTTACTCCATCCTATCCCAACAAACAATTCGCGCAGTTCTTGGGCAACACCCAGGTCCTCGTACAGAGCGAAGTCAAGAACCCTGGGTGCTGTCACCTTCCAATCCCTAGCCCCTCTGCTCTTCATCACAGTGGTGCCCTTCTTCTTCTTCTAATTCCTGGTGCTGCTCGCTGGTGCAGATTGGTCGTCATTCTCTTCTTCCTCAACATCGTCCTCCTCCTCGTTACCACTCAGCAGCGAGACGGTTACCGGTGTGGATTCAACGCGCCCTTCTTTGGATGGTTGGGTAGAACCGGCGTCGGAAGTGACGGCTTTCTATTTGTTTGCAGGTGACGCTGTCTCCGTCGCAGAGCGCTTCTTCATCAACCGCAGCGACCCGCTCTTACTGATGACCTCCGTCGTCTTTACCTTTTCCGCCACCTCATGCACGTCCGCATCAATGTCATCTTCCTCTACTTCGGCGTCATTGCCGCCGCCACTTTCTTCCTCTTCTTCTCTTTCTTCCTCGCCACGAACTTCGGCCTCCTCATCTCTGCTGGTCGCAGGCTGCTGGAATTCAACAAGGGCCTTTGATTGCGTCTCCTCATCCGCTTGCTTCACCGTCTCCCCCAACAAACTGGGGTTTTCGTCATTCATCATCAGATTTGCGTCAATGGGAGGGCTCTTGGGCACAGACGATCCAATGGTGACAGTGGGGTTTTGATCGGCAGAGGTGTTAGCAGGATCCATGGGCAGTTTCCTCTTGGCATTTTTGGTAGAGGGTTTGGTGGTTTTGGCTTTTGCGGCAGTAGTAGGTTTGTTGCTGGTAAGATCAATTTTGTTCCGGTGGGAATTGTAAACTTGTTTTTTGGGCATGTGGATACCATTGTGATGATAGTGGTGGTTTTTTAGTAGAGAGGTGGGAGAGAGAGAGAATGGGAAGTTGCAGAGTTTGATTTCAAATCGGGTGGTGGGGGTTTAGATGTGATGGGATAGGTTTATAGGGCGCGGGATTTTAGGAAAATAGTAACAGCCCTGCACAAACTTTGGCAGCAGCATGATCATGACCAACACCCCTGCTCAATACCCATTACTCCTGTTGTTCCTTACTCAACAACTTGTTGTATTATGGTTCCTGATCTACAACCTGCATCTTGCGCAACATCTCCTACACACACGAAAACAACAAACCATACTCAAAAAACGGACTGCTTCCTAAGGTTAAACTAAAGCTACTTCAAAATAAAATGAAATAATTTAAGCAAAAATATTTTTTTTTTCAAAAGAAAACATAAAGGAAAGAAAATACCTACCAGGTTGCCTCCTGGATAGCGCCCTATTTTTCGGTCTTGGGCACGACACCCCTCCCATTTTAGTAGTTGATGTCCTCATCAATAGAGTCACCACGTGGTTCTCCTGCCTTCTGCTTCACTTCTTGCCCAAGATAGGCTTTCAAGCGCTGTCCGTTGACTTTGAAGATCTTCCCCGTTTTGAGATCCTTTATCTCAACAGCCCCATTAGGGTATTGACCTTGGACTTCATAGGGGCATTCCCACTTGGTCGACAATTTCCCCGACTTCAAACGAAACCGGGTCTGATATACTAGCACTTGTTACCCATAATGGAACTCCTTTTTCTTGATCAACATATCATGTGTTTTCTTCATCCTTTCCTTATAGTGGCCAGCATTATCATAGGCTTCTAGCCTTATTTCTTCAAGTTCCTGGATTTCGAGCTTCCTGGATTCTCAGGCTTCATCCCAATCATAGTTCAGTTGGGCAACAGCCCAATGGGCCCGATGTTCCAGCTCAACAGGTAAGTGACACCTCTTGCCGTAGACCATGCGATAGGGTGACATCCCAAAGGGTGTTTTGTATGCAGTTCTATACGCCCACAAAGCATCATCTAGGCGCATGCTCCAATCCTTCCTCGTCACGCCCACAGTCTTCCTCAAGATAGTCTTGATGATTCGATTGGAAAACTCCGCTTGACCATTAGCTTAAGGATGATAGGCTATTGAAGTGCGCTGGGTGACTCCGTACTTCTTGAACAAGGCCGTGATTGTGGCATTGTAGAAATACGAGCCTTGATCACTTATAACAGCTCGAGGTACTCCAAACCTATTAAAAATGTTAGTACGTAAAAAATTCGAAATCACTTTGGAGTCGTCAGTTTGGCATGCTCGAGCTTCCACCCATTTTGATACGTAGTCAACAGCCAGTAGAATATACTTATTGCCTTTGGAACTTGGCAACGGCCCCATGAAGTCCATACCCCATATATCGAATACTTCCACGGGCAAGATCGGCATCATGGGCATCTCGTTTCTTCTTGTGATGTTGCCTTTCCTTTGACATTTCTCACATATTTTAACCCATTCATAACTATCCTTAAATAATGTTGGCCAATAAAATTCACATTCTAGAATCTTTCTTGCAGTGCGTTGGTGCCCAAAATGTCCTCCACACTCCTTGTTGTGGCAATGCTCAAGAATACTATTCTGCTCAAGATCCTCGAAACATCTCCTGATGATCTTGTCTGAACATTCCCTCCAAAGATATGGTTCGTCCCACACGTAGAACCGACTTTCCGATTTGAGCTTTTTCCTTTGGTATCTTCCATAGTCGGAAGGAATCTTGCCAGTAACCAGGTAGTTGACCAAGTCCGCATACCATGGTTCATCCTGGGCAAGAAGTAAGTTCTCGTCTGGAAAGGTCTTCTTTATTGGGTTCCCATTTTCTTCTCGTAGGATTCGACTTAGGTGGTCGGCAACTTGGTTTTGGGCACCACTCTTGTCCTTGATATCAACATCGAATTCCTGCAATAACAAAATCCATCTCATTAACCTTGGTTTAGTCTCCTTCTTGATCATGAGGTACTTCAATGCCGCGTGGTCAGCATACACTATGGTTTTGCCTCCGACAAAATAAGAACAAAATTTCTCGAAGGCAAAAACCACAGCCAACAATTCCTTCTCCGTCGTGGCATAATTGCATTGTGCCGGGTTTAAAGTCTTGGAAGCATAATAGATGACATAGCTCTCATTTTCTCACTTTTGCCCGAGAACAGCTCATACGGCAAATCCACTTGCATCGCACATCACTTCGAAAGGCATTCCCCAATCCGGGGGTTGGATTATTGGGGCTGTAACCAAGTTGTTTTTCAATATATGGAAAGCTCTCTTGCACTCTTCATCAAATTCCCATGGTACGTCATTTAGAAGCAGCCTCGTTATGGGTTGGGCGATCTTGGCGAAATCCTTGACAAATCGTCGGTAGAAGCCAGCATGACCAAGAAACCCCCTCAATGTCTTCACATTTGTAGGGTACGGCAACTTGGCGATGATGTCGACCTTAGCTTTATCAACCTCAATACCACGTTCAGAAATAACGTGGCCAAGAACTATCCCTTCGTTGACCATGAATTGACACTTCTCATAGTTCAGCACGAGACTCTTCTCAACACACCTCTTCAGCACACGATCTAGGTTGTTGAGGCAGGAATCGAAAGTTTTCCCATAGACGGTGAAATCGTCCATGAACACCTCGATGCATTCCTCAAGATGGTCGGAAAAGATGTGCATCATGCATCTTTGGAATGTCCCTGGTGCGTTGCGCAACCCGAACGGCATTCTTCTAAAGGCGAATGTGCCAAAAGGGCACGTGAAGGTGGTCTTGTCTTGATCTTCCTCAGCAACCCAAATCTGCATGTATCGAGAATATCCATCAAGAAAACAAAAAAATTTATTACCGGCTAACCTTTCAAGCATCTGATCGATGAAGAGCAGAGGAAAGTGATCCTTCTTCGTTCTCAAGTTGAGCTTTCGGTAATCGATACATACTCTCCATCCGGTTTGCAATCTCATGGCCACCATCTCCTTATTGTCATTTTCAACAACCTGTATACCAGACTTCTTGGGCACGATGTGTACAGGACTCACCCACCGGCTATTAGATACTGGATAGATGATGCCCAAATCAAGTAGTTTTAGTATCTCCTTCATCACAACTTCTTTCATGGCTGGATTCAACCTTCTTTGAGGATCCCTTACAGGCACGGCATCATCCTCTAGGAGGATATGGTGAATGCAATCGACTGGGTTGATGCCCTTGATATCCGCTAGCGTCTACCCTATTGCTTCCTTGTACTTGCTCAACACCTCTCCAACTCTGATATCCTCCATATGCGATAACTCTGAGGATATGATGACGGGCAGAGTTTCTTCTTCTCCAAGATATATATACTTGAGATGTTTTGGCAAAGGTTTCAACTTCAATTTTGATGCCTTTTGCAGTGATGGCACCAACCTGTCTTCAGGGTTCATCTATGGGATGTTGAGTGGTTTAAACCTCTTGGGCATGTTGGTCGGGAACCCGGAATAACTGCACTTCCCCTCGTCTTGGTCATCATCTTCAGCCTCGTCCTCCTGGGAAGGCGTTTTTCAGTGCACAAGTCGGAGTTCTGCTCAAGAACCGTCTGTCTCCAGTACCCTTCTACTACCTCATCAACGTCATCCTTGGGCAGCTCCTGTATCTCCTCATCAACTTCGTCGTTGGGCCGCTCTTCCTTTCCACCATCTTCTTCCTCAGATTCTTCTTTATCAAATCTATTCAAACAATGAAGAGTTTCCACTTCCTCATCATCATGGAAATAGTCTTCGTCGGTGGAATAATTGAAACTGTGCCCAAGAACGGATTGCTCCCAGAAATTGACATCACTGTCATCATGGTCAACTTCAAAAAATTCTGGCTGTAGCTCAACATCCTCCTCTTTTTCTGATGTATCAACATAAAGGCAGCTCAAGCTATTGACTGTCTCGACCTGTTCCTCAATAACACCAATACTTCGGACTATTTCCATGGCATCCAGCTGATTTTGGCAATAGGCATCGAATTTCACTACTTCTCCAGCTACCTCAATAGTTAATCTCCCGCTATCGCAATCGATCTTGGTTCTTGCCGTCCTCAAGAACGTTCTCCCGAGCAACACCGCTGGATTTTTAACCGTCTTCCTTCCCGTATCCAACACATAAAAGTCAGCTGGGAACAAAAGATCTCCAACTCGAACCAAAACATCTTCTAACAGTCCATCGGAGTAAACCACGGACAAGTCGGCAAGCTGGATAGCACCTCGTGTTGGTGCCATAGGACCAAATCTCATCTCGTCGAACATGGCTCTTGGCATGACGTTGATTGATGCTCCTAAATCAAGCATGGCCCTTGGAATTTTGGTGGTGCCGATTGTGCATGGTATGGCGAACATTCCCGAGTCCTTTTGCTTGATCGGGATGTGGGGATTCATAATAGCGGACACATTGGCCATGTAGAAACGGGCATCATCTGGATATATTGTCTTCTTCATGGTCATCACCCTCAAGAACTTAGCACATTTAGGCATCGATTTTAATGCCAACAACAGGGGTAGGTTTATTTCTACCTTTTTGAACACCTCCATCATTTTATTCAGCTCCTGCTGCTCACGATCTCGGGCAAACCGTTTGGGGTAGGTGGCTCTTGGCTTAGGGGGGGAATCACAAGTCCTCTTGGCCAAGTCCATCTTTTCTTTCTCAAACCTCAGCTTCTCGTACATCATTTCATCCTTTTCTTCCTCCACAATAATGTCCTGAATGTAAGTCATCTTGCTCATCTCCATCTTAACATACTCAAATAGGTCATCTTCTTCCTTTGAATCAAACACTGGGGACTTCCCGGTCAACATCGCAGCATCTTTCTTAGCCTTCAGCTTATCATATATCTCAAGAACATTGCTGCTGTTCATCTTGGCTTGCTCCAATTGGACTGGTTCCTTCGGTTTGGTTTTGGGCAATACTTCCGGTAGCTTCTTTTCACTTCTTAACGTCACAGCGTTGACTTGTTCTCTATTTACCTCCACTTGGGCAGGAAGCCTCCCGTTTTTGTCCTCTACAAGTTTAGACAATGTTTGGGCAATATGAGTTAGTTGAGCTTGAAGGTTATTGGATGTACCTCGACTCTCGAATTGGAAGTTATTAAAATCCTTCCTCAATTTTTTATTCTTCTGAGTAAAACGATCGATGGTGTCCTTCATAAACTCAGGTTTGTTCTGATCTCGATGTGGAGGTATATAGGGGTGCTGCTATTGATTAGGTTATTGAGATTGTTGGTGGGTAGGAGCCTGTTGATAATGGTTATTGCCATATCTCAGGTTTTCGTGCTGTCTGTAGCCAAAGTTGTTGTTGCCATAATTGTTACCATAGTTATTCCTCTGCAATTACTGCCCACTACCCCCTTGGTGATTCTGTCCCAGGGCCTTAACTTCTTCCCCTTCTTCTACGAACCAATTAGGACAGTCTGATGTAATATGGGCTTTTCCTTGGCAAACTTCACAACTTTTTACAGACTTTGTGATGTCTTTCCCGTTCACCCTTTCGGTCAACATGTCAAATTTATCATCCATCTTGGCCATATATTCCTTCATGGCGTTGACCAAATCATCAGAACCTCTCCTGCCACCTTCATATGTTCCTCCTCTAGGAAATTCATCCTCATCTCGTGATTGTTCTGCCATGTCTGCGATCGTCCTAAACACTTCGGAAGAGGTCTTGTTGATTATCTCTCCTCCACATGCTGCCATGATGTACTTCCTTTCTGATGCACGTAATCCTCTCAACTTCCTGATGGTGCGTTCTCCCATGGTTACTGACTGAACTTCTGATGTGGAGGTTGATGATGAAGATTCTGATTGCTCACTTTCTCAGCTAGAACTGTAATTGGGCAGATTGTGCCCAACAGGTTCCTCGTCTCCTGTCTCGACCGGGACCGACGGAGGTTCGTTGACGATGTTCTCCTCGATACCTTTCCGCTTTCTTGCTCTGTTTTGCTTTGCTACTTTCTCCGGAGAGGCACCGTAATCCACATGATCACCTTTTCTCCGTGTCTGGTGTGGGTGCATAAACTGAGCTCAAGCTACAAAAAATAGAACTAGCTTGAGAAACCAGTTCGCCGGAAACGGCGCCAATTTGACGAAGGTGTCGTTTCACACTTCGTGCAAATAAATTTCTCCTCATGCCCAACAAGGCGTAGCTATGGCAAGTGGGGTCGAACCCTAGGGAATCGGCATAGTCTATTCTTCAGGTGGTACTCAATATATGGGTTTATGGTCGAGATGTATCAAAATATACTGTAACTAAACAAAGAAAATTATCAAATAACAAAAGATGCTTGGATTGGAATCGAGTCAGTGATCCTTATTACTCTTGCTCGTTCATTGATGCAATAATACTCAATTACAAGACTTTATCACTTGGTTTTAAGCAAAGATTAATTTAAGCCCTATGGTCACGAAGTCACGACTCAAATACTCTAAGCCTAGATCTATTCAATTTTCCAGATCTTGACCAGAAGGTAAGATATCTTCTCTAGATCAACAACGTCACGAAGACACTTCAGCAACGCTGCTGCCCAAAAGGCATTAAGAACAAAAGATCCCAAGATAGCCAAGAGGTATCAGATACCGACTACTCTCCAACACTCATTACCTTCTTGGGCACGAGAGACTCTCTCGAGTTTAACCCCAAATCCTGTTAGTGACTTAATCTCAATATCTAGATGATGATCAAGCATATGCAATATCAATTAAGTCTAGATTTAATCCTAAGTGTTTCGGGAATAATTTCAAGCAACGAACTCACACGATTAGATCTCACGAGTTTAGAACGAGTAACTAAGATCACATCATCTTCTCCAACCCAAACAAGTAAATTTAGCTAGACATAATCATAAACGGAAGCACAACATAATAAAAAGAAAACATACTTGAATAAAAACTAAACTGGTCGCTGCTCAACAGCGCAAGTCAACAACTGAAGTCTGGGCTTCTCCCCCAACAACTACGAATTAAATGCAGAAAATATAAAATGAAACTTAAAAGCAAAGTTTGCCCGTAGGACTTGTTTCTTCCTCGCACTCTCAAAGTAAATTGCAGACTAAAACCCTAAAAAAATCATGTGTCAGTACAAGATATGGTCGGCCCTACATATAGGCGATGAATTTAGGGTTAAGTTGGAATCCTTGTAGGGCAAGGACCCTTCCAACCATGGCATCTCCTTCCTTTTAAATACCACCGCAGATCATCTTTCCTTCTTGGTAGATATCGTCATTGATCAGGCTCGTCTAGGATAAGGAAAGAAATCTTCGATCCTTATCCTCTTCCTTGGAGAAAAAGAAATCTGCTGCTGCTTTTCGACCCACATCTTGCCTTCGTTGTCTGCATCATGTCCTGCTCTCATGCTTCCCAAGATCCTGACTCCTCCGGGTACTCTCTCTGTTGGCTTAAGGAATATGGGGAGGTGCTTCTTGACCTGTAGACTTGCTGTTATCGTTGTCGCACAGCTACAAGCTTCCAGCCCTTTGTCCATTTGCATCGTATCGCCATCTCAGCATCTCAACAACTGATTTTCCACCGGATTTGCCCAACATCCGACCTGTTCTTTCCTGCAAACCTTCTCTCGACTTTGTGTCCTCCCAGACATACTTTGACTCGATAAAGACACAAAAAGAAAAGACAAAACACAAGAAATATGAACGCAAACTTGGGTTCATCACCACTCTATCTTACTCAAAACGACATTTAAATTTAAACATAATACTTCTTCAGGTTATGTATGTTCCACGGCCTTGGCAACATTTTGCCATCCTCTTTCATTAGTTCGTAGGCTCCTCCTCGGAGAACTCTTGCCACAATGAGAGGTCCTTCCCAGTTAGGCTCCAGCTTCCTGACTGGCTTGAGAGCGTCCACTCTTTTCAGGACCAGGTCTTCTTCCTCGAAGGCCCTGACTTTTACCCTTTTGTTATATATGGCCCTTATTCTATCCTTGAATCTCTGAGCCCTCTGTTGTGCTTCCTCTTGAGCTTCCTCAATGAGGTCCAAACTTTCCCTTCTAAGCTCAACATTTTTTGTTTCATCATAACTCAGAATTCTATGAGTAGGGGCGGCGACCTCCACCGGGAACACGGCCTTTGATCCATATATCAAGCAAAAAGGGAACTTTCCAGTAGCTGTCTTCGTGTTGGTGCGGTATGCCCAGAGCACTGAGTCGAGCTCCTCCACCCATTGGGTCCTATTTTCTTTTAGCCTAGTTTTGAGGCCGTTGATAATTGTTCTGTTGGTTACCTGCAACAAAAAGAGGTTATCATTTAGTTATTCTTTTCTTATATTTATGAGATCTCTCATATGATCTCCAAGCGATTACCTCCACTTGTCCATTGGTTTCGGGGTGCGCTACAGTGGAAAACCTCTGTTCAATGCCCCTATCTTTGCACCATTTTCTCGTTCTTGAGCCAAGGAATTGTGTTCTAATATCTGAGATGAGGACTCTCGGAAGCCCATACCTGCAGCATATGCTTTTCCATAGGAACTTGATCACATTATCTTCGGTAATCCTACTTAAGGGCTCTGCTTCGACCCATTTACTGAAGTAGTCTACGGCTACAATGATGTAGCACTTCTTTCCCTTGGCTACTGGCATCTTCCCTATTATGTCAATACCCCCCTTGTCGAATGGGCAGGCTACGTATTGAACACCTAGTTTTCCTGTTGGTGTGTGTATGAGGGGTGCATGCCTCTGGCAGAGGTCACACCTCTTGCTGTATTCTGTGGCATCCCTCCGGAAAGTTGGCCAATAGTATCCTGTTCTGATAGCTCTCCTTATGAGGTCTTAGGCGCCAGCATGGCTAGCTGCCTCACCTTCATGTATTTCCTTTAGGACCTTCGCCCCCTCCTGAGGAGATAAACATCGGAGCAGGGGGTGCGTGGTCGCTCTTCTGAAGAGGAGTTCGCCGATCAAGCAGTACCTCGCAAAGAGGTTCTTTTTCGAGGTCCTCAATGTGCTCAATTTCTCGCCTGTTTTGAGGAAATGGATTATGGGGGTTCGCCAATCTTGCGTGCTTTCCACAACATTCACATCTCCCTCAATGAGTTTACACCTAGCTCGGATTAGGGTCACCTTCTCAGGTAAGCTTTCTTCAGCAGAGCTTGCTAATTTCGCCAACCGATCGGCCTTAAAGTTGGCCTCTCTGGATATTTGCTCCAACTTAAAATCAGAGAACTCTCCTTTCAACTTCTCCACTTTCTGCACGTATTGCATCATCCTCTCCTCCTTCCTATCGTAATTACCAGAAACCTGCTGAACAACAAGCTGGGAGTCTATATATATTAACACTCTTTGAGCCCTTAATTCTGCCAGCATTTCCAGTCCTTTCATGAGGGCCTCATACTCGGCCTCGTTGTTTGAGCTTTTGAAGGCGAATTTGATGGAGAAGCTCATCTCATCTACATCAGGTGTCACTATCAGGATACCTGCTCCGCATCCTACGATAGTTGCGGATCCATCAACATAGGCCTTCCACAGAGGCCACTCTAGAGGCTGGGAGGTCTCTTGAATGAAATCCGTAAGGGCCTGAGCTTTTATTGCAGACCTGGACTCGAAGTCAACCTCGTATTCACTGAGCTCTACTCTCCACTTCACCATCCTTCCTGAGAGATCTGGTTTGCTCAATATTCGCCTGAACGGAAGATTTGTTCGCACTACAATCTTATGAGATATGAAGTAGGGTCTCAATCTTCTAGAGGCAACCATCACTGCTAACGTCGCCTTCTCAATATCTGAGTATCGAGCTTCCGGGCCTTGTATAGCTTTGCTCACATAATAGATAGGTCTCTGAAGGGATGCCTCCTCTTTTATCAGCAATGCAATGAGCGCTCGTTCTCATACGGAGAAGTACAGATAGAGTGTGTCTCCTGGTACCAGTTTAGTGAGTACGGGCAAGTGCATTAGGTGCTATTTTAGGTCTTCAAATGCTTTCTGACACTCTGGACTCCATTCGAACTTGCAGCACTTCCTCAAGGTCTGGAAGAAAGGGAAACTCCTTTCTGCTGACCTGGAGATAAATCTGCCTAGGGCCGTGACGTTTCCGTTCAGCTTTTGCACTTCTCGGACACTTCTTGTATCACCTTAACCTTCGCTTGGTTCACCTCAATGCCCTTGGGTGTAACCATGTATCCTAAGAATTTTCCAGATTTAACTCCGAAGACACACTTTGCTGGGTTCAGTCGGACGTTGTGCTTTCGTATCACCTTCATGACCCCGGCCAGGTCTCTGGCGTGATCACAGGCTTTCAAGCTTTTTACTAACATGTCATCCACGTAGACCTCCATGATCCTTCCGATTAGGCCTTCAAAAATCATATCCATTAGCCATACGATCAGGCCAAATGGCATCCTTATGTAGGCAAACGTCCCACTAGGGCTATCAAATTTCCGGACCGGGCCAGCCCGGCCCGAGCCCGCCGGGCTTTTGGGAAAAATCGGGCCGAGCCGGAAAATATGAAAGCCCAGCCCGGCCGGAAAAATCAGTTTATACATAATTTTATCGGGCTGGGCCTGGCCGGGCCAGCCCGAGCCCACCGGGCTTTTGTCTATTTGAAAATTCATTGGGCCAGAATTTAAGGAGCCCAGCCCGGCCCAAAACGGTCACGAATGTCATTTTTGCTACATCCTCTGGCCACATTTGTATCTAGTGGTAACCTTGGTACGCATCCAGCATGGACAACAGCTCGCATCCTAAGGTGGAATCCACCAGCTGGTCTATTCTGGGCAGCGGGTAGTGATTCTTCGGCCTTGTTGAGGTCTCTAAAATCAACACACATCTGCCAGCTGTCAGCTCCCTTAGAAACCATCACGACGTTAGACAGCCATTTGGAGTACTGAATCCGAACTATGTGGCTTGCTTCCAGAAGCCTCCTTATCTCATCCCTTATTACTTTCTCTTTTTCGGGCCCAAATGACCTCATCTTCTGCCTTACTGGCCTAGCCTTTGGATCCACATTTAGTTGGTGGGTCATGAGGTGGGCATCTATCCCCACTATATCCGCAAGCTATGATGGCCTCTTTTTCCTCGTCAGTCATCTGTTTTCCCATCCTCGTGGTGAAACCCGTCTTTCCTGGGAATAACTCTATGACCATTAGCTCCTTCTCCTCAGGAAGTATGTGAGGCTCCTCTTCTTCCTCGATCTCGTCTTCAATTCTATCTCTCTTATCCTGAGGTTGCACTTCTTCGGCCAAAGGTCTCTTCGACACGGACTTAGCTTGTTGTATGGTTTTCACATAACACTTCTTTGAGGTGTACTGATCGCCGGTTACCTCTCCTACTGACTCCTCTTCCCTACATGGAAACTTCATTTTCATGTGGTAGGTTGACATCACAACTTGGAATAAATTCAACGCTGGCCTTCCCAATATGATATTATAAGCGGAGGGAAGATCTACCACCAAAAAATTTACCATCTTGGTACTTGATTTTCCTCCTTCCCCCAAGGTGACTTGGAGTGAGACCTCTCCCTTGGATTGTACCTCTCCCCCTGCGAAACAGTACAGGAAGGTCTCGATTGGGTGCATATCGGCATTAATTTTCATCTTTTGGAAGCAATCCCAGAAGAGTACATTGGCCGCACTGCATGTGTCGACAAACACTCTGGCCACATCCCACCCTGCCACCTCGGCATTGATAACCAAAGCATCATTCTAAGGTCTCATCATGTGGACCTCATCCTCCGGGCCAAAATGTATATTGATGGCCGGGGTTCTCCCTTCAGGAGCCTCCGATAGGATATCAATTTCGATATCCATTTCTTCTGCTAGCTTTCAGACTTCCTCTTTTACTCTAGGGTAGGCAACTCTTAACATAGCTTTCCGAGACGTGTTGGAATCTCCATCGGCCGTTCCACCGGTAATCATATTAATGTTGCCTCTTTTCTGATGGGAGACCTCTTTTCTAGGAAACCCTTTCTCTCCCTGGTCTCGTCTTCTACCTTCAGGCTCCTTTCTCTTAGGGTCCCGATCTCTTTCCTTCTTTACAAAGTGCAGCAAGCTATCATCCTTAATCATTTTCTCAATGAGGTCTTTTAAATGCCTGCACAAATTGGTATCATGGCCATAATCGTTGTGATACTTGCAAAAGAGATCAGATTTAGGATTCCGGAGTGTATCCCTGTAGGTATTGGGATACTTGAACTGCGGAAGCTTGATAGCAGTTTCCATGACTTCAGCTAAGGGGACCGTGAGAGGCGTATATTGCTCAAATCTGTCCTGAGATGATCGAGATGTCCGGGAGAGACCTCTACTTTCATGCTCCCTTGCCTTTTCTTGGCGTGTTGGAGGGGAAGATTTTCTTTCCGCGTCTCTCCGAGGGGCAGCGATTTTGTCTTCCACTCTCCTGGATTCTTGGGCTTCCTCGAGATTAACATACTTGTCTGCTCTGCGCAGCAGTTCCTCGAAACTGAGGGCTGGTCTCTTAGCCAGAGACCTAAAGAAGTCACCTTCCTGTAAACCTCGGAGGAGAGCTTGCACCTTTACTTCGTCTGTAGCAGATGGGACTTCTAATGCAGCAGCATTAAAGCGACCTATAAACTGTTTCAGGGTCTGTGCTTTGCCTTGGCGCAACGCCATTAAAGAAATGGAAGTTTTCACCTGTCTTCGAGCGCTCGCAAATTGATGAAGGAACATAGAGCTGAAACTCTCGAAGGATCGTACTAATCCAGGGAGAAGTTGAGCGAACCACTGCTGAGCCGTCTTTCCTAGAGTGGTGAGGAACACTCTGCACTTAACTCTCTCGGAGTATTGATGCAACATGGCCCCATTTTCAAACCTCATCAGGTGCTCTTGAGGGTCGGAAGATCCATCATATTCGAAATGCAGCGGCTTAAAATTGGGAGGAAGCGGATCATCCCTGATTTCCTCCGAGAAGGGAGACCTGTTCATTTTTATGGGGACATCCACTCTCCCCGTGGAGATCTGAGAGCCCCTGTTCCTCTTCAAATCTTTCAGCTCCCGCTTCAGAGCAGATAGTTCGGCCTCCATTTGCTCCTTAGATCTATCCGGAGATTCTTCTTTATCAAGTTCCCTTTCCGAATCCTCAGATTCGTCTTCCTCTTCTGAGGATTCCTCTGGTTTCGGAGGGACCTTATCTTTCCCCTTGTCATTATTCACAGGACGTCTTCCTGAGCTCTCGGGAGAGGTGATTGCTCTAGAAACAGCTTTGTCAACCATGGCACTTAGTTGATCAGTAGTAAGAGTATAGGTAACATTCTGTAGGGACGGCGTAGTATTTTCCTGAAACTGGCTCGTTGTTCTGTCTTTCGCCGATCCTAAGAGAGCTCTGTCTCTGGGAATCGGGTGTGGTTCTTCTGCCCCTGCCACCTCATCAAAGGGGCCCCTAAGGTCTCTTGCTGTGGAATCTTCCATACCTGCCATTTCCATTAGCAAAATATCAGTTTCATTCTCCATTACCAGGAGGTATATATATATATTTAAACTGAAATGACCCTTTGAATACTTAAGGGATCTCTATATCGTGCCACTTGGACAGAGGATGGACATCTCATGTAGGAGGACTCTGAGGGTGCTTCCCCCCGACTCCTCAGTAGTTCCGTCTCTACTATCCATGTTCAGGGGGTAACGTGACTCCCCTCTGGGTCTAACACGTTCCCTTTCCCATTTTTTCCTTTTCTTAGGACGAGAGGTGACAGCACTTCAGTGTCAATTCTTGAAGGATCCAGGGGCGTTTAGCACTCCATGCTAATACGCCTGCTCTCTGGAACCCCCTTTCTACCTCGATGGCATGGTGTGCCTCCCCTTCTCAGGATTCTACACCCTGGTCACCATAAGGTGAAATTCTTTACACGTTACCGGGGAAAAAGGAAAATAAACACAGAGCAACGCAATTTTCTTGAAAAGAGCTGTATCACCGACTTTACCCAGACGCGGAGAAAACTTTGGCCTCCTTTTTTTTCAAAAGATCAACCCTCATCACTTTTCCAAAAAATATTTTTCCATAACCACCATAAAATGCTCTCCTTACTAAATATCTATATTAGGAAAGAGAGAGAAAGAAAAAAGAAACGAGAAGATTTCACTCGCTAAGAGATGAAGATGTGTTTAGAAGAAAGAAAAAAACAAGTCAACTACACAACTCGCATCCTTGTGTCCTCCACAGGAGTTTCGTGAGGTTTTAAACATGGAAATAGGAAAATTAAGTCATAACCCAGATTTTCCCACAGACGGCGCCAATTTGCTACGACTAAAAACGTCCTAGCAGCTGATTATGGAAGGAAAACCCCAGTTCAGAGGTGTTTTTACCTGCTCGGATCGATTCAGGGACCGGGACCACAAGAGGGTGGTCTGCACCTTGCTCCGGCGTGATCTTCGATTATGTCCTGAAATAAGTGGTTAGCCGGAGTGTGATTCCGGTGAACCACCTCCGACGTTCAAGTTAGTTAATGTATAAACTTTAGTGATGGAACAGTAAGGAAATGCGAGAGTGAAGGAAAAGTAATGAGAGTGAAGTCGTCCGCTTGAGAGAATGGGTGAGAGTATTTATACTGTGGCCATGTTCTTTGAGGTAAAAGAGACAGCGCCTGAGTTTTAATGAATGCACAGCCAGCTGTCGTGCGATAATTGGCCCGAGTCATCGTCCTTTCATGCCTGTTATTCTACCAAAAAGTATAAGTGTCGGGCGTTAGGGGGTCAACGCCCATCCGAACACCTGCTGCTGGATACGGGAGACCTGTTGAGGTCCTCCTCGTCTGCCTGTCCTGCTCCTATCAAGGATTCGGAGGTCTCCGCGGGACGAGGGTCCTGAAGAGCGACTAGAATAGCTCTCTGTTTGATAATAGACACATCAATTAGTATTAATTATATATCACTCAATTTTGATCATTTTGTACCATAATATAAATAAGAAAAGCAAGTAGAATTGTAAAACACGCTAGCATACTATATCAGCCTCAGCAAAAGTTCTTTAATTTCAAGCTAGTTTAGTGAAAATCGTTAGTTTAAATGAGTTCAACTCGATCTTGAGATTACTAGCTAAGCTATTTGTCTAATTGGTAGATGAACTATTACTTATGTTCTTGGGTAATTTGTCCTTCAATTGTTTAGGCTAGTGAAACATTAGATCGATCTCTAGAACCGGCGTACCAACTAGTTTGTGTTTTAATACGTCTCTTGGTATCAATAAGTTATACATAGGAATTGGGGTATTCACGGTACCCTACAACTGATTGATCCGTATGAATGAATTTATTTTGAATTCGCATTGATGAATAGAAGCACTAGTCTAGTGTTGATATATTCGAAGTCGTACTCTTTTATCTTGCTTAATGTATTCATTGTTATTTTAGTCAATTTATTTGATTTCTTAGTTGACATAATATTCTTACTAATTTAAGAGGTAACTTTGGTGGCTACACTGAAAGTGATCTTTAGGAAATTAAGTGATCAACCCGTTCTAGCTATATGATTCGAACATGCTTATTGCAATACTCATTTGATTCTAATTAGCAGGCTTGCAGGAATTATTTGATGGTAAAACACGTCCATCAACAAGTCAATTAATTATGTTGTGCAAGATAGGATTTGGAGTACTTTTTGATCTTCGATCAGAGAGTATTCTTCCCTACCCTTCTCTTATTTAAAAGTTAACTGTAGAACAAGGTTTTAGTACTCCTGCAGATGTAGATGTCTTTACAAAGAAGCAAATCAAAATAACATCAATAAGCTTCATTTTATTGGTATGAGAAGCTCAGACGTAAAGTGTTTGATTATCCAATGAAAAAGAAAACATCATTATTCTTTTACCATGAAAGAAAACGTTGGCGTTATATTCTTCTACAAAGAAAAGAACATGTGTGAAGTCTGTACAGAACATTGATTGAAGAAATAATTTTAACTCCTTCATCCACTATTCATGAAAAAGAAGGAAAAAAACAATTGCAGCAATTGTTGGAGTAAAGCGAATAAGGTGGAGGTAAATAAAATTATTTTTGGTGAACGTTTTGGTTATGTGAAAAATTATTAAATTTGTATGTTTATTTTACTCTTGATTTGTCTCGATTTGTCCACATTAGTATGATTTTATTTAATAAGAATATTACGGTCATTAAATATTTAATTGATTTGTCTCGATTTGTCCACATTGTTATTGAGATCATTAAATTTACAATTTAATAAAAATCAAGACTCGATTTGTTCCACAAAAGATGCTCACAAAAGGTGTATAGCATATCACCTCTCTTTTTTGCAATCATTAATAAGAATATTACGGTCATTAAATATAAAATAATATAATAAGATGTAGGCATAAAATAATACTCCCTCCGTCCCGTTATTCTTGTCTTGTATTCCTTTTTGGGCTGTCCCGTTATTCTTGTCCTGTTTCCATAAAAGGAAATATGCTTCTCTCACAAAAAGTTGTGGGCTCCACCAATTTCTATTTTTTTACCCTTTAAACATTTTTCTCCTTAATACCCGTGCCCAAAAAAAATTAGACAAGGATAATGGGACGGAGGGAGTAATATCTTAATGCATAAACAATTATACATATTGATTGTATAAAGCTATTGATAAACATATTTATTGAAATCTTGAACACTAATAAAACTAGGATTTCGGTCCATACATCCATTACATGTGCAATGATTGATGCCACAGAAGAATGAAATTGGCTAAAACGTACAACGACATTGCTTCTGTTATAGTACATATAAAAGTGTATTGTTTACAAAATTTGATTTGCCTATTATATATATATTCCTATTATATACTCCCTCCGTCCCTCAAAAGTGTGGTCTAAATTTAATTATATGTGAGGTATAAAATATTAATTGGACCACACTTTTGGGAGACGGAGGGAGTACAATTTAAGGGCAATAATATAAAATTATACTCCCTCCGTCCCGGGATAAGTGACCACATTTCCTTATTGGGTTTGTTGGTCTCAAGACAGATACCTTGGTGTAGAGGGGGGGTGAATACACCAAGGTTTAAAAACTTTTCCAAGTTAAAACTATTTTCAGATAGCTGGCTGTGTTCAATCCAGCTGGATGGCAGCTTGATCGACACAGCTGGCTGTGTGTGTGTGCGGAATGTGGTGGATTTGGAAAGTCCGTCTGTTGCTTCAAATATATTGCAAAGCTCTGTTTCACTTTTCAGTTAGTCAGTTTATGCAGATTGAAATGTATGCTCATGAGGGTTAGTAACATGCATAAAAAAAGTGATAAATAAAAGAGCATTTTTAACGTGGTTCGGAGTAACCCCTCCTACGTCCATGACCAGATTCACTGGTAATTCACTACCACTTGGTTTCCAAGTACCAAGCAACTTCACAACTCTAACTCGAGCTGTGTTCCAACAGTTTGCGGGCACTGTCAAGCCTACACCTTCAGTTTCCGGGTACTGAAGAACATAACCACTCGAATTACACGCTTCGAGCAAGCGTACCTTTACCTAACCTTTCTGGGTTTGGGTTTGGGTATGGTTTTCCAACTATGAACGAGTTCTTACAATGAAGAACAAGGAGTATGATGAACTCGTTCAAACTAGGCTTAAGATATTTATTCTGATCTATTCTGCCTATGACTGAATATGTGAACAACTAAGAACACAGCTGACTGGCTGGGTGTTCTTGAAAGATTTGGCTTTGAAGATCGTTGTTCATTTTTCTGTTTTCTTCTATTTCTTCAGTCGTCTTGCCAGCCTCTTGCCAGCCTCTTGCCAGCCTCTCTCTTCAATGGTGGAGGAGAGATATATATAGGTGGAGATTCAAACTAGCCGTTGGAAGAGAGCCGTTTGAATCTTACCTACTCTTGTTGACTTCTGGCCTTTACCTACGAAGTAGGTCTGCATCTGCAGAAGCTAGTTCTTCTTTGATCTGACTACGTCAGATAAGATCTTCTGACATCGGGATCTTGTCTTTAAGAAGGTCTTCGTCTTCGAGCTGCTAAGCGTCTCTGCTGTATCTTCAGCGGCTTGGACTCTGCTGTGTCTTGATTCTGAGCTGTCTTTAGACCTGTGCTGTATCATTAACCTGAGCTGTGTCTTCAACCTGAGCTGTGTCACTGATCTGAGCTGTGTTTTAGACCTGAGTTGTGTCATCGACACTAAGCTGGGTCTTTTACACTGAGCTGGGTCTTTGACACTAAGCTGGGTTTCCGTCACTGAGCTGGGTCTTGATACTGCTGGATCTTTGACTCTGCTTGGTCTTGCTCTGCTGAGTCTGCTCTGCTGAGTTCTTAAGCTGTCTGCTTAGCTGTGTCTTCTGCTGTCTTCAGCTGTCTTCAGCGAATCTACCTGTAAACTAAGAAACTCTATAAGCTTAAACAGGTGAGCTGAAAAACGCTTAGGCTTGTGCGATCATCTACTCGGTTGGGGTCAGCTGGGTTTTGGTATCCAATCAAAACTCTATTAATTTTCCCAACAATTTCCCCCTTTTTGATGATGCCAAAACCTAACTGAGAAAAACAATTTACTTCCCCCTTAACAAAAAAACGGGTTTTCAAAAGTTTAAACATACACAGCAGGTAAATTAAATTCAGAGTTCAGTGCCTGGACAAAGAGTTATTGTCATCAGGATGAGCTTGAGAGCAAAAACGAATTTTTCATTAATAAAAGAAGATATTACAATTTTACATTTTACAAAAATTCAAAAGACAAAAATTCCCAGATGACTGGGTCTTCAACTCTGCTTCCTCTGATCGTCCATTTGATGGTCAGTCTTGAGACCATATCTGTTGAAGATGAATTCTTCCAAGTTTCTCCATTCATCTTGATTTTTAGACTTGGAGATTCCTCTTTCGTCAGCCCAGTGATGAACTTCTTTGATAATCTGGGCTTTGTCAGGAAGATTCGTTCCAGCTATAGTGGGAGGCTTCAATTGCTTGACTTTTGGAGCTTTGAGCTGGATGTCGTTTCTCTTGGCAGCTAGGGCTAATGATCTTGCCATCATTGGATCTTCTTCATGAAGTTCGATCAAGTATTCTTTGAATGCAGTTTCATGATCCATACCTTTGTATTGATTTAGGTAGTAGAATTCTTTGATGAATTCTGTTTTGCATTGTTCCCAGTTTTCATTGATTTCATCTGGGTTCCTCTTGTCGGATCTTGGAATACTTGAAGCTGCTTGTTTCTTCCTAGCTTGCCTGTAGCTTAGCCTTTTCTTTCTCTGCTTTTTCTCAGCAGGCTGGAGCGATTCGGCTTTCTTCTTGATGATTTTGTCCAGCTCTTGCATTTCTCTTCTTTGCTCATTGTGAAAGTTACACAGCCAGTGGTAGTCCTTGTATTCTTCTGGCTTATGTCCACAGGCTTTGGCAAGAGCAACCATCTTCTTTCTCCATGTCTCTTTGACTGCTTTGGCTGCTGCAGTTGGCTCTGGCTCTTCCTCTTCCAGCTCTTTGGCGAAGTCGTCGATTTCAGATTGAATTGGCTGCACAGGTTCTCCCTGAGCTGCAGCTTCCCTCTCCATTGTTTTTCCCGTTTTATTCGTATCTTCCCCCTTTTTGGCATTATCAACAAGGGAGGCGGAGAGGTTAATGACTGTTGTGTTGAGCTTGGTGAGAGTGGCTTCAACATCAGCAAGCTTGGCTGAGTTGTCAGCTGTGGCGATGTTCAGCTGAGCAGTGCTGCTGCTTCCAGCTCTGAATTGAGCATCCAGATCTTTATATAAGTTGAAGAGTTGGCGGATGTCAGAGCTGTTGGAGAGAGTGAACTTTTTGAGAGCTTCCAGCTGGCTTGAAATATTTGCTATGTCATCGACCAGTGGAGCTTGAAGTCTTGTTACAATCTCAGGAACTCTCTTTTCTAGAAGGTGCGATTGATCAATCCTTTGAGAGACAAGAGATTGTTTGAGATCTAGACTTGTGCTTTCTTGTAAATCTTGAGCAAATGTGTGGACTTCATCAATTGTCCGTTGTTGCTCTCTAACTTGACAGTCAAGAGCTGTGAATCGCATAATGACATCCACTTGAGACTTCAGTCTGTCCTGAAAAAGAACTTCTTCAACCTCTTTAGATATTGCTTCTTTCATGGCGGTTGAAAGCTCGACAGCTGAGTCCGTTTGAGTTGCAAAATCAACATGACTGGGTTTGTTTGCCTCGAGCTCGACCAGTGCGCGAGTGTCATCGGCAATTGGACTTGGTGGGGCTGCTGCCTCTGGTTCAGCTGTTGCATCAGCTGTTTCTTCAATGATCATCACCTCAGCTGTGTCATCTGGTACAGCGTCCTTGATAATCTCAGCTGTGACTTCTTTGGACATAACATCTTCACAAGATGTCTCCCATCCCGCTGCTGTTAGAAGCTTGTTGACTAATTCCCAGACGTCTGCTGGGTGCGGCTTGGGGTATTGCTGAGATACTTCGATAATTCTTCTGATGAGATCATTTTGATGTACGTAAGCATCTTCCAGACTTCCAAAGCCAAACGTGTGCTGGAGGCATGCTTCATCCGTCTTCAATTTCTCATACGAGAAGGTCTAGATCAGCTGCTCATTCTGGTACCAAGTCGCCATCTTGGTGGCCAGATAGAATTTGAGATCTGCAACTTTGACGAGGGCAATTGGCAGGTGCGCCAAGATGGGATACTGAGTTAGAACACTCTTGATCCCTTCGATGCGTAGCTCCTCGTACATAGCTTCCATGAAGGCTGAGCTAGAAGAGTTGAGTGATGTAGAAGCAGTAGAATCACTCTCTTCTGATTCTGTGGAGATTTGAGCTTTGGGTGAAGGTTGTTTTGGGGGTGAGTTTAGATTAGAGGGTTCAGCTTGGTCGTCAGCTGGCTGTGAAGGAGTTTCAGCCAGTTGAATATTTCCCTGTACGTTTACAGGAGATGAATCTCTTGTTGAGGAGCTGGGTGGAGGAGAAGGCTGTTTGGGCGGAGAGTTGTGAGGCGGTGAGAGCTGGGGTGAGCTGGGAAGAGTTGTCTGACTCTTTGAAATGTCCAGCTCGTCCTCTGAACTAGATGATGATTCATCATTCAATCCCATATCAGCCAAGACATTTGATCCGTATTGATTGAAGGCCGACACTGGCTGTGGGGAGAGAATCACCATTGCTTGACTTGGAGTTTCTTCAGAGGAAGGTCTCGCCTTTGATGATGGAATGACAGCTGTTTTCTTTTTCTTCTCGACTGACCTCCACTTGGTTTGAAATCATTGTCTTCCTTTTTCTCTGAATCTTCTTAGCTGGAACATCTGTCTTTGTTTCTTCCAGGTGCTTCTTGTCTTTGCTCACAGTAGGCTGTTTCCTTAGGAGATCATTGATTTGACTCATTCTCTGGAAGAGAATCTTCGTTTCTGGAAACGGATCTGATTCAGCCCACTTTACTGTGTATCTTTTCACAGCTTGTTCTATTAAGAACGAGATCTTGGAGCATAAACACAGGGGCTCTGAGGTTGAATACGTCGTCCTGGTGGAGTTGAACTTGATCTTTTCTGACTCCTTGACCAATCGGTTGAGTAAGAAATCAAACCAGTTGACGTTTGCTCCTTTGATCATGGCAATCATCGGCTTGAGCTTTGGAATACTGATCTCTCCTTGAGATCCAGCTATCCCTAAAATGCACTTTTGCGTGATATCCTGCAGCAACCTGTACTTTGGTTTGAGAAGGAGCTTTGACATGCTTGCTCTGTACTGCTCTGGGGTGATAAGCATCTCTTAGCTAAGGAATTCCTCCACTTCTTCACGACTGTAATCATCTGGGATGAATTCTCCTTCTCAGTGTAGTTTGAACACCTTTCGTAGCATCTTGTTGAGTTTGATGTTGACGGTTGCTGAGTCAAATTTTCCATCTTCGCCTTCACAGTCACATCGAATGAAGATGAGTAAAAACCTTCTTCGTCAATGATGTTTAGATAGAATAGAGCGGCTTCTCTCTTTAGCATAAGCTTGGGCATGGAGGTTGCCCACAGTAAGAGACCGGAGTCTATGACGAGGTCTACCATCTCTTTGAGTTCTAAAACTGGAAGGTTGGCGGTGGAAAGACAACTTTCAAATGACAATTTTGTCATCAGAACTTCGAACTGGTTCATCCCTGCAGTTGATTTCTTGGGTGCCATCTCTGCAATCTGTTGATTTTGATCGAGCGAGGAATTTGCAGAGGATAGATAGATGACTTGAAGATTTGAATTTCGCAGAGATAAAGGTGGAAGAATTCTCCGTATCTTTTCCATGTATATCAACTGCCATAATTGATCATCGGTTGAGATTTAGACAGCTGGTATTCTGATCAACGGCTGGGAGAGATTCACTCATCAGGTTCTGACGTGTTTACGGCGACTGTATTACAACCGCGCGTGAGGCAGTTCAAACGCTTGACATTCTGCCTCGATCCTGCCGTGCTTCAGTACTCAGCAGTCTTTATAATTAATGCGATGGGAATGGAAACTTATCAAGCAATTTAACTAAGGAACATATGTCCGCTTAACATTGGAATTCAAAATAATTGTACTTAAATAGTATATTCCTTAGAAAAATAAATGCATGAGACACATTCCTGTCAGCTTGGACCAAAAAGTCAGCTGATGTTACGGATGTCTTTTCCTTTGCTTGACTGAGTTTCTCTCTTCAGCTGAGTAAATCTTCTGCTTTGGGATCCAGCTGGGTTTGTTCCCCCTCAGCTGGATGAACTTTCTTCATCCGGATTGAGCTGATACCACTTTGTTGGTCATTCTCAGCTGTATGACTCAGTTTGGAATGAGTCATCTTGTCTTTCTTTCTCTGCTGAAAGACATCGTTTGCGAGGTTCCCCCTCAATTGGATAAACCAATTGGGTTTTATCAGCTGGGTTTGATTCTCCCTGACTTGATAAATTCATTTTGAAATCCTTGGGGTTCCTGCTAAGTTAGTCCAGCTGTGTCTGATTCCTTCTTGATGACACACGGTGATCCAGCTGAGTATTTCCTGCTGGATGCTCTTCTTGATGATTCTGCTGGACTATGATGAGACCAATTGATGAAATCCAATTGTTGGTGAATCTGCTGAACTGAGTTCCCCCTCAGCTAGATTCCTCTTCTGGATTCTGCGATCCACGTTTGATCCAGCTTTGTTTGATATCCAGAGGATGACATTTGATAGTTCAGCTGGATTTTTATCTTGATTCTCCACTTGAATCTTCTACTGGATTGACTTTGCCCTCAGCTGATATCACAGCTGTGTCGATTTCCAGCTCGGTGGAGTTCCCCCTGAATTTGATAGTAGGTGGCTGTCTTTTCTTAGCTGCTTCCTACTTCAATTGAGCCAGTGATTTTCTCAACAATTACGTTCATCTGACAACTTGATCTCTGATCTTGAGAAGACAGTCAGCTGTTCCATGATCAGCTGAGTTCACTGCTGCTTTGCGGGGTAGAGTCTTCGATTTCCTGTTCTTTGCATTGCATTCCTGCGCATTGAACTCACCAGGAAAACCGTTATCACAACAATTGGCTGATGGACAACAGATTATGCTAAAGTCCATCAATCATAAGAGACATTTGAAATTATTATTATATGTCTCAAATGAGTCAAATCCTTTGATGTATCCTTTCGAGATATCACCAAAGGTTACCTGGGACCAGTACGCTTGACATATTCTTTGAATAGCTTTGAGGTAAGTTATGAGCTTTGATCACAAGCTGTCTTTCTTTCACAACACGCTTGATGACATCCTCAATTGCATCTGTCCCTCCTTGACCTTGATGTCTGAGCTGGATGACATTGCTATCTTTAATTG
Organism: Agastache rugosa; assembly: GCA_031470985.1. Classification (NCBI taxonomy): domain Eukaryota; kingdom Viridiplantae; phylum Streptophyta; class Magnoliopsida; order Lamiales; family Lamiaceae; genus Agastache; species Agastache rugosa. Next base: position 22,876,023 of record CM062604.1, read on the forward strand.
ATTCCAGTCAGCTGGATTTGTCTGCCGCTTTTGAGCTTTGTGTCCAGCTGAGATCCGCTGCTTCTCTTGGTCTTTAAGTTGCCGATCAGTTTTCTTTTCTGATCGGACTGAGCTTGGAGAGCTGGCTTGATTGAGTACGACCTCTTTGATACCTCGATGGTTAGGTTCCAGCTGTGTAAGCATTGGCTGGAGCCATTCTTTGATCTGATACAGCTTAGGCCATCTTCAAGCTCCTGACCATTCAGTCTTCTGCTTGACTTTCTGAGTTTATGATGATGGGTCCGTTAAAGATAACATCCCACATCACGTTGTGATGAGTACTCAGAAAGCTGTTGAGTTGGGACTTCCAGATCTAATAATCATCGACAGAGAATGTCGGATGTTTCCTGCACAAGGAAGATTCCATGACAATATGCAATATAATGATTTTTTTTTAAAAAAAAATTGAAGCGTTGAAGGATCTGTTCAGGTGACCACTATCAGCAATGAAATGCTGACTTGACAGATACAGTGATCTTTTGAACCACTGCTCTGATACCAATTGTTGGTCCCAAGACGGATACCTTGGTGTAGAGGGGGGGTGAATACACCAAGGTTTAAAAAACTTTTCCAAGTTAAAACTCTTTTCAGAGAGCTGGCTGTGTTCGATCCAGCTGGATGGCAGCTTGATCGACACAGCTCGCAGTGTGTGTGTGCGGAATGTGGTGGATTTGGAAAGACCGTCTGTTGCTTCAAATATATTGCAAAGCTCTGTTTCACTTTTCAGTTAGTCAGTTTATGCAGATTGAAATTTATGCTCATGAGGGTTAGTAACATGCATAAAACAAAGCGATAAATAACAGAGCATTTTTAACGTGGTTCGGAGTAACCCCTCCTACGTCCACGACCAGATTCACTGGTAATTCACTACCACTTGGTTTCCAAGTACCAAGCAACTTCACAACTCTAACCCGAGCTGTGTTCCAACAGTTGCGGGCAATCGTCAAGCCTACACCTTCGCTTTCCGGCATCAAGAACCTAACCACTCGAATTACACGCTTCGAGCAAGCGTACCTTTACCTAACCTTTCTGGGTTTGGGTTTGAGTATGGTTTTCCAACTATGAACGAGTTCTTACAATGAAGAACAAGGAGTATGATGAACTCGTTCAAACTAGGCTTAAGATATTTATTCTGGTCTATTCTGCCTATGACTGAATATGTGAACAACTAAGAACACAGCTGACTGGCTGGGTGTTCTTGAAAGATTTGGCCTTGAAGATCGTTGTTCATTTTTCTGTTTTCTTCTATTTCTTCAGTCGTCTTGCCAGCCTCTTGCCTGCCTCTCTCTTCAATGGTGGAGGAGAGATCTATATAGGTGGAGATTCAAACTAGCTGTTGGAAGAGAGCCGTTTGAATCTTACCTACTCTTGTTGACTTCTGGCCTTTACCTACAAAGTAGGTCTGCATCTGCAGAAGCTAGTTCTTCTCTGATCTGACTACGTCAGATAAGATCTTCTGACATCGGGATCTTGTCTTTGAGAAGGTCTTCGTCTTCGAGCTGCTAAGCGTCTCTGATGTATCTTCAGCGGCTTAGACTCTGCTGTGTCTTGATTCTGAGCTGTCTTTAGACCTATGCAATATCATTAACCTGAGCTGTGTCTTCAACCTGAGCTGTGTCACTGACCTGAGTTGTGTTTTAGACCTGAGCTGTGTCATCGACACTAAGCTGGGTCTTTTACACTGAGCTGGGTCTTTGACACTAAGCTGGGTTTCCGTCACTGAGCTGGGTCTTGATACTGCAGGATCTTTGACTCTGCTTGGTCTTGCTCTGCTGAGTTCTTAAGCTGTCTGCTTAGCTGTGTCTTCTGCTGTCTTCAGCGAATCTACCTATAAACTAAGAAACTCTATAAGCTCAAACAGGTGAGCTGAAAAACGCTTAGGCTTGTGCGATCATCTACTCGGTTGGGGTCAGCTGGGTTTTGGTATCCAATCAAAACTCTATTAATTTTCCCAACAGGGTTATCCCGGGATAAGTGACTACTTTCCTTATAAGGAAATATACCTCTCTCACAAAAGGTTATGGGCTCCACCACATTCTATCTTTTTACCCTTTAAACACCCTTCTCCTTAATACCCGTGCCGAAAATAATGTGATCACTTATTGTGGGATGGAGATATTTTTATTATTATTATTATTATTATTATTATTATTATTATTATTATTATATACCAACAGAATTCATGTATTCCACTCCAATCATAATTCTAAACGAGCTTGAACTTTTCAAATTTTCTTACTATATCTAGAGGCACTACATCAATATGTAGAAATAAATAACTAAAATAAATAATAAAGAAAACAGAAAATAGGTAAATATATATATAAATTTAAATGTTCATTATTGTATTTCGAAAATAATTAGTTTGTTTTAAAGGTATACTATATATATATATACTAAATTTTTATAACAAATAATATTACTTAGAAATTTAATATATCTCTACTTAAAGTATATAAATAAATTAGATATCAAATAAATAATTTCATATATTTAAATTAACTTGGGAGCTTAATAACGAGCTATAATGATCCAATCTATTACTAATACGAAAATAAAGGTGACCCATCCACGGTGTTCCGTTCAGACTTCCTTTATTCTGTTAATTTGTCTAATTTTAATTCATATATATTCTAATTTTTATTTTTATTAATTAAATTTTATTAATTTCATATTCTTGAAATATCACATGTTTATCTATTAATCACATCTCATATTTATCTATCCCTCTATTTAATTAATTTCTTCTATTATACATATGAAAATAATAACAATTAAAATAATAACAATTTCGGAATGGATTTATATCCTTATTTTATACATTCTTAATTCATATATAATAATCTATAGAAAATTTGTAAATGAAAATCTTTCTATGAAGACTAAATAAATATATTTAATCAACATGTTTACTTGGAATCCTTTTCATTTTTTCATTCATGTTTTTCTAAGAGAGTAAATTTATTCTAACCAGTATAGAGATAGTGTGTACCTCCTACGACCACTTTTATTGGTGTGTATAAGCAGTACCCACTGACCCACCAATAAGATTATTATATCCGTTTTTTGTGTATAAAATATTGTATAAAATAAGGGGAAATATTGATATATTCTAGTCAACCTTATAATCATACAATATGCGTAAATTCTTTTACCCTTCTACTGAATTTCTTCATTACATACTCTGATTTATCAATTCACTTTTCAATTTGGAGATAAATCATGCAACACTATCAGGCCCATCACACTTCCGTATAACTAAAATCAAAGCATACCAACTTCATACCTTTTTGACCGGAATGCTGCCGGGTATTTCCGCCGGAAGTTTTAGGGACCTCGTCCAACCACACGATCGCAACCGATGGTTTCCAGACGCAGACTCCTTTAGCAGCACACGGCACAACCCTCGTTCGTTTCCTACTTGGGGCGTAGGGTTTTCGGTCGGTACACAAAGAAAATAATATACTGGAAGGGATGAACAAAAGCCCAAACTTTTATTTACGAATTATATAATATTTATTACAACATAAGTATATCTCCTTTAGGGAGGAGACAGACTTGTTTAGCTACCTATGGTAGCGGAATTGAAATACATAAACTATACTATACTAGGAACTATACTATAACAATTTTATTTTGGAGAGAGCAGAGGAGATGGTGTAGAGGATTTCTGATGGATTTTCGATCATCTTTTGCTCTCCAGCCTTGTGGTTTATATAGAGGTTTCAATTCTCAACCTCTTTCCTTCATTATTGCCTCGGATTCCTTTGTTCCGTGGCCAGCCTGTGTCTGACTCAGCGTAGGACCACTGCTGTCGTCCATTATTGAATAAGGACGCCAAACTTTCGGTGCTACTTTTTTTAACATACCGCATTATCTTTGTTCAATAATGCTTTTTCTGTGCTTTTACCCATTTGTTATTTAGTGGGTAATCCCTTTTCCCTCCACCCACTACTGTCGTTTTCTCTTTAGTGGGTGCTCTATCTCAGAGTCACATGACTCCACCAACTTGTGTCGGGAATCTACTTTTTTCCCGGGGCCCTTGGCGTACTTACTTTTGGCAACGCCTTCTGCTCGAGATGCTCATGGGACCGAGCCTTCTCTTTTCCCTTTCTGGGCATGAACCCCTTCCCGAACTCTGGTTCCTTCTGGTTCTGACAATCCGAACAAACTCGTTCGGACCAGTTTCCAAAATGAGCCATGTTGCAGTATTTGCGATGAGTCTCTTTACTCGTCGCAATCTTGTTTTCCCAGAGTAAGGTTCTCTTTCTTTCGAAAGCTTCCTCTGCGAATCTTGTAGATTTTCCTGTCATAGTGTTTAACAGGAATGATCCGTTCACTGAATTCTGAAAGAATTTGAACGGGAACTTGACTTTGTCCATCTCAGTGAGACAGACCCATAATCCCCATGCTCTTCTGGTAGAGATGAGGTCATCTGGTAATGTAGAGACTAAAGTAGTCTCTTTCTCTGTAGGCGCCTTGATCTTCTCGAGGGAGCGTGCATCTGGTCTTCGAAGCCTAATATAGTGGAAGGCTTCATGGTTTCCTTTTTCTGCTAGTTCTGGGGCTGCGCTGATGAAATACAGCTCCAAAATGTCTCCTCGGCTAAGCTGTGGATTATTAGCCCAGGTATCATACACCGCTTCTTGAATCCACTTGGGTAGGTTCTTGATTTCGGCGAATGATGGAGATGTAGTATAAACCGAAGCAAGTGCTCCAAATTCATACCATCTTTTAACTTCGTGTGGATCAGAATTTGGCATCATCCACACCCGAGGATATTTCCCCAAGACATACCGCGCCTAGACTTGGAACACCTGGTACGGATACACACCATTCGTACCAGGTGTGCCAAGTCTAAACGCGGTATGCCTTGGCACACCTGGTACGAATACGTTGCATTCGTACCAGGTGTGCCAAGGCACACCAGGATGCTGTTGACCAAAGACGAACACTATCCATGACATTAGATCTGGAATGTGACGCCATGGATTCCGGAGAGAAAGCTGTGAATATGGCCGGATCTGGTGCGGTGGCAGATCTGGAATATGGCCGGCAGAATGTGAAAGTTCAAGACGGCGCGGCGGACTGGACTGGAAGTACGAAGGCAGGGCGGCGGAAGGGAATGGAAGTACGACGACGCGGCGGCGGAATGAAAGTACGACGGCGGCGACGGCAAAATGAAAGTACGACGGCGGCGACGGAAGAAATGAAGAAAAATAGAATTTCTAGAGAGAGAATATTTTGCAGACCAATGAATCTGAAATTTGAAAAATGAAAAATGAAATGTGTAGATTGATGGTTAATAGTGGATCCAAGGGCAAATTGGTCCAAATTTCCAAAAGTTGGCCATAATTTCTACAAATAAAGTTGGTGGCAAACTATTAATTTCCACTATCTATATTGATTATTCCAAATTTTGCCTCTAATTTAATCCCTAATTCAATGCAACTAATATAGTTTGAAGATTTTAAGAGATATAAAATTGTCATTTTTACCCTTTAAACAATTAAAAATTAATAAATCAAATATTATGCAATCCAATCATCCAAAAATTTTGGCATGAAAAGTCAATAGGTTGTGTATATCTTTACTACTACACGTTAAAAGTCGCCTTGTATATATATACTCCCTCCGTCCCATTTATATAGGCTTGTTTTCCTTTTTCGGAAGTCCCAAATATATAGTCTTGTTTCCATAAAAAGTAATGTTTTTTAGCTCATTTACTAATATATCCCTATTTAATTCTTTGATTAACTCATAAAAAATACATAGTCAAATAATAAATAGGGGCATATTAAGAAATTTACTATATAATTTACTTTTCCAATAATTTTTCTTAATCCTTGTGCAAATTTCAATCCGCCTATATAAATGGGACGGAGGGAGTATATATATATATGGTGATTTATTTTGTAAATAACTCATTTACATATATAAACTAGGGTAAATTGCATTTGAATTCCCGACTTTTTTTAAAATTTTGCTTTATTTTATAACCTTTTAATTTTTCATCTAAAATATCCACCTTTCAATTTGTTTGATTTTTCTCCGGGCGAAGTATTCCGGTGCAATTAAAGCAAAAAATTCTCAAGTTCTCCCACAAATTAAATCAGCAATTTATCAGTTATTTCTCAAGAGTTACGGACGGTGAAGGAGGGAGTAAAAGAAGGGAAAAGATGAGATAATTATGGGCTAGAATCGATCTGTTTCCTAATCCTATGAATATATATAAGTGTTTGTTAGACATGAAAAACGATCACGTTTTGAGATTTTTGAAATTACGTCGTTTGTTTAGTTGGGGGTGATTTACCATGTAAGCATTTCCAACGTCCAACTCAGCTTCAATTTGGGAAAGAATTGAACGAGGGAGAAAAATCAAACAAATTGAAAGGTGAAGATTTTAGGCGAAAAATTTAAAAATTCAGAATTAAAACAGAATTTCAAAAAAAGTCGGGATTAAAATGCAATTTGCCCTATAAACTAACTTAAGCTTAATTTTATGAGGAAAAGAAGAACAATTAAAGCAACTTTATGACAAATTTCAACATAATTTTTTTTTCGAGCACAACATAATTTTTATAAGGAAAAGAAGAGCGAGTTAAATTTTTATATATAAAAAGAATTCCATGTATATATAAAAAATATATATATATTATATTAATCCTTATTGTATATAGATGGAGGGATGGGAAAACAGCCCCATTTGACAAGTAATAATGGCATGGCCTGCAATGCAAAAGAACTGTAAATGAAATTATGGAAACAATATAATTAATATAACAACTACTTTAGATTTTGCTCAATAAAATCGATATCAAATTCTGACAATCTCTTCCCTCAAAAAAAACAATTCTGACAATCTCACAGTAGTTAGATCGATGGAATGCGATGGCTCAAGATCAATAACGTGGATGTTCCCTATATATTTATATATATAAATTGATTTATAGAAAAACTAGTCCCCAATAAAAATTACGAATTAATATGAAGCGCTGATTTTTGTGTGATCTACAGTTATCATTAATCGAAGCATAAATATAATACATAAAAAAGATAATTTTATATAAGTTCAATGATTTATACAAAAAAAATATGAATTGAAAAAAAAAAATCATTCAATATCATTACAAATATTAAAAATCATGATTACGTATAGAAAAACCGTATAGCTCTAATGTTCACGGAACTAGATCTAAACTTATTAATAATGGGTGCTTAGGGATAAGGCAATAAATGAAAATAGCTGGTCGTCCTGGGTAAGTTCGATGCTGTCCTGCCATTCCATTTCTCAAGGCCAAATTAAAATGGAAGAGACAAAATAACTAATGCTTTTTTTTTTTTTTAATTGAAAAGTCAAGACATAAAGATATATAAAGACAAAATGACTAATGTTATATTGGCAACCACCCTCAATTATCAACAAACGGTGCACAGTACCCCATTGGATCATGACTTGAAGACAATTCCGAGTACCGACTAACAAAATTGATACAGATTTAGCCCATGTTTGGTTCAACCTTTTTTAGGCAATGGAAAGGGATTCAATTAATTGAATCCATTACTCCTTGTTTGATTTTGGTAGTTGGTTAACAATTACTCTTACTTAAGGGTAAACTAATTCCCAAAATGTTACCCTCCATACTAGAGCGGTAACAAAATCATTTCCTCTCCGCAATCATTTCATTCTTTTCATTGTTGAACCAAACACCTAATAAAAGTAACACTTATTGTTATCATTCTTCACATCTACCTGATTCCATGCCCTTTCCATTCCTCTACTTGAACCAAACGAGCACTTAAATTATCCTTAAATTATACTTCATTCGTCCCTTTTATACAACCTATTTTCTTTTGGGTGATGCTATTTGGATCAATTTGATCCGGATCAAATGCAATAAATTTTCGATTTTCAACATAAAAAGACATTCTTACCCTTTATACATTTTTGATTCCATAATTTTAATATAATAATTAAATATATACATATATATAAATTGGGAACAAAAATTTCATTAAATGTTTGTATTTTCAATGAGAATTTTGACTAAATGTTTGAATATTTGCATTTGAATATTAAATGTTTGTATTTTAATATAATAATTAAATGTTTGAATATTTGACAAAAATTACATATATATATTTTGACAAAAATTCCATTAAATGTTTGAATATTTGCATTTAAAAAATTGGTAATTTATTTTCTTAAATATAAATTTTCATTCATTTTTAGAAATATGTAAAATTATTTAAATAAAATTATAATATATATAATTCAAATTTCGAACTAAATTAAATATATTTAAAAACACCAAAGCGAATCGATCCGAGATCAAAAAATTTAAAAAAAAATCTGAAACTAACCAAACATCCGAACTTATATAATTTAATATTTCTTTTTGGTTCATTTGAGATATTCAATTTTATGTTATTTTGTTCACCCCTAGTGCAGTTGTTGCAATTGAAGTTCAATTGTTCACTAATTAAGTCACCTCTAGTCCAATTGTTACAATTGAAGTGTAGTTTCGTCACTAATATATATGAGTAACGACTATCATTTAGTCATCGCTCGCATAAATTTAATTTTGTATTATATAACTTCGACATTTTTTTTGGGTCACTCTTAATTTTTTTTTTTTTTTGCATTAACTATAAATAAAATGCCAAAATTTAATAAGGGCCCCGAAACGGCTAAAACCTTCAAACAAAAACGTGAAGCTCTTTTCTTAACTCTTGTAAAATTTTCATCTAAAACACACCTCTTATAAAATTTTATTATTTTTTATTTTTAATTTTATTAAAAGTCATTTATTTATAATTCTAAAGTAATTGTCTTAGTTTTTTATTTGTTTATCACGTAATTTGAATAAAAAAAAACTACTCCATCCATCCCAGCCATCTTGGTCTGTTTCTTTTCGGCACGGGTATTAAAGATGATGGTCCCTGAGCTGGGTACTTGGTGTAGAGGGGGGGTGAATACACCAAGTAGATTTTTCGAAACTTTTTCAAGTTAAAACACAGAGTTGGTGAGCTCAGTTATTGATCCAGCTGGGGAGGGTCAGCTGGGTAAATAACTCAGCTGGCGGTGCGGAAAGTGGTGGTTTGAAAACTTAGCTCGGTTACTTAGAAAAACTCAGTTTGAAAAGATTAACTTAACGTTTTCAGCTTAGTCAGGTTGTGCAACTTTTAGAGAGACACAGCTGTCTTTGGAGAGCAGCTGTGTGTGCAGTTTTGAACAAATATGCAATGATATGAAGGAGTTAGTACACAGCTGAATGTAAAGCAAAAGTAAAGAGAGTAAGAAGCACGCGAGTTTTTACGTGGTTCGGAGTAACACCTCCTACGTCCACGACCAGGTTCACTGGTAATCCACTACCACTTGGTTTCCAAGTACCAAGCAACTTCACAACTCTAACCCGAGCTGTGTTCCAACAGTTTGCGGGCACTGTCAAGCCTATACACCTTCAGTTTACGGGTACTGAAGAACCTAACCACTCGAATTACGCGCTTCGAGCAAGCGTACCTTTACCTAACCTTTCTGGGTTTGGGTTTGGGTATGGGGTTCCAACTATGAACGAGTTCTTACAATTAAGAACTTCAGAGTATGATAAACTCGTTCGAAATCTAGGCTTAAGATATACAATGAGTTTGGCCTAGGGAACAGACGAAAAACTAAGCAGTTTCTTAACTAGAAACACTTTAAGATAAAGTGTTCTTTGATCTATGTAGAACTGATTGAGAGCTTTTGAAAGAATGATGATTTCAGATAATGAAAGCTTGTAGAGAGTTTTTCGTGTCTGATCCTGAGGTTGAAGATGGGTTTATATAGGTAGAGATTCAAGACTAGCCGTTGGAGGAGCCGTTTAAATCTTACCTACTCTTCTTAAATACAAGATCTGCCGTTGGGCGTATCTGCACCTGTCTTCATTTGTGTCACATCCTAGGTTCTGAAGTCTAGGATGCTGATCTGGCAATCCCTCATTGGTCGAGGTAGGTTGACTTCCTCTGATTCCGGGATCTTCTGCCTTTAGAGCTGGCTTTTGAATTCAGAGCTGGACTGTCTCGAAGTGGAGTCTTCAGAGATAGTTCCTTTGTTCTGTACAGCTGGACCAGCTGTGTTTTGAACTCAGCTCGAATTCTCTTCAGCTTGATCAGGCTCTGCTGGATCACTCAGCTGAAGGTTGACGCCTGCTGTCTTTTGCTAGCTGACTTTCAGCTGTGAACACAGCTGGGTCGACTGCTATCTTCCGCTTCCTTAACCTGTAAACCTAGAACATCTAAGGCTCAAACAGACGAGCTGGAAAACACTATTTAGGTTGACGCGATCATCTATTCGGTTGGAGAATCAGTTGGGTTTTGGTATCAAATCGAAACCTTATAATTTTCCCAACAATTTCCCCCTTTTTGATGATGCCAAAACCTAACTGAGACAACTTATGACGCAGAAAAACTTGTGTTTTATTAATGTAAGAAAATACATTATAACACAGGAAAAAGAAAGAAGGAAAAAAAATCTTCAAATCTTCAGTCTTCAATCCTTCAGTCTTCAGTCCCAGTTGGCTGGGTCTTCTCTTCTGCATCCGTTGCTTCTTTCTTTTGACTCGTCTCTTCTTCAGCTGATTCTGATTCAGCTGGTTCCTCTAGCTCAACAGTTTGCCTCTTCATTGACTTGTCTCTCTTCTCCCTTACTTCCCCTTTTTGGCATGATCAAAACAGGGTGGGAGATATACACCATCGGCTGTTGCGATGTTTTAGTTTGGCGAAACTGTGGTTTTCAGCTCTGAGCAGCGAGGTTTAGAGTCTAAGTGGCTCAGCTGTTGTATTAGCTGGCTCTTCTTCAGTTGCATTAGCCTCAGCTGTGATTGCAGACACAGCGTCGAGTGCTTGGAGGGATGAGTTAGCACGGGAGATAGCATCTTCTGAGTCGGGCATAACTTCATTCCTTGCAATTTTGCTTCTTCAGACTTCTTAGATTGAATGAGAAAGTCTGATTCAGCACTTGAGGGACTTGTATTCAGCTCATATCATCATCATCCAGCTGCAGGTGATCGTTGGCTGGGTGATGTTTCTCATTTGAGCTTGGTGCAGGGACTTGAGCATCTTTTATTGAAAGATCTCGAAGATGGTGTCCCTGTGGAGCTGAAGGAAACTGAGGAGAAGGCGGTTGAAGTATCCCATCTGTCTTGGGGTTTAAGCTTGGTTGTTCAGCTGGAATACTCCGTTGCGGTGTTGGTGATGATTATGTTTACGCATGGACGTGAACTTCTCTTCCACCGTAAGAAACGACCGTTTGTGGGTCTTTTGCTCCTCGGAGAGTGATTACGAATTCTCTCATAATGTCAGCTGGCTTCTCTGCTGACTGACTGAGCACCTTTGACTTGAGTCTTCGGTTTGAAGACAGTGCTTCAGTATATTTTGTCTCCTCAAGTTGTCTCCGATTCCCAGCTGGGACGGAGTTAGATACATGCTGCTTTGTCTCCTGCATCTTTTTCTGTGCCTCCTGTGGTGGAGCAAGAGTTTTGATGTGACTGCTCTTGAATACTCCGGTTTTATCAACATCTGGTCCAGGTCTGTTGACTTTTGCATCCTGGGGAGTTGTGTGTCCCGTTCTCTCTTTTATGTTGAGAGAAACAGTGGGGCTGAGGAGGTCTTTTTCCTTTGTCATTCCCAGAAAGTTTTCTGCACCTTCCTGGTGAATGACGTTCTTGAGCTTTGCAGTCTCCTACTGCGCTGGCCTGGTTCTGTCGATGGGCTTCACCTTCTTCTGGACTTCCGTCTTCTTTGAGGTTCCTGAGAGTTAAGCAACTCTTATCTTGAAGCTTTGACAGATTCTTCAAGTTTGATAGGCTTCGGGAGATATCTTTCTGGATTCCATGTTCTTCTTCTGCATCTTTTGTTAGTAGAAACAAACAATACCAATTGATGGAAATAAGAAAGAATGCTGAAAAACTTTCTAGGGTTGATGCGTATATCTTCTAGCATATTTAAAGAGTTTTCTTGATGAATGGACGATCAAGATTTGTCTATTGATAAGAAGATCTACGACTGGGAGTGATTCTCGCGTCATGTCAATTTCTTGATTAGAAGATGTGAGTTAATGCGCGAGAGAGAACGGTTGAGGCGTTTTGACTTTTGCCTCGAAACTCCCATTATTCAATTCTTTGCAGACTTTTAATTAAGATTGATTAGAAATGACAAGATGTGAGTTGACAGAAAACAGATTGAGTAGATGTAATTAATGTTGTTGCAAACCTCTCGGTGATCATTGTAGTCGGTGATACCTCGGTTGAGTGGGTGTCTTTGGGTCATCGTGGTTCCAATGGTTCCTCCTCGAATAATCCTTTCCTTTCAGCATCCGGTTTAGCCGAATTATTTCTCGGTGATATCGTTGACATTGATTCTGAATTTCGGTTATTTGCTTGCATTCAGCTGGGTCTGCTTCCATTCAGCTGGGTCTGCTTCCGTTCAGCTGGGTCTGCTTCCGTTCAGCTGGGTCTGCTTCCATTCAGCTGGGTGAAGCATCGTCTGGGTTGAGAAGTCCAAGTAATCCGCACAGCATTTTGAATCTTGCTTCTATCAGCGGTTTTGTGAGAATATCAGCCCGCTGTATGTCTGTGTGAATTTTCTTAACAATCACATCCTTCTTTTCTACGTGATCTCTAATGAAATGATGTCGTACGTCTACATGCTTGCATCTTGTGTGAAGTACTGGATTCTCTGAAATGGCAATCGCACTTGAGCTATCACAGAAAATTGGAACCTGTCCAGTTTTTACTTCATAGTCATCCAGCTGATGCTTCAGCCAGAGAATTTACGAGCAGCAGCTTCCAGCGGCCATGTATTCTGCTTCTGTCGTGGAAGTTGCGACGCACGTTTGTTTCTTTGAAAACCAAGAAATTAGCTTACTTCCTAAGAACTGACAAGTTCCTGAAGTTGATTTTCTGTCCAATCGATCTCCAGCGAAGTCTGAATCTGAGTATCCAATCAGCTGTAGATTGTCTTCCGCTGGGTACCACAGCCCAACATTCTGAGTTCCTTTGAGATATTTGAGAATGTTCTTGGCTGCTTGCATGTGTGCTTCCTTTGGATCAACTTGAAATCTGGCACACACTCCGACTGCGAAAGAGATGTCTGGACGACTTGCTGTTAGATACAGCAGGGATCCTATTATCCCTCTGTATTTGCTGGAATCAACTGACTTCCCTTCAGTTCCTGGTTCAATCTTCCAGTTGGTGTTCATTGGAATCTTTACAGTTCTGCTGGATTGAACTCCATACTTGACGATCAAATCTTTCACGTATTTGGATTGATTTATGAAGATCCCTTCTGAAGATTGCTTGACTTGAAGTCCTAGGAAGAAACTCATTTCTCCCATCATGGACATTTGGAACTTCTCGGACATTATCTCTCCAAATCTTTGGCATAAGAAGCTTGATCTTGATCCAAAGATGATGTCGTCTACGTAGATTTGAACAACCAGTATATCTTCTCCTGACTTGATGGTGAAGAGAGTTAAATCTCATTGAGCCCTTCTTGAATCCTTTGGATATGAGAAAATTTGACAGTGTCATACCAAGCTCGAGGTGCTTGCTCCAATCCATAAAGAGCCTTCTTTAGATTGTAGACTTTATTTCCTTCTACTTCGAATCTGGAGGTTGTTCAACGTAGACATCTTCTTTGATTTCTCCATTTAAGAATGCACACTTCACATCCATTTGATAGACCTTGAATTTGTGATGTCGCAAAGGCGAGAAATAGTCCGATTGCTTCCAATCGTGCTACTTTGGAGCAAAAGATTCTTCGAAGTCAATTCCTTCCGCTCGAGTGTAGCCCTTGGCAACTAGTCGAGCTTTGTTTCGATGACGACTCCTGTGGTATCCATTTTGTTCTTGAATATCCATTTGAGTCCTATGACTTTGACTTCTTGAGGTCTGTCGACTAATTCCCAGACACAATTTCTGAGGAATTCGTTCAGCTCTTCTTGCATGGCATTTGTCCAAGGCACACTCTTCAAAGCTTCGAGAATTGATTGAGGCTCTGGCACTTGAGCTACGTAACACGCCATTAGAGCTGTGTCTTCATCATAGACCGTTAGTTCTAGCTCTACTGAGAGTTGAGCTGTGTCAGCTGCTTCTTGATGATTAGATGAAGCTTGAGCAGCTGAGCTTCTGGTTTTGACTTGGTCAGATGGTTCTCCAATGATTGCTGATGATGGATGATCTTCAATCCATCTTCTCCTCTTACGAATTTCTTCTTCCAATTGATTGATGCTTGACGTGGCTAAATTTCGTCTGACTTGTAGTTGCTCAGGAGTTAAATCTTGAGAGTTTGGCTCTTTTTGATTTAGATTTTGAGGAGACTTCTGTAGAGGCTCAACTGGAGATGGAGCTGGAGACTCAGCTGTGTTTGGATTCCCAGCTGATGATGTTCCCCCTTGATTTGGCGTTGAAGCTTCTTATTGATTTCCAGCTGGTGGAGCTTCTTGGTTGATTTGAATTTCCTCTTCTGGCTCATTGTCCCAAATTAATGGTTCGGCCAGATTCCTGATTCTATTCTCTTGAGCCCTTGTCTGAATCAATCTTGAAGATTCTCCTTCGCTTCTTCGTTTGATAGAATCTATATATTCGAAGGAGGATTCGTCAAAGGTAACATGTGGAGTTACTTCGACTATTTGAGTTCTTCTGTTGAAGACTCTGTATGCTTTACTCACAGCGGAGTAACCAAGGAATACTCCTCGGTCTGTCTTTTCGTCGAACGTCTTGAGCTGTGTCTTCCCATTACTGAGGATGTGACATTTGGATCCGAATACCTTGAAATATCCAATGTATGGTATTCTGTTGTTCCATAGCTCATACGGTGTCTTTCCTTGCCTTGATGTGAGTAGGGAGCGATTCTGAGTGAAGCTTTGTGTTGATTGCTTCGGCCCAGGAACTTCTTTGGAATGGCGCAGCTAGCTAGCATTGAGGTAGCCTTCCTTGAGAGTTCGTTTCTTCTTCGCTACACCATTCTGTCGTGGTGTGCGAGCCGCAGATGTTTGGTGTTGAACTCCGTTCTTCTCGCAAAGAATCATAAATAGTTTCATTTAGAAACTCCGTTCCACGATCCGATCTTATTGCCATTATCTTGCACTCCTTCGTGTTGATAGTCTTTCCGGCGGGATAGGCGGCTTAGTTCTCGTTTCGCTCTTTCGGTATAAGAATGATACCCATGTGAATCTTGAGAAATCATCCACAACGACCGAGTATATTTTCTCGCCATTGAAGCTTGTTGGAGTAATCGGACCAAAGAGATCCATGTGAAGAAGTTGAAGAACTCGATCGACGATAGTAGGCTTGAGAGAGAATGAAATTCTTGTTTGCTTTCCTTGTTGACACGCGCCGCACATATGACTTTTGTCATATACTTGATCTGGAATTCCATTAGCGAGCTGGTTCCTAGCCGCCTTGTTGATTGTCTTGAAGTTGAGATGATTCGGCCGTACGTGCCACGACCAGTGACTTCATTCTTGCTTTTTGATACAAGACAAGTCTCCGGAGGGCTGCTTCTTCCATTCCGGCAAAGTACATATTTCTTTCTCTTTTCCCTCTTAGGAGTATCTGCTTGGTTTCCCGTGCTTCACTTTGTGCATCCCTGTGCATCAAACTTGACGAGAAAAACCGTTGTCGCGAAATTGGCTAATGGAAAGCAAGTTATGTTGCAATCCTTGTACATAAGAAACATTTGGGATTATAACATTTCTAGTTTTAAATGTACCATAACCTTTGGTTAGGCCTTTGGAGTTGTCACCAAATGTTACTTGTGGACCTGTACGCTCAATATACTCCTGGAGTAGATGTTTTAGGTGCGTCATGTGCTTGGAACATCCACTGTCCAAGTACCAAAGCGTTCTCATCGACTCCTCAGAGATGCGTCGATTCCTTGCAACCTAAACAAAAAGTTGAAATTCAGGTACCCAGTTTTAATTGGGTCCTTGTGGGTTAGACAGAGATCCTTTGACGACCCAGATCTGCTTGATGACTCGAATTGGGTCATTTGATCTGATAATTCTCCCAGCTGAGTCGATGTACACATTCATTGTGTTCTTCTGTTGTTGCTGGCGGGGTCTTGATCTTCGTGTCTTCTTGTTTTGTTGTCTGGATTTCTTTTGGTTTCCAGCTGTGTGCCTAGCTGAGAGGTTCCTTAGTCTCTGCTGTCTCATGTGATACTATGGCTGGAAATGATTATCCAGCTGATACTCGTATGAGTGGTATCCAGCTGGGTATCTCTGATATCTTGGTTGATATCGATCAACGTCTTTAGTCTTGTGGTAGTATCTGTAAAATCCAGCCTGTGGTCTTTGTTGAGGTTGAGCACGTTGCTGTCTGAGTTGGGCTTGAGGTTGTCGCACAGCTGACCTTCTTGATGTCTGCTGTGTTCTCGACGGAGTTTGAGACTGTTTCACAGCTGTTCTTCTTGACGTCTGCTGTGTTCTCGACGGAGCTTGAGAATGTTTCACAGCTGTTCTTCTTGACGTCTGCTGTGTTCTCGACTGTTGATGCTGAGCTGCTGGGATTGAAGGTTCGATTGCACGTACAAACATAACCTTTGTTCCACTTGTGGAGGCAATGTTTGAGGCATCCTTTGATTCGTTGTATCCCAGTCCCGCTTTGAGTGCTGTTGGACGCTGAGCACTAATGATCTCGTCCATTGTTGACGTGGCTTTGATGAGAGCTACTATCTTTTTAGATAGTACCTCTTCGGTGCTTTTCAGCTCAATGATCTCAGCTGACTTCCTTTCCGATTCAGCTGTGACATTTTCCATATCTTCTATCAGCTGTTTCTTCTCAGTGTTGAATTCCTTCATCAGCTGATCTTGTTTCACTATTTTGTCTTTTAGTGAAACGACTTCCTGTTGGAGCTGAGTTGTATCAGCTGTGTCTGATACTTTTGTCTTTTCCAGTTCCGCCTTCAGCTCGGCATTCTCACACATAATGACGTCAAGGATCTCTTGAAGCTCCTTGGAATCGTTCATTACTTTCTCTACTAGACTCCAATCAGGTAGTCCAGATTCTGAGTCCTGTGTAGAGTGTTCGTGTGATGGTGAGATGTTAGATAGATTTAGAGTTCGAGACGTTACCTCATCTTCATCGATGCCGTCTGTTTGTCCCATGAAGCATGTATCCCAATCAGGTTCATCATGGGCCATCAGGGCTTCTTCTTCCGAGTCTGAAAAATGGCATGTCATCCATTTTCTTGCATTCTGATTCTTTATCAGCGATATAAGCTCTCCTTCTGTCAGCTGCCTTAGCTTTTAATTGGTCTTTGTCTTTCTTGGACAGCTTTGGACAATCTTGTCGGTAGTGTCCTGGTTCCTTGCAGTTGAAGCAACCTTCACCTGTTCGTTGGTCTGCTGACTTCTCATCAGCTGCTGCGTACTTATCTCTGTAAGTCCTAAAGAACTTCTTGTATTTGCCCTTGCTGGTGTTGAGTCTGTTATAATTTTTCACCATCATGGCAATTTCTTCGAGTAGCTCCTCTTTGCTCATATCCTTTTTGTCCTTCTTCATCTTGGAGGACTCAGCTGACTTGACATGAGCTGACTTTTCAGAGTTGGCTCTGAAAGCTATTTCTTTTGGAGCTGGGGTGAGTTCTCCGTCATTCTGTCTGCTTGAAGATTCTTCTTGAGTGATCTTCAAGTTGTATTCGTTGGCTTTTAAGAGTGAGAACAACCTTTCTGTTGATAGATCACCCAAGTCACTTCGACTTTGGTGAACTACCTTGTAAGTGTTCCATTCAGCTGAAAGAGCTGAAAGAACCTTTAGATTCTTTTCCCGCTGGGTATACTTCCCAGTTCTGATTGTCTCTATCTCAATGACTATGTTTGAGAACCTTAGCTCCATCGCTTCGATGGACTCGTTGGCTAGCTGCTTGAAGTTGTCGAATTTTTGGCAAGCTATTGTGAATTTGTTTTCTTTGATTTCTTCAGATCCTTCACATAGCTTGGCAAGTATTTCCCACATCTCTTTGGCTGTCTCGCACTTGATGATCTTACTCAGGTAGGCGTTTGAGACTGTTGATGAGATGGTGTTTCTTGCGAAGCTGTCCAGACCAGCTTGCTTTCGTTCTTCTGACGAGTAATCCTTCTTTGGCTTGAGAATTGGCCGGTATTCTGGTTGTCCTCCATTTCCTTGTTTATAAATAAGGATGGGTCCGTCTGTGATGACGTCCCACATCATGTCGTGATGTGCACAAAGGAAGCTTTTCAATCTGAATTTCCAGATTGCATAGTCGTCTACCGAGAAGGTGGGGAGATTCCTGTTAAGATAAGAATCCATAGACATGTGCAGTATGTAATAAGATGAGTTTTTCTGAAAAACGGATCTGTTCAGTTGACCACTGACACAGAGTGTCAAGAGAGATCTCTTGATACAGAAACGGTGGTCTTTTGATCCACTGCTCTGATACCAATTGATGGTCCCTGAGCTGGGTACTTGGTGTAGAGGGGGGGGGGTGAATACACCAAGTAGATTTTTCGAAACTTTTTCAAGTTAAAACACAGAATTGGTGAGCTCAGTTATTGATCCAGCTGGGGAGGGTCAGCTGGGTAAATAACTCAGTTGACGGTGCGGAAAGTGGTGGTTTGAAAACTTAGCTCGGTTACTTAGAAAAACTCAGTTTGAAAAGATTAACTTAACGTTTTCAGCTTAGTCAGGTTGTGCAACTTTTAGAGAGACACAGCTGTCTTTGGAGAGCAGCTGTGTGTGCAGTTTTGAACAAATATGCAATGATATGAAGGAGTTAGTACACAGCTGAATGTAAAGCAAAAGTAAAGAGAGAGTAAGAAGCACGCGAGTTTTTACGTGGTTCGGAGTAACACCTCCTACGTCCACGACCAGGTTCACTGGTAATCCACTACCACTTGGTTTCCAAGTACCAAGCAACTTCACAACTCTAACCCGAGCTGTGTTCCAACAGTTTGCGGGCACTGTCAAGCCTATACACCTTCAGTTTACGGGTACTGAAGAACCTAACCACTCGAATTACGCGCTTCGAGCAAGCGTACCTTTACCTAACCTTTCTGGGTTTGGGTTTGGGTATGGGGTTCCAACTATGAACGAGTTCTTACAATTAAGAACTTCAGAGTATGATAAACTCGTTCGAAATCTAGGCTTAAGATATACAATGAGTTTGGCCTAGGGAACAGACGAAAAACTAAGCAGTTTCTTAACTAGAAACACTTTAAGATAAAGTGTTCTTTTATCTATGTAGAACTGCTTGAGAGCTTTTGAAAGAATGATGATTTCAGATAATGAAAGCTTGTAGAGAGTTTTTCGTGTCTGATCCTGAGGTTGAAGACGGGTTTATATAGGTAGAGATTCAAGACTAGCCGTTGGAGGAGCCGTTTGAATCTTACCTACTCTTCTTAAATACAAGATCTGCCGTTGGGCGTATCTGCACATGTCTTCATTTGTGTCACATCCTAGGTTCTCGAAGTCTAGGATGCCGATCTCGGCAATCCCTCATTGGTCGAGGTAGGTTGACTTCCTCCGATTCCGGGATCTTCTGCCTTTAGAGCTGGCTTTTGAATTCAGAGCTGGACTGTCTCGAAGTGGAGTCTTCAGAGATAGTTCCTTTGTTCTGTACAGCTGGACTAGCTGTGTTTTGAACTCAGCTCGAATTCTCTTCAGCTTGATCAGGCTCTGCTGGATCACTCAGCTGAAGGTTGACACCTGCTGTCTTTTGCTAGCTGACTTCCAGCTGTGAACACAGCTGGGTCGACTGCTGTCTTCCGCTTCCTTAACCTGTAAACCTAGAACATCTAAGGCTCAAACAGGCGAGCTGGAAAACACTATTTAGATTGACGCGATCATCTATTCGGTTGGAGAATCAGTTGGGTTTTGGTATCAAATCGAAACCTTATAATTTTCCCAACAAAAGATAAGAGAATTACATATAAAAGGTATTTGATCCACATGTTTAGTGTAGTTTTTTATTCAATATTTAATCATTTAGTCAATAAAGTGGTTTTTTTTAGTCAATAAAGTGTTTTTAATTAGGGCCTAAGTACGCCCAAAAAGAAAGCAGGTCATGTTACATGGGACGGCTCAAAAAGGAATACAAGCCAAGATGGGTGGGATGGAGGGAGTATATATAATTTACTAAAATATAATTAATTCATAATTTTTATATTTTTTTAACTATAAACAAAGGGTCAAAATTTTTTAACTTGCACAGGAAAAATGTTATCGTAGATGGTCCTTGCGTATATGTACGATTTTTTAATTTCACAACACACACACACATGACTCGAACTACCGACTTTAAAGTTGGACGGGAAGCATCTTACCAATTAAAGTGTACTTCATTAACATATATATACGATTTTTTTAGAGAATATATAAACACACACACACATATATATATATATACACGATCCATATATATGATGTCAACTTTTAAACAATTTTTTTGTTTGTAGACATATTTATAAATCGTATACTATAAAACTGGACAATATTAAAAAATGTGTTTAATTCGTTAATTGTATATAAAAATGTTGCTTTAAAATTCTCAATACAACCACAACCTCGACGCCCTCGTTAATTTGATTTAACGAAGATGCAGATAATTGCATGAATAATTAAATTAAAAAATTAAACATAAAAGACACATGAAAAAATATTATATGCTTAAATCATCTGCATCTTCGTTAATTTGTTAATTGTATATTCAACATGTCTCTTCATTTATTTATGACTTTTCATTTTCTTTTTTTTTTTAGATTTATGGTGGTGAGAGGAATTATGCATTTAATTAAATCGGTTTGAATGAATTATTGGGAAAAGAGAAAATTAATTTATTTTAAATTTATTGTTTTTAAAATCCTAAACTTTTACTCAGGGGTATTTAAGGTAAAACACATTTTCATTTTTAATATTGCGACTGTTTTGCCCTCATTGATCCGGATCAATTTGATCCAAATAGATTTACCCTTTTCTTTTTTGTCCCAAAAATATAGGGTTATTTTTATAAAAGGTAATATTTTGTAACTTATTTATTAATATATCTCTATTTAACTCTTCAATTGACTCATAAAAAAATAGTAGTCAAAGAATAAAATATGGGCATACAAGGAAGTTTTATTAATGTATAATAATTTTTCAATAATTTTCTTAATTATTGTGAAAAATTTTCAATCAACCTATATAAATGGGAAGGAGTAAATATTATCAATGTATATCAATTCTATAAATTGAGGTTTTTATACTCGGAAGGTTGTTGAATGGTAGTTCGTTGAAGCTATGTGTGTAAGTATTCATGAGAAAGAGAGAGAGGGGTATGGCATGAGCTGCAGCTAAATGTGCACCACCGTTATTGAAAAGAATTTTTTTTTTTTTTTCTGTTTTGAACTTCGTTGTGTATTCTTAGATTCATTTTTGTTTTCAAGTTTTATGCTATTTCGTTGTATTCTTTATTGCACAATGTAATTGAAAACTAGAAATATTTTTTTGTTTTATCTTAATGAGGTGAAAATAATATTTAATTTAAATATACATTCATTTTTCTCTTCATCCTCTACAAAGTAAAGAAGTTAATTTAATTTGATTTACGATATGTTTTTTAGAAATAACAAAATTTTGTCGATTTAACTTTCTTTAATTTAATTTAATTTAATTTAATTTTGTTGATAAGTTAAATCTTTCAACAAAAAAAAATCAAACAAACTGTCGGTATCATGTGTAAACATATTCAAGGATGAAATAATTAAGATCTGTAGGTCAGAAAATCTCAGTTATTATGCCTCTTAAGGGCAACGACCTTACTTTGAGTTGTGTGCCATTCAAGGTTTGGTCGAACACAAAAGTTAATGCCTTTGAGAGGTGTGCCATGCAAGATTTTTGTGCCTTCAATTTTAATTTCACCTATTTGCGTTTCCGAAATTAGCTGTAATTAAATTTATACTAGACTCTTAAAGTCGATAACTAAAATGATTTTGTGCTCTCCATTAATACAAAGTAAATATTACTCCCTTCGTCACATTGCTAATGATTGTTTACTATTCGGCACGGTTATTAAAAAGAAAATGGTTGAACCCACATCTTTTTGGAAGAGAAAATGATTTTCTTTTTTGGGAAAAATATGCAAATACCTCCCCCATGTTGGTAGCGCTAGGCAAATACCTCCCTAAAATTTGTTTATGTGCAAATTCACCATTTCCTAAAGTTTTCGGGTGCAATTACCCCCTCGCCATGACGGAAACAACACTTTCGGTGGCAAAAAAAATATTTTTAATTCATTTTTATTCTTGTGGGACCCTTACAATTCCCAAGAATTAATTGGTGCTAAAAGCTCAAATTAGGAAAAAATTTGTTTCGAACCCTAGCTCACAACTATCAAATCTCAGGCGAAGTTCTCCAATAATTTACAATCCAAACCAACTATTTGTTGTTGACATTGATGATCTCATATTCTTCAAGTAGTTCGTCATTCTTTTTCGTGCAAATTATCGAAAAACTTTACCTGAATTTTGATAGTTGTGAGCTAGGTTTCAAAATAATTTTTTTCCTAATTTGAGCTTTATCATCAATTATGTAGTATATAACCGTTGGAAATTGTGAGGGTCCCACAAGAATAAAAATAAAGGGGGGTATTTGCACATTTTCCTTCTTTTTTTAACTGAGCCATTATTAATGAGAGAGACGAAAAATGAAAGTGAACCATTATCAATGGGACGCGGAAGTGCTATATATCTACAACTAGACTATGAAAATCATTATTTTAAAATTCTCTAAATCCCTTCGTCATAATTATATAGGTTGATTGGAATTTTCACAAGAATTAAAAAAATTATTGGAAAAGTAATTAATTATACAATAAATTTTCTAATATGCCCGTATTTATTTTTAACTATACATATTTCCATAAGTCAATCAAAGAGTTGAATAGAGATATATTAATAGATGAGTTAAAAAATATTACTATCTGCTATGGAAACAATCTTATATATTTCGGACATTCGTAAAAGGAAAACAAGCCTATATAATTAGGGCATAGGGAGTGATATAATTAAAATGTTACTAAGCAACCATAAATAAAATTTATTGTAAGCACTGAAAAATTATAAACCCTAATTATTTAATAATAGCCACAATATTCAATTAGTAATTAAAAATTAATTATATTTATAAACTCTAGCTAAATACAATCAATCTAATTAATGATTGTATTTCAATAAATGTAATTAAGCATATGCATCGACAGCGGAATCATGGAAAATAGATGGAAGGGAAGGTTGACGTTGCACGACATTCATGAATTAATTAAAATTTATTTAGTGGGAATGGTCCAAAATGACACCTTTTCAAATTAAAAGATAAAAAATGGCCTTTAAAATTTAAAAAACAAAAAATGGCCATCCTTACCTTATTTATCCTTTCTCTTAGTGTCATATATAAGATTGCATACATAAAATATTTTACTATTTCCGGCCACAATGAAATCACCTGCCAGAAAATAAAATAGCATTTAATTTATACATTTATATATATAGGAGATGATCAAATAAAAAACTCGTTAGGGTTGTTAGGATGCCTCGTTTGGGGCCGTAACCGCACCCGGTCTTGATCGTTTCTCGAACATCTTTACAAGTAGCCTAGCTTGTAAAATTGGAAATGTTTCAAGATTTCTTCGATGCATTCCAGTACAAGGTGAGTCTCTTTCAAACAAGGCCCATTTCAGTATTTATCGGTGTATTCTTGTGGCACGTTGAGCTTTTTCAGGAAACTTTTTTCGACGACTTTTTCCAGTGACTTTTTTCATAAATACATGAAAGACATACATGAGTATAGTATACATGAATAACATACATGACTTGTTTCATGTATGCTACTCATGCATGCCGGCGGTCATTTCTGACGAAAATTTTTCTGTAAACTTAGCCCAGTTCATGTAAATTATTTTCATATATGCTATTTATGAATCTTCGTGTATGTTATGTCAATCAAGTATCATATACAAGTAACATACATGTACGTTAATCAAGTATCATAAACAAGTAACATAAATGTATGTTATTCACTCGTTTATGATACTTGATTGACGATTCATGTATGTTTGACGTGACCGTCGTTTAGCCACGCAAAATGAATTTATAATTTCCTATGCCCACAGCAGGCTTAGCCAGCGGCAAGGATAGGGTCGAACCCAAGGGAGTTGATCGTAGCCTTCTCTTCGTCACCAGTGTCACTAAAAAGGGTTTTGGTCGGAGTTATCTTCGATCTGGTCACAATGCTATATAAAAATATACTGAAAACTAAAAATAGACATGGTCAAATAAAAGGGCAAAGCCCGGATAAGATTCGAATCATCAAACATGAATATAAGCTCGATCATAGGTCTAAATAATTCCCCAACATGCACACATCAATCAGTTATAGCCCTAAGACGCCCCCATTGTCAGTCACGTGCTCCTTCACCCAGAACCAATCTATCCTTTCAGTATAAAAAAAGTAAAGTCTATGACGATTACCCGTTATCTAATCTGACCAATTACCCTACGATGGCGTTTCGACATGATCTTTGCCTAGACATCATTTCGATTTAGACAGACCCAATATGGCCAAAATCATGCTCAAAGACATACGACCACTCGCCCACACCAGTTATACTTTCGGATGCAAGAGGACATCTAAACATTTATTCCGAAATGACTAGAGATCTTATTTTATCCGAGTTGTTAACGGCCTATTAACTACTCAAATTCGACAAGACCATTTTGAAATCAAACCTAGTATTTCAGAAACATATGCATGCAGATTGATACGCCCAGAGCAGGCTTCACGAGTATTTAAGCATTCATGTTGAAATCATCTCACCCCTTGATGATTTAGCTAGACATAATTGAAATAACAATAACAATAAATGAGATAAAAGAAAACATTAGTTGGAATTGAAATAAAGTACATAAAATATCCAGCAGAAAGCTATGACCAAAGCGGCCAAGCAAAACATGTGCAGAAAAGTAAAAGAGTATGCCCGTAGAGCTTGTTCTTCCTCACACCACTTGAAAATGAAAATAAAGACAGAGAAATTATGCTTCGAAATTCGTGCATCCTTCCTTCTTATATAGATGAGTAACTTGGGCTTTATGGACGGTTCGACCCATGAAAATTAGGGTTGACCACCTTCCTTGTAGAGTTTGTAATTGATATGGATCTCCTTCATTATCCTCAAAGATACAGATCTGGTGAATATCTTCTAAGTAAGGTAAGAAATCAACCCATCCTTACCTCTTACTTTGGATAAAATTCGCGCTCTGTCCTCAGCCTAAAGCACGTCTTCATTTACCTAAATCCTGCACTGCTCTGCCTCTGTTATTGATAAACACTCATTTTACATGGTTTTCAGTGGTTTTCTTATGCACATTTTGATAAGATTATGCACTTATGTGACGTTGTTTGGTTTGTTTTCTTAAATTATTCTATGATGTCACGTTTGGGTATAGTTTTATGTATTTTATATAGATTTGAGTGTTTTGGAGTAGCTCATGTTCAAAGGGATAACTCGAAATCAAAAGGAAAGATGATTGTGCTAAAGAATCGAGCAAGAGAAGCAAAAGATGGGACGAGCCGTGAAAGATAAAGTGCATGTTTTGCAAATTGAGAAATGTAGGGATGAAGTTCAGCTTGTTAGGAGTTTGTAGGCAAAAACGGATCCAAAATCGGAGTTATAACGAAGAAGAACGAGCCGAAACAAGTTTGCTGCGTGCAAGTGACAAAAACGGCGACTCGGATGTCCCGGTCGCCGTTTCTGCCAAAATTGCTTACAAAACCGGCGACCTAGACAACGACCGTTGGCCGGGTCGCCGGAAATCTCTGGAATGGCTCAAGAATCGCAAAAACAGCGACCGAACTGGCGATCCACAGCCCGGGTCGCCGTTTTTGTCTATTAGTGCGCCCAATGTGCTATTTTTGTTACCTTTTGGGTCTAGGTTTTGTTTCCCATCTATAAATAGGTCATCTTAGATTAGTTTTAGGGGTAGTTGCATCTTTTTACATACTTTGAATTATTTTTACTCTTTAGATTTCTTTTTAAACTTTAGCTAGTTGTTTTATTTTTCGGAAAGAAAATTTGAGATTGAAGATTGAAGACATTATATTCAAGACGAGATCAAGAATCCGAACTTCGGTTTTTCTAATTAGTATATTTAATTATGTTTTTCTTTTATTTATTTGTTGAAACCCTGATTATGAGTAGCTAATTTTATTTTATCCTAGGGTTAAAGAGTAGGTGAATATTTGGATTTGATTTTGGTTTAACTAATCAATTGGAACCTTTTTTTGCTTTCTATATTCTCGTGCTTTTTCATGCTATCTTGATTGATCACCAATTGTGCATATTTGATGTGTTAATTCAATATTCGAAAGATGAGAATTGATGCTTGATCTAGAATAGAGGACACATTCTTCAATATAGTCGAAAGATCTTGAGATTTGTGTGAGGGCAATAGATCTAAGAAGCTTTTGGGAGTTGCATGTTTAGTTATTGGTTGGACACAACAATTCTTGCATGTAATCCACGGTCTATGCGCTACGACAGTAGGTCTAGGCTAATTTTGAGATCGTCCTAGTAAGAGTCGAGTCTGAAAAACTAATTGATTGATTGAATTGAATTTGAATTCGAGTATTCATTGAAATCGAAACCTTGGGATATTTTCTCTCTATCTTTAATATTAAATATTTTTCCTTACCTTTGTTTATTTTATTTTCTTTATTTAATTAATTGTGTCATTAGTTTAATCAAGTCTAAAAGTTCAAAAGTCTAAATAGTGGGATAATAGTTAAAAGTGGTACTTACTAGATTAATCCAATCTCTGTGGAATACGACCTTACTTCCCTGTACACAATTGCACCCGTGCACTTGCGGTGTGAAATAAAATAGCGAACAGTTATGCCCATAGTATTCCACATAGGTCTGGATCCCGCACAGTACTCAGTTGGGCTACAACGCCTTCGCTTGAGAGCTTCAACGTATGTCTCATTTTACATCGTATTCGTGCTCGTGCCTCTTTTGCGGAATGCAGCCTTGTTTTGTCCAAAAGTCCATCTACTTTGCCTTGAGAAACCTGTCTCCAAATTGTGTCCTCCCAGACACAACTACGACAAAAAAGACACGAAAAAGACTTGATCTAACCTATAAACAAAACACAAAATGAGCACAAAATATGGGCTCATCACACGCACACACTTTAAGTACGCTTGTCCTCAAGCGTGTGCCTGCGATTTTGCCCAAAACCAAGACAAAACAAAAACAAGACAAACACAAAACAAAGACAAAACATAAAAGGCAAACTTTCCAAAGCTTCATTTCAAGAACAACATGGTCAGATAAACGATCACAAAGGGCATAGCAGTTCTAAAAAATATATAAGCAAATAGTCACAACAGAGATCATGCAAATGCCATCAAAAGAGTCAAGATCAGATTATGAACATAAGGAATTTCCTCACCAACACTCTTAACACTTGTGTTTAAGGCTTAGTGTTTACGCTCGTGACATCTTTGGCATGGTCTTTCCATAAGCTTGCTTGCCCTCTAACGCCTCCATTCTATTAGACTAAGTTTTTGGTACTCATCATCGGATCTTTGATTTGGTTGCAACATAGGCTTAAGGCATAGGGTAGGAATATTTAGGAACGAGGCTAAGGTCTTGTGAACTCAGATATGGGCATACAGATGCACCTTTTCATTCCTTCTTTTTTTAGCCTTACTGTCGGGCCTTAGCACATTCAACCTTTGGACTTGTTATTTTTATGTTTTTCAATTTTTTAAGTCCTTTTCTTCACAACACTTTCTTTTTATTTGGGCATGTTTTACATCCTTCTATCAGATGAACACCTTGCCCAGATCAACCCACTACTATTTCTCTTTTTCCATCTTCTTCTTTGATTGCCTAACGAGTTCTCAAGACCGGGTGGGTTCAGAATTCCATGGCAATTTTTAAGTGATTAGAAAGAATTCAATCAAGCTCAAATGGGCTAAACAAGGGATAAATAGTAGGGTTTACTTTTTAGGTCATCAGAGCTGAGTGAAAGAAAATTTGCCCGAATCATCTAAATACCTCACCTAGTCAACTGAGTTTTAACAAGAGTGCAAGCAAGTTCTAGTACAAACCAAACCAAAAGATCAGTCACTCACAAGAAAGAAAAGTTGTAAGAGCATATGACAACAATTTAAGCTCAAATCCTCACTAGGTGTGCTCACAATCCTTTTCCATCATACTCAATCTCATTCGGCATGCTTGATACTCATATTGAAAACAACTTGCACATATAAAACGAAGAGAAACTATCATGCTCAATTTGATCATCTACCGAATATGCTTGACCAAAACAACAAAGCGGAGGCCCCCACTCACACACTTTGCCTTGGACAAAGGATGTCAGTAGGAGGTCTCAACCGACACACTAAAATAAAAAACAAAGTAGCCTCTCCTCACACACACACTTGGCTTTAGGCAAAGTGGTTGTATGAAGAAGGGCTACGGGTAAACAGTAAACAAATAAACAACTTAAACACAAAATAAATAAACTGACCCCCCCCACACACACACACTTTGCTTTAGGCAAAGTGGGTGAATAAGGAGGTATACTTCGACAGACTTGGTCAAGGCGTACGGGTACTATCTCTAACCAACAAACACACGACAAAAATAACACAAAAACATAAGACTGATATGACTCACTCCAAACAAAAGCAAAATAAAATCCTAAGCTACTAACATGCTTGGGATGAACCAATTTAGGGGGAAGATTCAGGTGGATACCTGAAGCCAATTTGGACAATGTAAGCATAGATGGTGGCTTACATGATGGTCCCTGAGCTGGGTCTTTGGTGTAGAGGGAGTGGAGGGGTGAATACACCAAAGATAGACTTTTAAAAACTTTTTAATCTAGTTTAAAACAGAGTGCGTGAGCTCTGTTATGAATCCAGCTGAGGAAGGTTAGCTGGGCTAAAAACTTAGCTGGCGCTGCGGAAAGTGGTGGTTTTAAAACTTAGCTCGGTTGCTTAGAAAAACTCAGCTTGAAAATATTATCTTTACGTTTTCGGCTTAATCAAGTTGTGCACGTTTCTGAAAGCACACAACTGTCTTTGGAGAGCAGCTGAGTATGTAGATTTGATAAAGATGCAATGTGCTAATGGAGTTAGTACAATAAATGAAAATAACGAGAAAGAAAATAACACGAGATTTTACGTGGTTTAGAGTAACACCTCTTACGTCCACGACCAGATTCACTGGTAATTCACTACCACTTGGTTTCCAAGTACCAAGCAACTTCACAACTCTAACCCGAGCTGTGTTCCAACAGTTTACAGACACTGTCAAGCCTAAACCTTTCAGTTTGCGGGTACTGAAAAAACCTTACAACCACTTGAATTTCGCGCTTCAAGCAAGCGTAACCTTGACCTAACCTTTCTGGGTAAAGAGGGGTTTGGTTTGGGATTCTAACTATGAACGAGTTCTTACAATGAAGAACTTAGAGTTAGATGAACTCGTTCAAAATCTAGGCTTAAGATATACAATGATTTCTGCCTAGGAATCAGACGAAAAACTGGGCAGTTTCTGGACTAGAAACACTTTAAGATAAAGTGTTCTTTGAACTATTTAGAACTACTAATGAGCTTTTGAAAGCTTGATGAATTCAGATAATGAAAGCTTGTAGAGAGTTTTTTTCGTTCCTGATCCTGAGATTGAAGACGAGTATTTATAGGTAGAGATTCAAGGCTAGCCGTTGAAGGAGCCGTTTGAATCTCACCTACTCTTCTTAAATTCATAATCTGCCGTTGGGTGTTTCTACACCAGTCTTCATTAGTGTCACATCCTAGGTTCTGAAGTCTAGAATGCTGATTTGGCAATCCCTCATTGGTCGAGGTGTGTTTATTTCCTCTGATTCCGGGATCTTTGCCTTTGGAACTGGTTTTTGAATTTAGAGCTGGATTGGGTAAACTGACTTGAAGTGATGTCTTCAGAGTTAGTTCCATTTGTTTTGTACAGCTGGATCAGCTGTGTCTTGAACTCAGCTCGATTAAACTTCAGTTTGATCCTGCTCTGTTTTGAACTCACCTCAGCTGGAAAACTCAGCTGATAGTTGACTCCTGCCGTCTTCCGCTTCCTGAACCCGTAAACTTAGAAAATCTAGAGCTCAAACAGGCGAGCTGGAAAATACTACTTAGGTTGATGCGATCATCTACTCGGTTGAAGAACAGTTGGGTTTTGGTTTTCCCAACAATTTCCCCCTTTTTGATGATGCGAAAACCTAATTGAGACAAATAATGAAGCTTCCCCTTAGCTTCCCCCTACGTTTTAAGAGGGTAAAAAAATCAGCAGTTTAAGAGTTCAGAGTTCAGAGCCTGGACAAAAAGTAATTGTCATCAGGGTGAGCTTTGAGAGCAAAAAAAAAACCTTGTTTTATTAATGTAAGAAACTACAGCAGTTAAAAATAAATCGAAGAAAAGAAAAAAAATCTTCAATCTTCAACCTTCAATCTTCAATCCCAACTGGCTGGGTCGTCTCTTCTACATCCGCTGCTTCTTTATTTTGACTCCGTTTCTCCTTCAGCTAGTTCAGCTGGTTTATCTAGCTTAGCAGTTTTACCTTTGCCTCTGTCTCATTATCTTTCTCCTTTTTGGCATAATCAACAAGGCGGGAGAGATACACTATCGTCTTATTGAGCTGTGTAATTTCCTGAATTGTGTCAGCGATCTTCCCTATGTTGTCAGCTGTTGCAATGTTCAGTTCGGCTCTTTGCGGTATCGGCTACGAATGCAGTAGTCTGGAGTCTTGGTGGCTCAGCTGTTGCATCGGCTGGCTCTTCTTCAATAGCAATAGCCTGAGCTGTAATTGCAGGCACAACTTCCTTGGCTGTTTCAGCTAGGGCGGTCCAGCTGAGTGCTTGGAGGTATGAGTTGGCTCTAGAGATGACATCTTCTGAGTAGGGCACAACTTCATTCCTTGCAATTTGGCTTCTTCAGACTTCATTAGATTGAATAAGAAAGTCTGAATCAGCTCTTCAGTTGCGTACCAGTTGCTTATTTTGGTAGCGGCTGGGAGTGAAGCTAGCTCTGGATTTGTTGCAGTGCGCTTGTGACTCCTTTAAGCAAGAGGTTTTCAAACCTTGAGATGGAGGCGTCACGTGCAACTCTTGAGGGACTTAAGTATTTTTCTTCCACTTCTGAAGTGGGGGTAAGGGGTTCAGCTCTTGTTTTCATCATCCAGCTGCAAGTGATCATCATCTGGATGATGCTTTCCACTTGATCTTGGTGCAGGGGCATGAGCTCCAACTTTCATGAGTTGATCTTGAAGTTGGTGTCCCTATTGAGCTGAAAGAAATTGAGGAGAAGACGGTTGAAGTATTCCATCTGCTGTGAGGTTTAAGCTTAGTTGATTGGGGTCTAAGCTTAGTTAATCAGCTGGAATACGTCGTTGAGGTGGTGGCGATGATGATGTTCACGCTGGTACATGAACTTCTTCTCCACCGTAAGAAACCACCGCTTGTGGACCTTCTGCTCCTCAGAGAGTAGTTACGAATTCTCTCTCAATGTTAGCTGGTTTCTCGGCTGACTGACTGGGCACCTTTAACTTGAGTCTTCCCTTTGATGACGGTGCTTCAGCTTGTTTTGTCTCCTCATGTTGTTTTCTCTTCCCAGCTGGGAAGGAAATAGATGCATGCTGCTTTGTCTCCTGTATCTTTTTCTGTGCCTCTTGTGGTGGAGCAAGAGCTTTGACATGTTTGCGCTTAAAGACTCCGGCTTTATCAGCATCTCGTCCAGTTCTGACTGTGCTTCCTCTCAGGTTGAATTCCTTTGACAGGATCATGTTGACATTGATTTCCGTATCCCAGGGAGTTGTGTGTCCCGTTCTCTCCATTATTTTGAGTGAAACATTAGAGCGGATGAGGTCTTTTTCCTTTGACATTCCCAGGAAGAATTCTGCAACTTCCTGGTGAATGATGATCTTGAGCTTTGCAGTCACCCACTGCGTTAGACCGGATCTATCGATGAGCTTCGTTATCTCCTAGAACTCCGTATTCTTGTGGTTCCTGAGAGTTAAGCAACTCGTAACGTGAAGCTTTGACAGACTCTTCATGTTGATCGGTTTCTGGAGATATCTTTCTATATTCCATGTTCTTCTTCTGCAAATTTTGTTAGTAGAACAGATAATATATATAAGGGAAGAAGAAGAAAGAGTGCCGGATCAAAACATTTTAGAGTTAAGGTGAATAATTGCATATCTCTTCTAGCATATATATATATATATCAACTTTCTTGATGAATGTACGATCAAGATTGGTAGTTTGATATGAAGATCTATGACTGGGAGTGATTCTCGCGTTATGTCAGTTTCTTGTTCAGAAATGCAAGTTAATGCGCGCGTGAGGACGGTTGAGGCGTTTTGACTTCTGCCTAGAAACTCCCATGTTTCAGTTCTTTGCAGACTTTTAATTAAATTTGATTAGATATGACGTGATATGATTTGACTGATATCTGTCTAAAACAGAATGAATAGGTATATGTAATGATGTTGCAAACCTCTAAGCTGATCATCGTAGTCAGCTGATGTCTCGGTTATGAATAGCTGTGTTGAGTGATCGTTTTTCCAGCTGGTTTTCCCCTCAGCTGAATAATCTTTCAACTTAGGCATCCGGCTGAGCTTTTTTTTTCCTCAGCTAGGTTCTCCTTTGAGGTTGATTCTGAATTCCAGCTGTGTCTGCTTCCATTCAGCTGGATGTAGCTTCGTCTGGATTGAGTAATCCAAGTACTCCGCACATCATCTTGAATCTTGCCTCTACCAGTGAGTTTGTGAGTATATCAGCACGCTATATGTCTGTGTGAATTTTCTCAACAATCACAACCTTCTTTTCCACGTGATCTCTGATGAAGTGATGTCGCACGTCCACATGTTTGCATCTTGTGTGATGTACTAGATTTTCTGATATAGCGATAGCACTTGAGCTATCACAGAAAATTGGAACTTGTCCAGTTTTTACTTCATAGTCATCCAGCTGATGTTTCAGCTGGAGAATTTGTGAGCAGCAGCTTCCAGCTGCCATATATTCTGCTTTTGTTGTGGAAGTTGCGACGCATGTTTGCTTATTTGAAAACACGAGATCAGCTTGCTTCCTAGGAACTGACATGTTCCTGAAGTTAATTTTCTGTCCAACCGATCTCTAGTGAAGTCTTAGTCTGAATATCCAGTCAGCTGTAGATTGTCTTCAGCTGGGTACCACAGCCCAACATTCTGAGTTCCTTTGAGATATTTGAGAATGTTCTTGGCTGCTTGCATGTGTGCCTCATTTGGATCAACTTGAAAGCTGGCACACACTCCGATTGCGAAAGAGATGTCTGAACAACTAGCTGTTAGATACAGCAGAGAACCTATTATCCCTCTGTATTTGCTGGAATCAACTGACTTTCCTTCAGTTCCGGGTTCAATCTTCCAGTTGGTGTTCATCGGGATCTTTACTGTTCTGCTGGATTGAACTCCATATTTGGCGATCAAGTCTTTTACGTACTTGGATTGATTTATAAAAATCCCTTCAGCTGATTGCTTGACTTGAAGTCCTAGGAAGAAACTCATTTATCCCATCATAGACATTTCAAACTGTTTTGACATCATCTCTCCAAATCTTTGGCTTAAGAATGTTGATCTTGATCCGAAGATGATGTCGTCTACATAGATTTGAACAACCAGGATGTCTTCTCCTAACTTGATGGTGAAGAGTGTTCTGTCTACTGAGCCCTTCTTGAATTCTTTGGATACAAGAAAATTTGATAGAGTATCATACCAAGCTCGAGGTGCTTGTTTCGAACTTCTTGTATTTGCCCTTGCTGGTGTTGAATCTGTTGTAGTTTTTGACCAGCATGGCTATCTCTTCAAGTAGCTCTTCCTTGCTCATGTCCTTCTTTGAGGACTCAGCTGACTGCAAGTATGTGGATTTTTCAGAATTAGCTCTGAACGCAATCTCCTTTGGTGCTGGTGTCAGCTCTCCATCATTTTGATTGCTTGAAGATTCTTTCATGGTAATCTTCAAGTTGTATTCGTTGGCTTTGAGCAGGGAGAATAATCTCTTAGTTGAAAGATCACCCAAGTCACTACGACTTTGGTGTACCACCTTGTATGTGTTCCATTCAGTTGTGAGCGCTGAAAGGACTTTTAGGTTCTTTTCACGCTGGGCGTATTTCCCAGTTCTTATGGTTTCAATTTATACCACGATATTTGAGAATATGAGTTTCATCCATTCGATGGACTCGATGACAAGCTGCTTGAAGTTTTCAAACTTCTGACATGCAATCGTAAATTTATTTTCTTTTATCTCCTCTGACCCTACGCATAGTTTGGCTAGGGTTTCCCACATCTCATTTGCGGTATTGCAGTTGATGATCTTGCTGAGGTAGGCGTTGGAGACTGTTGACGAGATGGTGTTCCTTGCGAAGCTGTCTAATCCAGCTTGCTTCCTTTCTTCTGAGGTATGTTCATTCTTTGGCTTGAGAATGAGTTGATACGTTGGTTGTCCACCATCTTGAGAATGGGTCCGTCTGTGATGACATCCCACATCATGTCATGATGAGCACACATAAAGCTTTTTAATCTGAACTTCTACATTGCATAATCATCGACCGAGAAGGTGGGAAGATTCTTGTTAAGATAAGAATCCATGGAGATATGCACAATATGAAATAATATGAGTTTTTCCAAAAGAGGATCTTTTCAGTTGACCATTGACAGATTTTCAAGATAAATCTCTTGATTTAGAACCAGCGGTCATTTGATCTACTACTCTGATACCAATTGATGGTCCCTAAGCTGGGTATTTGGTGTAGAGGGTGGGTGAATACACCAAAGATAGACTTTTAAAAACTTTTTAATCTAGTTTAAAACAGAGTGAGTGAGCTCAGTTATGAATCCAGCTGAGGAAGGTCAGCTGGGCTAATAACTCAGCTAGCAGTACGGAAAGTGGTGGTTTTAAAACTTAGCTCGGTTGCTTAGAAAAACTCAGCTTGAAAATATTATCCTTACGTTTTCGGCTTAATCAAGTTGTGCACGTTTCTGAAAGCACACAGCTGTTTTTGGAGAACAGTTGAGTATGCAGATTTGATAAAGATGCAATGTGCTAATGGAGTTAGAACAATAACTGAAAATAACAAGAAAGAAAATAACACGAGATTTTACGTGGTTCGGAGTAACACCTCCTACGTCCACGACTAGATTCACTGATAATTCACTACCACTTGGTTTCCAAGTAGCAAGCAATTTCACAATTCTGACCTGAGCTGTGTTCCAATAGTTTACGGGCACTGTCAAGCCTAAACCTTTCAATTTGTGGGTACTGAAAAAACCTTATAACCACTTGAATTTCGCACTTCAAGCAAACGTAACATTGACCTAACCTTTTTGGGTAAAGAGGGGTTTGGTTTGGGGTTCCAACTATGAACGAATTCTTACAATGAAAAACTTAGAGTTAGATGAACCCGTTCAAAATCTAGGCTTAAGATATACAATTATTTCTGCCTAGGAATCAAACGAAAAACTGTGCTGTTTCTGGACTAGAAACACTTTAAGATAAAGTGTTCTTTGAACTATTTAGAACTGCTAATGAGCTTTTGAAAGCTTAATGAATTCAGAAAATG
Organism: Agastache rugosa; assembly: GCA_031470985.1. Taxonomy (NCBI): domain Eukaryota; kingdom Viridiplantae; phylum Streptophyta; class Magnoliopsida; order Lamiales; family Lamiaceae; genus Agastache; species Agastache rugosa. Next base: position 22,911,728 of record CM062604.1, read on the forward strand.
AAAGCTTGTAGAGAGTTTTTTTCGTTCCTGATTCTGAGATTGAAGACGGGTATTTATAGGTAGAGATTCAAGATTAGACGTTGGAGGAGTCGTTTGAATCTCACCTACTCTTCTTAAATTCATAATCTGCCGTTGGGTGTTTCTGCACCTGTCTTCATCAGTGTCACATCCTAGGTTCTGAAGTCTAGGATGCTGATTTGGCAATCCCTCATTGGTCGAGATGTGTTGTCTTCCTCTGATTCCGAGATCTTTGCCTTTGGAGCTGGTTTTTGAATTTAGAGCTGGATTGGGTAAACTAACTTGAAGTGACGTCTTCAGAGTTAGTTCCCTTTATTCTGTACAGCTGGATCAACTGTGTCTTGAACTCAGCTCGATTAAACTTCAGTTTGATCCTGCTCTATTTTGAACTCAGCTCAGCTGGAAAACTCAGCTGATAGTTGACTCCTGCCGTCTTCCGCTTCATGAATCTGTAAACTTAGAAAATCTAGAGCTCAAACAGGCGAGCTGGAAAACACTACTTAGGTTGATGTGATCATCTACTCGGTTGGAGAACAGTTGGGTTTTGGTATTAAATCAAAACTTTATAATTTTCCCAACATTACATTTCGGTGGCTATCTTGATCATATGGGCAATCTCTTTCCTTATATTCTTAATTGCAGATGCCTCAGCCTCTGCTTTCTCTTTGCCATTGTAGGAGCTCATCTGATATGAAAATTAGTCGTTGGCATGTCCCTCTCTTTTGGCATAGGAAAGTGTGGATTGCCCTTAGCGGACGTCCTTTATTTTGACCAGAGCATTGCTCTCTTTGACTACTGCAGCTACTCATTTGCCTTGTATATCTGCACACCAAAAAACAAAACCCACCTATGCAAGAAAAAACAACTAACTATCCTAGGGTTAACACTAAGAAGGGAAATAGTTTTGCCCGAAGGCAATTATTAAAATGAAAAGAAAATAACATACCAGGTTGCGTCCTAGCCAGCACCTTAGTTAGTGTCGAGGCACGACGTGATTTTCCTGCCTTAGTGTTCCTCAATATCAATGACATCTAAAGCCTCTTTCTGACCAACGTTTTGCCCAATAGAGAAGCACTTTTTTACCATGCTCAAACTTCTTGACTCATATCAGTTCGTCATGCGACCTTTCCAATCTTTTCAAAATTTTAATGACGAACGACAATGAGAAATGGTAATTGCGGGCCATCTTGTTCAACTTTTGGTAGTCAATACATCCACTCCATCCGATCTGCAACCTTATGCTCATAAGCTCATTTTTCTCATTTTCAATCACTTGAATACCTGACTTTGGGGGCAAACTGTACACATCACTGGTCCACTTGTTCTCGGGCATAGGGCATATGTTGCCCAAATCCTCTAGCTTCAAGATCTCCTTCAAGTCTTTCTCTTTCATAGCTAGATTAGGCATTCTTGGAGGATCATGAATTGGATTGACTTCTTCATCTACGCAAATGCAAGCTGTTGGGTAGGGGCCCTTCGTATCGGCTGAGGTCAAGTCGATAGCTTCCTTATTTTGCCCAAGATTGTTGGGCACTCTATCCTCTTCGTGCATAAGATCAGAACTGATTTTCATGGGCAAAGTATCATTCTCTTTGTTCGTTATCAACCTCCAGAGAAATGAAGGTTTCATGATATAAGTCACATCTTTTTTCCCGTTTGGACTTAGCAGTAGCTTCTTTTTCTCTAACCAACTCTTCTTCATCAGCTAAGCCCATATTGATTTCCTCTATGGGAAGAGGTTCTTTCTCTGGTTTCTTGACTGCTTCGGGCAGAACCTTTTTACTTCTCAAGGTCACAACGTTCACTTGAGCTTTGCTTACCTCAATTTGGGCAGGTAACACCTCTTGATTTTTCTCCAATCGTGCAATAGCTTGGGCAACATGCGATAATTGGATGGTTAAATTTTCCAATCCGCTTCTTATCTCCATCTTGAATTTCTCATTCTCTTGTTGAACCTTGAGGTTCTCTATGGCCATTTTCTCTACCATTTCCCTCAAAGAGTCGCCACTATTTTGGTCGTAAGGGAGGCATGATACTGCTGTTGTTGTTGAGGTACGTTTTGGTAGTGGTTATTACCATACCTCAAATTATCGTATTGCCTCCAACCAGCGTTATAGGTCTGAGAGTTTGGATCGAACTTCTTTTACCGAAATCCGTTGTTTGATTGCCCAACGGCATTCACCTCTTCATCTTCAAACCAAGTTGGGCATTGGTCAGTAGCGTGCATCGTGGCTGAGCATACTTCACATCTCTTCACTGCCCTCTTTGGTATTGTGCCGATAGCTATGTCCAGAGCAGAGCTTATATTACTCATAAACTTCTCCATTGTGTTGTACATCTTTTTGAACTTATCCTCAGCATGTGAGGGCATAGCAGTAGGTCTTGCCAACTCTTCTTCATCTCTCGCCTCCTCGGCCACCTCCTTAAAGAGCTTGAAGGCTTCGCTGGGCATTTTGTTCATATTGAACCCCACACGCTGCATGCATCCATCTTCTCTCATGTGCCCTTAGCCCAACTACACAGTAATTAATGTATTAGGTCATGATCTGGTAACTGGTTCTCTAGGCATTGGGCAAGCATTTGCTTGAATCTTTCCCAATAATCATAAAGTGACTATTCTGTGCCCATCTTGATGGTGTTTATCCTCTTCCTCATGTTCAGAATTTGGGCAACGGAAAAGTACTTTTCAAGAAATTTGTATTGCATTTGCATCCATGTGGTCACGTTTCCTTTGGGCAAAGTGTATAGCCATTCTCGTGCTTTATTATATAGGGAAAAGAGAAAGGCTACAAATCGAACATACTCACTCATCATGCCCTCTGTATGGATAGTGCCACATACCAACTCAAAATCTCGCAAGTGTCTATGAGGTTCCTTTTCGGGTAGATCACTGAACTAGGGCATAATCTGGATAAAATTGTGTTTCAGCTCCTAATTTGTGTCAGCGTTGGCAAAGTGATGCCCAAATACCCTAGGTTCAGATTGGTAGGGAACATCAATTCCCTCAAAGTCAGCTCCGCGGGCTAATCTCATTGTTTGCCCATAAGATTATCCTCTGGAGGGTGTTGCCACCCTTTAGGCTTTGCCCGTGCTGCTTGTCTCTCCCTCTCATGGGGGCACTTCTCTGCCCTCCAGTCCTGCAAGGCTAGGGCGTAGTGCACACAAGAAAAAAAAACAAACAAATACACAAAAAAGAGAAAGTCATTGGAATATCAACTCCCCGGCAACAGCGCCAATTTTGATGTGGCCGTCGTTTAGCCACGCAAAATGAATTTATAATTTCCTATGCCCACAATAGGCTTAACCAGCGGCAAGTATAGGGTCAAACCCAAGGGAGTTGATCGTAGCATTCTCTTCGTCATCAGTGTCACTAGAAATGGTTTTGGTCGGAATAATCTTCGATCTGGTCACAATGCTATGTAAAAATATACTGAAAACTAAAAATAGATCTGGTCAAATAAAAGAGCAAAGCCCGGATAAGATTCAAATCATCAAACATGAATATAAGCTCGATCATGGGTCTAAATAATTCTCCCAGATGCACACATCAATCGGTTATAGGCCTAAGCAAAGTCGCCCTAATTGTCACGGTGTCACGTGCTCTTTTGCCCAGAACCAATCTATCTTTTCAGTATAAAACAAGTACAGTCTATGACGCTTACCCGTTATCTAATCTGACCAATTACCCTACGATGGCGTTTCGACAGGATTTTTGCCCAGACAACATTTCGATTTAGAAAGACCCGTTATGGCCAAAAGCATGCTCAAAGACATACTACCACTCGCCTACACCAGTTATACTTTCGGATGCAAGAGGACATCTAAACATTTATTCCGAAATGACTAGAGATCTTATTTTATCCGAGTTGTTAACGGCCTATTAACTACTCAAATTCGACAAGACCATTTTGAAATCAAACCTAGTATTTCAGAAACATATGCATGCAGATTGATACGCCCAGAGCAGGCTTCACGAGTATTTAAGCATTCATGTTCAAATCATCTCACCCTATCCAGGCCTTGATGATTTAGCTAGACATAATTGAAATAACATTAACAATAAATGAGATAAAAGAAAACATTAGTTGGAATTGAAATAAAGTACATAAAATATCCAGCAGAAAGCTATGACCAAAGCGGCCAAGCAAAACATGTGTAGAAAAATAAAAGAGTATGCCCGTAGGGCTTGTTCTTCCTTACACCAGTCGAAAATGAAAATAAAGACAAAGAAATTATGCTTCAATATTCGTGCATCCTTCCTCCTTATATAGATGAGTAACTTGGGCTTTATGGACGGTTCGGCCCATGGAAATTAGGGTTGACCATCTTTCTTGTAGAGTTTGAAATTGATATGGATCTCCTTCCTTATCCTCAAATATACAGATGTTCTATGTAAGGTAAGAAATCAACCCATCCTTATCTCTTGCTTTGGATAAGATTCGCGCTCTCCTCTACCCAAAGCACGTCTTCATTTGCCCAAATCATGCATTGCTCTGCCTCTGTTCTGTCCATAGTATTCCACATAGGTCTGGATCTCGCACGGTACTCAGTTGGGCTACAAATAGTCACATTTTTCATGTATGAGATCTCATGTATGACATTAGTTGATTTCAATAAAGGGTTCATTAAAGGCAATAGGGACTTTTTACACTTTTCAGGACCATTTTTTATCTTTTAAGTTTTTGAAGGCCATATTTTATCTTTTAATTTCAGGAAGTATCATTAAGAGTTTTTCCTCTAAAATTAATGTGGTTTGGGTGGTATTCACAATCTCAAAATTCTAGATTTGGTAAATAATGATTGATGATCACGACCTCAAGGCATCCACAATGAGAGCAACATGTGACTTGTAAGAAAATTTTGGAGAAAGCACCATTGTGTGGGTAATAACACAATATTTAACTCATTTTTTGTTGTTTGAATTTGTTTTGTTTTTATACAAGTAAAATAATACATAAATATCAAATGATAATATTTATAGAAAAAGTGATGGTAAAATAATCCAAAGATTCTTTTTTTGTTTCTTTTTCTTTACAATTTTTCTCTATTTTAAATATTATGATAATTAAATTAATAAAATTGAATGAAAATCTAGTTACATCATAAATAAATATTACATAATAAAATGTATTAAAACAATGAGAGCAATTTGATAATTGGACCCATGAATAGTTAGATTTGAGAAAGCACTGTTGTGGGTAAAAGTTTGATTTGGAGAAGATGTACATGTGTTGATGATAATATAAGCAATTTTTTCACTATGAGAAAGCACCACATTGTATGTGTTGGAGTATGGAGCCTGAAAGAAAGTATTTTTGGGCCCTACGCGGGTTTTCTAGTTCTACTAGGATTATGACTCAATTGTTTGCTATATATATAGTTGTTCTCTCATTGTAAATTGTATCAAAAAAATATAGTGAAATCCATGGCTTGGCATTGCCCCCAGACGTAGATACACATCATATCGAATTGGATAAATAATTCTTATGTCTTTTGATTTCGTGATTGTGTGTTTATTTCCTAACATCTAGCATTAAGAGCTCCGGGTTCAGTGGGAGCAATCATGATGAGCGGCAGGAAGATTGCAGTTGAGAAGTTTGATGGATCTGATTTTGGTTTCTGGAAGATGTAGATCGAGAATTATCTCTAAGGTAAAGATCTGTATTAGCCCCTCAAACCCAAACCGGAGAAGATGGATCCAGAAGAGTGGGAGCTGCTGGACAAAAAGACGATGAACGCGATTCGTTTGTCATTGTCCAAGGACGTGGCTTATCACACGACTGCAGCAAAGTCGACGATGGAGATGCTGAAGATCCTGGAGGAGATGTATCAGAAGCTATCAACAGTAAATAATGTACATCTGATAAGGCGTTTGTTTAATCTGAAGATGTCAAAGGGTACACCGGTGCAGCAACATCTAAACGAGTTCAACATGATCACTGCGCAGTTGAACTCGGTTGAGATCAAATTCGGTGACGAACTTCGTGCCCTAATTTTGCTATCTTCTCTACCAGAAAGTTGGGCCGGCACAATGACAGCAGTTAGTGCCATAGAGGCAAAACTGACGTTTGACAAAGTAAGGGATCTGATGATTGACGAAGAAATTTACCGGAGAGAAACGGGATCTTCTACTTCAGAGTCAACACTGAATACGAAAACTAGGGCAGATAGAAGGGAAGGCAGAATCGAGAAAGGTCAAAGTCCAGAGGAAAGAGCCAATCCAGGAGAGATAAGAGTTCAATCCAATACTGGAACTGTGAGGAGTACGGTCACGTCGAAAGTCAGTGTGAAGTACCACCAAAGAAGAACATGAATAAGGATCAGAAAGATAAGAAGACATCGAACGCTACCGGGTCTGAAGATGATGATGAGGCGTTGGTCTTGAGTGTGACCGGTCCGATAGAGTCATGGGTGCTGGATTCTGGAGCGTCGTTCCATTCATGCAGTAATGTTGATATAATGGAGAACTATGTCTCTGGTGACTTTGGAAAGGTACATCTTCCTGATGATGAGCCTTTGAAAATCATGGGAAAGGGGACGTGCGAGTAGTGACATCCAATGTATCCGTCCTGAAGTTGAATGAAGTCAAACACTTTCCCGGACTGAAGAGGAACTTGCTTTCGATTTGGCAGCTTGATGTAGAAGGCTACACAGTGACGTTTGGCTGCAGCAATTGGAAGATTACCAAAGGAGCTATGGTAGTAGCTCGAGGAAAGAAGGAGGGTACATTGTATATGACAACTAACTCCAAGGATTGCATTGATCTTGCAGGTGAAGCAAACAATGTAGATTTTTGTCACTGTCGACTTGGCCACATGAACGAGAAAGGGATGAAAGTAATGTGTTCGAAGGGTAGGTTCTGGCCTGAAAACTGTTGAACTTGGCCTGTGCGAGAATTGCATATTCGGGAAATAGAAAATGGTGAGTTTCTCGAGGGATGGTAGAACCTTGAAGACGCAGAAGTTGAAGTTGGTCCATAGTGATCTATGGGGACCGACGTCTGTAAAGTTCCTAGATGACTCATATGACCTTCATTGACGATTCCACTCGAAATGTATGGGTTTATTTTCTTAAAAATAAATCTGATGGGTTTTTTACTTTCAGGAAGTTGAAAGCCCTCGTAGAAACTGAAATAGGGCTGAAGGTGAAGCGTCTACGGTCTGATAATGGAGGAGAGTATGAAGTTGCGAAGTTTAAAGATTACTGTGATGAGTATAGAATTCGCATGGAGAAGACTGTGAAAGGAACTCCACAACATATCGGCGTTGCATAACGCATGAACAGAATGTTGAATGAGCGAGCAAGATGCATGAGGTTGAAAAGTGGGTTGCCGAAGACATTTTGGACGGATGCAGTCAACACAGCTGCATTCCTAATCAATAGAGGTCCATCAAATCCGTTGGAGTTTCGGATACCTGAGAAAGAATGGATGGAAAAATAGGTAAACTTATCTTTCCTATGCATCTTTGGTTGTGTTGCTTATGCTCATGTTGGTTCTGTTGATAGAAGTAAGTTGAATGCTAAATCTGTTAAGTGTACGTTCATTGGTTATGGAAGTGATGAGTTCGGTTATAGGCTCTGGGATGAGCAAAACCGAAAGGTTATTCGTAGTAGAGAGGTGGTTTTCGAATGAACAGGTTTTGTACAAGGACAGATTGAAGGCATCAAGCTCTGACAATTCTGAGCCCCAAGTGATCAAGTTAGACATCTCAAACTCGAGCGGGAGCAAGGAGAGTCAGAATGTCAAAGAGGTGCTTGAAGAAGAGCCAAGTACCCCACCACTGAACAATCTGCTGCCAAGATCGGCTAGAGAGCGACGTGTACTAGATAGGTACTCGTCATCTAACTATTACTTGTTACTTACTGACGGTGGTGAACTTGAATGCAATGCATAGACATGAACGGTTAGTGATAGACGAAGGTGGAGAGTTGCTATGGATGATGATCTAGCATCTCTTCTCCTAAATGGCAGTTGGGAACTTGTGGAACTCCCAAAGGAAAAAAGGCATTGCACTGCAAGTGGGTCTATCAAATCATGGTTGAAGTTGATGGTAGCAAGCGCCACAAGGCTAGGCTGGTTGTCAAAGGGTTTGAGCAATGATACAATATTGATTATATTGATGTGTTTTCTCCTGTTGTGAAACTGACCACTATTCATTTGGTGTTGAGTATGGTAGTTGCAGAAAACCTGTCGTTACATCAAATGGATGTAAAGACGGTATTCCTTCATGGTGATTTGGATAAGTACTTGTACATGACACAGCCTGAGGGATTCGTAGTGAAGGGAAATGAAAATCTTGTGTGCAAGTTGAAGAAAAGCTAGTATGACTTAAAGCAAGCTCCAAAGTAGTGGTACAAGAAGTTTGATAGTTTCATGTTGGAAACTGGCTATGAGAGATGTCACGCTGACCATTGTTGCTATTAAAAGAGGTTCAACAAAAAGCTATCTTATCCTATTATTATACGTTAATGATATGTTGATTGCAGGAGCTGATGCAAAAGAGATGAATAAGTTTAAAAAGCAATTGTCCGAACGATTCTCCATGTAGGATCTTTGATGGTCCCGAGACGGATACCTTGGTGTAGGGGGTGAATACACCAAGGTTTAAAAGTTTTCCAATTAAAACTCATTTGAGTGAGCTGGCTGTGTTCGACCAAACTGGGAGACAACTGGGTAAACACAGTAAATCCACTAAGGATACCACTGACTTTCCGCACAGTCAGCAAGCGTTGCAGCTCAATTCCTCGAGCTGGATACAAGTTTACGCGTACTGTATCGAAACGTAACCAGTCTGTTTACGGGCACAGCTGAAGCCTAACCTATAGTTTACGGGTACTACAGAACCTGAACCTTAACCTAACCTTTTTCTGGGTTTCAGGGTTTGGTTTTGGAGGTTTCCAACTATGAACGAGTTCTTACAATGAAGAACATATGAGTATGATGAACTCGTTCAAACTAGGCTTATGATGGGAAGGATTATATGCCTAGATTCTAGTGGGAGAGAGCATAAGCAGCCTGAGAACATATATGAACTCTGAAGAATGCAAGCTGCTTGATCTTTGAACCTTTCAGAGAGATTTCTTGATATTGACTTGAGTAGTCTTCTTTCTGGGTAAACTGATCTCTCGTCTTGTGTTCTCTCTCTCTTTCTGATGATGGAGAAGACTCATATTTATAGGCAGAGATTAGAACTAGCCATTGAAAAGAGCCGTTCTGAATCTCTACCTAACTTTTGACAATTAGGTCTTGTTTTCATCCGTGATTTCCTCGTATAGCAGACGTAAGTCTGACTTCTAGGTGCTGAGGTGTCGAGTTCCTGTTGGTCCAGGTCAGCTCTAACTTTATCTCAAGTTGTCTTCTACTCTGCTGTAAAGTTGACTCTGAGCTGTCTTGAACTCTGCTGGGTCTTGATGCTAAGCTGAGTCTTGAACTCTGCTGGGTCTTGACGCTGAGCTGAGTCGACACACGAGCTGGATCTTTCCTACAACTGTGTCTGGATGAACTTGATCGTCTTGGATCTGGATAACATTGCATTGACCACTCGACTTGGCTTGCCCTGCTGTGTACTTTGCTTGGTCAACTAGGTCTTTCTTCTCTTGACAGCTGTAATCTCTGTGCAGCTCTGCTGGGCTTCTCTGCTGTATCTTCTCTGTTGTGTTAGCTCTGCTGTCTACAGCTGCTTCACCTGTAAACTTAGAAAATTTACGAGCTCAAACAGGCGAGCTGGAAAACTACTTAGGCTTGCGCAATCATCTACTCGGTTGGGGTCAGTTGGGTTTTTGTATTAAATTAAAACTCTTATAATTTTCCCAATAATTTATCCTTTTTGATGATGTCAAAACCCCAAGTTCGAAAAACAATTTACTTCCCCCTTAATAGGAAACGGGGTTTGAAAAGATAAACATTCACATCAGATAATCATATTCAGAGCCTGGACAAAGAGAGATTGTTATCAGGTTGATTTTGAGGAAATGAACTTTTCATTTATATAGATAAATTTTACAGTTTTCTAAGTTATTACAAAAAGTTTAAAAGATGATTCCATGTTGGCTGGGTCTTCAGCTACGCTTCTTCCTCTGTTTTTCAATCTGATGGTCAGTCTTGAGACCGTACCTATTGAAGATGAATTCTTCCAAATTCCTCCACTCAGCTGGATTTTTCAGCTTGGAGATTTCTCTTTTTACTACCCAGTGATGAACTTCTTTGATAATATGGGCCTTGTCAGGAAGATTTGTTCCAGCTATTGTGGGTGACTTCAATTGCTTGACTGTTGGAGCTTTGATCTGGATGTCGTTTCTCTTGGCAGCTAAAGAGAATGACCTTGCCATCATTGGATCTACCTCATGAAGCTCGATCAAGTATTCCTTGAACGCAGTTTCAGGATCCATGCCTTTGAATTAATCCAAGTAGCAAAACATCTCGAAGAACTCTGTTTTGCAGTGCTCCCAGCTGTCATTGATTTCTTCTAGGATCCACTTATCAGATCTTGGATGGTTTGATACTGTTTGGACTTGTTTCTTCTTAGCTTGCCTGAAGCTTTGTCTTTTCTTCTTCTCCTTCTTCTCAGCAGGCTTAAGCAATTCTGCTTTCTTCTTAACAAGTTTGTCCAGCTCCTCCATTTCTCGTCTCTGCTCATTGTGGAAGTTACACAACCAGTTATAGTCATTGTATTCTTCTGGCTGAGCTCCACAAGCCTTGGCGAGAGTGATTGTTTTCTGTCTCCTTGGCTGCATCTGGCTCTTCCTCATCTAGCTCCTTGGCAAACTCGTCGATCTTAGATTATTCTGGTTGCACTGATTCCCCCTGAGCTACAGCTTCTCTCTTAATTGTTTTTCCAGCTTCGTTATTTTCTTTCCCCTTTTTGGCATTATCGATAAGGGAGGTAGAGATGTTGACGACGGTTGCATTGAGCTTGGTGAGGGCAACTTCAATATCAGCGATCTTGGTTGTGTTGTCAACTGTAGCGAGGTTCAGCTGGGCATTGCTGCTGCTTTCAGCTCGGAGCTAAGCATCCACGTCTTTGAACAGATTGTATAGTTGACGGATGTCAGAGCTGGTTGAAATGTTGGACTGTTGGATAGCTTCCATCTGGCTGTAGAAAGCTTTTAAGCTATTGGCGAGAGAAGCTTGAAGCGACTGCACGATCTCTGGAACTTTCTTCTCAAGCTGAGCTGACCAGGCGTCATCCTGCTCTGCTTGAGATTCCTTAAGCTCCTTGGTGGCGGCATCAAATAATCGATAAATGGTGTTATGTATTTCTTCCACCGTGCGGCCCTGGATGGCCACTTGATCAGCAAGTCCTCTGAAGCAGAGGAGGATTTCAACTTCAGTCTTCAGTTTGTCTTGGAAGACTGCATCCTCAACTTCAGCTTTGATGGCCTGCTTGATGGAGGTAGATAGCTAGGTGGCTGGGTCCGTTTGGGTCCCAGACTCAGTCTGACTGGGTTTTGCAGCCTCAAACTCGACCAGTGCGCGAGTGTCATCGGCTATGGAGCTTGGCGGAGTTTCAATATCCTTCTCAGCTGTTGCAATAGCTGACTCCTAGATGTTTGCTGGGTGCGGCTTGGGGTACTATTGTGTTACCTTGATGAGTATTCTGATGAGCTCATCCTGATGCAGGTATGCATCCTCCAGACTTCCAAAAACCAAAAGTGTGTTGGAGGCATGCATTATCTGTCTTCAACATTTCGTAGGAGAAGGTTTCTATTAGCTGCTCATTTTGATACCAAGTTCCCATCTTGATGGCCAGATAGAACTTGAGATCTCCAGCTTTGATGAGGGCTAGGGACAGATGAGCCAGGATTGGATATTGAGTAAGAATACTGTTGATCCCTGCTAAATGCAAATCCTTGTACATAGCTTCCAACAAGAATGAGCTATTGGAGTTGGGTGACAAGGAGGCAGTCGAATCGCTCTCCTCTGATTCGGTTGACCTTTGAGAGACTGGTTCAACTGGGTTCAAAGCAGGCTATGAAGGAGCATTAGCCAGCTGTGTCGGAGTTTGAACATTGGGCGATGGCTGATTTGGGGTGAGCTGGAGTGTGTGGAACGGGGTTCAGCATGGTTATCAGCTGGCTGTGAAGGAGCTTCAGCCAGCTGAATATCTGCCTCTTCTCTTAAAGGTGATGGCTCTTTGGTTGGAGAGCTGGGTGGAGGTGAAGACTGTTTGGGCAAAGAGCTGTACGGCGGTCAGGGCTGGGGTGAGCTGGAATCAACAGGAATATCGCCAAGAACTTGGGCGATAACCTGGGTCGGGGAGGGTGAAAGAGATACCTTACTCTTTGAGATATCCAGCTCGTCCTCAGATATGGATGATGATTCAATTTTCAATCCCATGTCAGCCAGGATGTTTGTTCTGAACTGATTGAACGCTGACACTGGCTGAGGGGAGAGAACCACCCTTACTTGACTTGTCTGGAGCGCGGGCTTGCTTGATGAGACTTTTGGAGTAGCCTCTGATGAGGAGCTCGCCTCAGTTGGTGGAAGGACGGGTGGTTTCTTTTCAGCTGGGCCTCCAGCTGTTCTGAGATCACCTGGCTTCCTTTTCCGTTGCAGCTTCTTAGCTGGAATTGCTGTCTCATTTCCTTCCAGCTGCTTCTTTCCTTTGCCCACAGCAGGCTGTTTTCTCAGGAGGTCATTAATTTGACCAACTCTCAGGAAGAAAATCGTTGTTTCTTGAAATGGCTCTGAGTCAAGCCACTTCATTGTGTGCCCTTTCATAGCTTGCTCTATCAAGAAAGAGATCTTTGAGCATAGATAGAGAGGTTCTGAGCTTGATTAAGTCGTCCTGGTTAAGTTGTGCTTGATCTTTTCTGACTCCTTGACCAGTCGATTAAGTAGGAAGTCAAACCAGTTGACCTTTGCACCCTTGATCATGGCAATCATTGACTTGAGCTTTGAAATACTGATCTCTCCTTGAGATCCAGCTATCCCTAGTATACACTTCTGTGTAATATCCAGCAGCAGCCTGTACTTTGGCTTGAGCAGGAGCTCTGACATACTTGCTCTGTATGGCTCTGGAGAGATGAACATCTCTTTACTGAGGAATTCATCCACTTCCTCACGGCTGTAATCGTCTGGAATGAATTCTCCTTGATTGGGCAGTTCGAACACGTTTCGCAGCATTCTGTTTAGCTTGATGTTGATGGTTGCTGAATTAAATTTTCCGTCTGTGCCTTTGACGATCATATCGAATGAAGATGAATAGAAACCATCTTCGTCTATGATGTTGAGAAAGAATTGGGCAACATCTCTTTTCAGCATAAGCTTGGGCATGGCGGTTGCCCACAGCAAGAGACCGGAGTCTGCAACAAGATCCATCATCTCTTTGAGTTCTGAGATATAAAGGTTCGAGGTGGAAAGAGCACTCTCAAACGACAACTTTCTCTTTAGAACTTCAAACTGGTTCATCCCTGCGGTTGATTTCTTGGGTGACATCTCTGCAATTTATTAGTTTTGATAGTGCGAAGAGTATGCAGAAAATAGATAGATCGAGGTTTAAAGATTTGGAATTCGCAGAGATATAGATGAAAAATTGAAAGGATCTGCGTATCTTTTCTATATATATCAACTACCATAAAGGATAAACAATTGAGATTGAGACAGCCGATATACAGATCAATGGCTGAGAGCGATTCACTCATCACGTGTTGCAGCCCGACATAGAGTGAAGATGACTAAGCCGGTGGGTCCCACGACGTACATAATTTATGATTAACCAAAGGATAAGATAACAACCCAAGTTATCGAACAGGAACCAAAATACACCAAATCATACTTTCAAATCAACAAAACATGTTATGAAGACAAACAGAATCAATCATAGATCAAACAACGACATCATTATTCAAGAACGACAATTCATATATTCAAGTTCGATCAACGATCAACGATCAACGAGTATGGTCAAGAAGCTACACCATCTCGTTGCAGAGTTAAGCATACTGAAATTTAGGGTTTAACAAACTGAACCATGATTTAGGAATTCATAACATCAGCAACATAACAAAGTAACAAAAAGGGAAACAAGTTCAGAGAGTGTTGCAGCGGAAAAACATAGTTTTGGTTACATGTATGAAGACATATAACCGTGCTCTAACTTAGACTGATATCTCAAGAGGTAAACAACAACAAAGCCTGTCTAGCACACTCCATCTCCATCCGAGCTAACCTGCACATTTTAGAAATAACATGCAGGGCTGAGTACTTTCGCACTTAGTGAACACATGCCAAAATAATTTAAAAGTTGCTACTTAGAGCTATAGATTGAAGCTTGTCATAAAGCATAACACAAGTAAACTTTTAAAACGAACCTGTGCATGCGAAAACATTTTCCTTCATTATAAGTGACTGCAGTCAAAAAAATACTTATCATGTATGTACCAAATCTACTATCACATAATAGTGCTGAGAAGTAGGCCTCCTTCTCAAACACTTGTAACCGGCCTACCAAAAGGAAGGCTCACGATTACGAACTGTGTGCACAAAATCCTACCTTGAGTAGGACCGAATTCGTCTTTCCTTGGTAGATGGTATCATACAAAAATACATTAAACATTGGCAAGTCTATCAATTTAAAACATCACATAATCATAATCATTTAGTCACATTCGACATTTCTTTAGTTTAGAAAGCCCACCTGGACTGAAGCTACTTTAACTACACTTTTGCTTATTGGCTTTTCCCTCACTTTGCGATCCTGCTCGATCCTTCATTTAAGAATTTGATTTTAACATAAGATCGAGAAGAATTTAAACAAAGAAATGAGGGATGCTGCTGCCATAATCCTAATTCTCTACTTCGACTCGGCTTTCTAGGATTTTCTCTCGGCAATATAAACTTAACTTTTCTAATTACTTTTTCTACTTTACTTAACTCTTTAATCAATAACTAATCGATCATAACTTCAGGAAACACTTAGAAACATAAAATCACATATTTCATCATTTAATCTCATACTTAAGCATATAAACACTTTATTAACATTTAAATTCATACTAGTTACATCATTAAACACTTAAGCTTATCATATCATTCATAACATCACATTATAAAAAAAATAAACCTTTCATTTCTTCATATAAGCATCTCATTAATCATTAAGCTCTTTCTTTATTTATTTTAGCACATAAAAAATGCTTAAGCTCTTTGATAACATTTAAGCTTAACATTATATTATCAATATATGTCTTTGACATATAAGCTCATTAATGACGTATCATTAATACTTAAACTCATCATTAACGTATCATTAGGAAAAATTAGCTAACATTTTAACTTTTGAGTTTACGGAAGAAACAACTGAAAACAAGTTGAGCAAAGATCAATTTGGATAAATCAAGTATTTGGAAAATCAAGCTATTTGGAAAAGCCAAACTATCTGAGGCCGAGCTAAATTTGGAAAAGCCAAAACTAATTGGAAAAACTAAGTTAATTTGGAAAAAGTAATTTGAAAAAAGTAAATTGGAAAAAATTGGCATAGTAAATTGGAAAAAAAGTAACTAGAAAAAGCATTGGACCAATTGAGTTAATCCAATTGGCCAATATCCATTGAGTAATTCAATTGTGGGGTCAATTTGAGTTAATCAAAATTTGTAGAGTCCAGTAGGTAATTCAATTGGTAGGTCCAAGTAGGTAATTCAGTGTGGAGTCAATTTGAGTTAATCAAATTTGGAGTCCAGTAATTCAGTGATTAGGTCAATTTGAGTTAATCAATTTGGAAGTCATTTGTGTTAAACAAATTTGAATCCAGCTGACTTAATCCAGCAATTAAACTCCAGAAACTCTCAATTTCAAGACCATTAATTTCGAATTTCTTACAAATTAGGCCAGGGAGTTTCAACTCATTTAATTCATGTATAAACATGCTCAAAAACATCATATAAGCTTAAATTAAACATCAATTCAAGCATGTAAGATTAAAATAAAAATTCTTAGTTTTTAGCCCTTAATTTCAGCCCTTTTTAAATTAATTAACAAATGATCAAATCTTGCTAAATTTAATCACTAAACATGTTTATATACATCACATGAACGCATATAAATCATCAATTTGATCATGAAATTCAACAATAAAAAACTCCTAATTTATTCATTAATTTTCGGTAATTCCAAAATAAATAAAAGGGTCATGAATCTTTGATTAATTCCAACATTAAACATGCTTTAAATAATTTTCTAAGCTCAAATAATCCATCAATTTAATCATCAAGTATCAAAATTAAAAAGCCCTTATTTTTCCATATTTTTCATAAATTTTGAAAAAGAAGATGGATTTTTATGCTCAATCTTGAGCTAAGAACTTGATTAGTGAAAGATCTAACCTTCTTGATTAATTTGAATGCTAATTTATTTGATTTCTTGAGCTTGGTGAAGCTTCTTCAATGAAGATTGTGTGTGATTGAGTGTGTGCTGCCGTGTGTGTGTCGAGAGTTTGAGGAAGAGAAAATGAGGATGAAGATGGATGCTAACACACTTAACTAATGGCTAAGTCCAAATACATTAAACTTAAACACACGTATGTAGCATGCTAATCTTGACTAATCTCTTCATCATCATTGCATTTTGGATAAGGTGAGGTGTCACTTCTTTATTAGTTAGTAATTTGACTTTAGTGTTATAATATCTAAATTAAGATATTATGAATTAAATTTAATACTAACAATATCTTATCATATATTCTCTTAGATATTGTTAGATTAAATTAATTAGAAATTAATAATAAAGCTTATAAGACAAGCTTTATTTCCTAGGAAGATTATGCTTCATAAATTAGCTTAATTAATTTATTAAACATTAAGCATATAAATCTTACTTTAATTGATTAATTAATTCTCTAATTAATTAATTAAACATCCAATAAACAATCATCACAGCTTTAATTAAAAAGCTTTCGAACTTATAAATATTATTAGGGTTTCTCAAACCCTAATATAAGCTTTCTCAAGAAATTTTCGGAAATAAAATCCGTAACTAAAATAATTTGCTGGAGAAATTTTATGATTTCCGGAGAAATCAAATCTTCCAAAAATAACACATACTTCTCAGATAATATCAAACATATATGCACGTAATTATAGATACCTTCATTATCTCATTTAGGATTAATCGGAACGAGAATAAATCTTAGAAACTTTAAATTCAACAAATTAGTACTGCCGAAAAATTTTAATTGCCGGAACTTAATTTCTTTCTAAATTCTCACGGCTTAATTTTCTCGGCGAACTTCTAATTATCCCTAAGTACGATTATGAAAGAGCGGGGTATTACATCACGTCTGCTGATGTGCGTTCAGCGAGTGTACTTCAATCGCGCATGAGGCAGTTCAAACGCTTGAACTTCTGCCTCGATCTTGCCGTGCTACAGTACTCTGCAGACTTTTCATTAAATGCGATGAGAAAGGAAACTTATCAAGCAATTTAACTAAGGAATATATGTCCGCTGAAATTAAGAATTCAAATTATTTGGACATAAATAGCATATTCATCAGAGAAATAAATGCATGGGACGCAAACCTATCAGCTGGGCATCGTAGCCAGCTGATACCACGGTGGTCTCTTTCCTTTGCTTAACTGAGTTTTCCCCTCAGCTGAGTATTTGGGTGTTCAGCTTGATTTTCCTTTAGCTGAGTTTCCCTTGATTTCAACGACTGATATCCAGCTGAGCTTGATTTCCCCTCAGCTAGATAATTCTTATGAACTAAGCTTTTAGATCTAGCTGAGTTTGTTCCCTCTCAGCTGGATGTTCCTTCATCCGGATTGAGCAATCCAAGTAATCTACACAGCTTCTTGATTTGGATTTCAGCATGCTGTGCTTCTGTGTGAATTTTCCCAACAATGATGTCTTTCAGTTATTGAGAAAGTTCTTGGATACTTTCACGTCTGAATTCTTGATTTCTTTCATGGTTGATCCAGCCTGCTGAGTCTGTTTTCTTCTTGAAGACTCTTAATATTAAATCCAGCTGAATGAGTTCTGCTAGATACTTAGCTTAATGGTTCTGTTGGATCAAGTTCCCCCTCAGCTGGAGATTCCAACTGAGTCTTGTCTTGTTGAGTGTATCCTGCTGGGTACTCCACTCGATTGTGCTGATTCATTCCAGCTATGTGGAGTTCCCCCTTGATTTGATAGTAGGTGACCTTTCCTTCAGCTGCATCCTACTTCATTTAGCAAACAGATTTTCTCAATATTGGCTTATTTCATCGATGAGGTCTCAGTTTACTTCGCAGGTAGTCAGCTGTTCCGTATCCAACTGTATCATCTGCTGCTTCTCAACTCATTCCGAGATCAACGTGCTCAGCTATGTGACCAGCTGAGTTTTGTCAGTTCTGTATCCAGCTATTTTCATTTCATAGCTGGTCCCAGTCAGCTAGCTGGGTAAGTTCATTTACTTCATCCGCTAAGTCCGTGAGAAGTCCCAGATCTTAATCAAATCGATTTTCCTCATCTGAGTCAGAGAAGGAGATTTGATCTTCCTCCATTGTGCTCGACTCGAGCCAGTTATCCTTTCTCTGAAATGACAACTCAGCTGGGTTTCAATTTGGTTAGAGTTGCTTATCGTGATGAACCTTCACGATCTTCTTGTACATTTCCTTAGTGTGTTCCAGCCTATTAATATTCCGTACAAGCATGGCAACTTCTTCGTGTAATTATTCTTTGCTCATATTTTTTTATCTCATTTCTGACTTTTTCAGTCTGAGCTGATTGAGCTGATCTTCTTGACTCGACTCTGAGAGTTGTCTCATTTGCTTTGGAAGTCAGCTCCGTTTGATACATCCGGCTGGATGATTCTCCATTTGTCATCTTCAGATCAAATTCGTTGGCTTTCAGGATAGAGAACAATTTTTCTGTCTCCATGCACCCAAGATCAGTTCTGCTTTGGTGAACCACCTTATGTGTACACCATTCTGAGAAGAGAGCTGAAAGAACTTTCAAGTTCTTATCTCGAACCGTATATTTCCCGGTTTGGATTGTCTCGATCTCGACAACGAGGTTGGAGAATCTGAGCTCCATTTTGCTCGATGGATTTACAGGGGAGTTGCTTGAAATTGTCGAATTTCTGGCATGCAACTGAGAATTTGTTTTCTAAAATTTTCTCTAAGCCTTCACACAGCTTGGCTAGAGTTTCCCACATCCCCTTAGCTATCTCGCATTTATGATCTTACGGAGATAGGCGTCCGTCACCGTTGAGGAAATGACGTTGCGAGCATAGCTATCCAATCCAGCTTGTCTTCTTTCCTCTGTAGAGTATTCCTTCCTTGGCTTCTCAACTTGACGGAATACTGGTTCAACTCCAGGTGTGCTTTCTGCTTGACTTTCTGATTTCATTATGATGATGGGTCCGTCAGTGATAATATCTCACATCAAATCGCGGTGCGCGCTTAGAAAGCTTTTGTGTTGGAACTTCCAGAACTGATAATCATCGACAGAGAATGTCGGAAGACTCCTACACAGGGAAGATTCCATGACAGTATGCAATATAATGATTTTAAAAAGATTTTGAATATTGTAAGGATCTATTCAGGTGACCACTGACATGATCAGCAGAAAGGCCAACGTGTCTCAGATACAGTGATCTTTTGAATCACTGCTCTCATACCAATTGATGGTCCAGAGACGGATACCCTGGTGTAGGGGGGTGAATACACCAAGATTTACAACTTTTCCAATTAAAACTCTTTTGAGTGAGCTGGCTGTGTTCAACCAAGCTGGGAGACAGCTGGGTAAACACAGTTGGCTGTGTGTGCGGAAGTTGGTGGGTTTTTGAAAAGTCCGTCTGTTACTTCAAATATATTGCAAAGCTTTGTTTCTCTTTTCTATTAGTCAGTTTATGCAACTTGAAAGTATACTTATGAATGGTCAGTTGAATGCATAAATAAAGTTGTAAAGAACAAAGCAATTTAACATGGTTCGGAGAAACTACTCCTACGACCACGACCAGAAACCTCTGGTAATTCACTAAGGATACCACTGATTTTCCGTGCAGTCAGCAAGCATTGCAGCTCAGTTCCTCAAGTGGATACAAGTTTACTCGTACTGTATCGAAACATAACCAGTCTGTTTACGGGCAAAGCTGAAGCCTAACCTGTAGTTTACGGGTACTACAGAACCTGAACCTTAACCTAACCTTTTTCTGGGTTTGAGGGTTTGGTTTTAGGGGTTTCCAACTATGAACGAGTACTTACAATGAAGAACATATGAGTATGATAAACTCGTTCAAACTAGGCTTATGATGGGAAGGATTATATGCCTAGATTCTAGTGGGAGAGAGCATAAGCAGCCTGAGAACATATATGAACTCTGAAGAATGCAGGTTGCTTGATCTTTGAACCTTTAAGAGAGATTTCTTGATATTGACTTGAGTAATCTTCTTTCTGGGTAAACTGATCTCTCGTCTCGTGTTCTCTCTATCTTTCTGATGATTGAGAAGACTCATATTTATAGGGAGAGATTAGAACTAGCCGTTGGAAAGAGCCGTTCTAAATCTCTATAACCTAACTTCTGACAATTAGGTCTTGTGTTCATCCATAATTTCCTCGTATAGCAGGCCTAGGTCTGACTTCTAAGTGTTGAGGTCTCGAGTTCCTGTTGGTCCAGGTCAGCTCTGACTTTATCTCAAGTTGTCTTCGACTCTGCTGTACTGTTGACTCTGAGCTCTCTTGAACTCTGTTGGGTCTTGACGCTTAGCTGAGTCGACACATGAGCTGGGTCTTTCCTACAGCTGTGTCTGGATGAACTTGATCGTCTTGGATCTGGATAACATTGCATTGACCACTCGACTTGGCTTGCCCTGCTGTGTACTCAGCTTGGTCAGCTGGGTCTTTCTTCTCTTGACAGCTGTAATCTCTGTATAGCAATGTTGGGCTTCTCTGCTGTATCTTCTCTGCTCTGTTAGCTCTGCTATATTCAGCTGCTTCACCTGTAAACTTAGAAAATCTACGAGCTCAAACAGGCCAGCTGGAAAACTACTTAGGCTTGTGCAATCAACTACTCGGTTAGGGTCTGTTGGGTTTTGGTATCAAATCAAAACTCTTATAATTTTCCCAACAATCTTGAAGAAGCCAATCAGATTTTGGTCATGAGAATCGAGCGAGACAAGGCGGTAAGGAAATTGTATCTTTCGCGGCCACTTACATTCAGAAGGTCCTGGAAAGATACAACATGGATGATTCGAAGCCGGTGAGTGTGCCTTTGGGTAATCACTTTAAGCTGTCGTAAAATGAGTCGTCGAGTACAGAGGAGGAACATGCCGAAATGAAGAAAGTTCCCTATGCTTTAGATATTGGCAGCATAATGTATGACATGGTGTGTGCGAGGCGGATATTGCGCATGCAGTGGGAGTTGTGAGCCGGTTTATGGGTGATCCGGGCAAGCAACATTGGGAAACAGTCAAGTGGAGTTTTCGATACTTGAGCGGTACCACGGAGAAGGCCTTATGTTTTGATGGCAAGAGTGTTGAGCTAGCAGGTTATGTTGATGCAGATTTGGCGTCCAATGATCTTTATGGGAGAAGAAGTACAACCGCGTATGTGTTTACTTATGGTGGTACTGCTATTTCTTGGACGTCTAAGTTACAGAAGGTCGTTGCTTTGTCTACCATGGAGGCTGAGTATGTAGCCGTGACGGAGGCAAGTAAGGAGATGGTGTGGTTACAGAATTTCTTGGCTGAACTTGGGAAGGAGAACAAGAATAGCGCTCTATATTGTGATAGTCAAAGTGCTATATTCTTGGCAAAGAATCCGGCATTTCATTCAAGGACAAAGTACGTGGAATTGAGGTATTACTACATTCGATACCTATTAGAGAAGAAGATCTTGCAACTTAAGAAGATACTTGGAAGTGCTAATCCAGCCGACATGTTTACTAAGGTGGTGACCTTAGAGAAATTGAAGCTATGTATAGTTTCAATTGGCCTTGGAACTTGAAGAGAAGGCTAGGCGATGCTAAGCGGATACATGGAGGAGAAGAAGAAGATATGATTAACCCTATGCGGGTTTCCTAGTTCTACTAGGATTAGGGCTCAATTGTTTGCGATATATATAGATGTTCTCTCATTGTAAATTGTATCCGAAAAATATAGCTAGTGAAATCTCTGGCTTGGCTTCCCCCCAAACTTAGATACACATCGTATCGAATTGGATAAACAATTCTTGTGTCTTTTAATTCAATGAGTTCTTTTAGTTATATACTCCATCCGTCTACGATAAGTATGGTCCGGCGGAAGGGGTATGGATTTTAATAGTGGGAGAGTGAGTTAGATAGATGTATTGTGAGTTGAGAATGAGATTCATGTTTATTGTGAGTTGAGTCATTTCCAATTAAGGAAAGACCACATTTATTGTAAACGGGTGAAAAAGGAAAGAAGACCACACTTATCGTAGACGGAGGGAGTATATCATTTAAATAGTGCATTGGCATTTATGAGATGTAGTGGCACCTCGATTGAGTATATGTAAGGAATGGTTCTGGTATAATTAATCATTCTTATTATAGAAAATGAATAAATTTGGGGGAAATAATAAATTGACATAATGTTTATGACATAATGGGCTTATATTAATAAAATTGCAATTATCGATAATTTTGAATTAATTAATGTGCTTAATCGTATTTTAATAATTATTCTATTGTCTTTAGCATTAATTAAGGGATAGATTAGATGATTAATTTTAAATTTCAAAAATCAAACTATATCTATCTATTCTAATAAATAATTTCAAACATATCCATAATTATTTCATTAAATCCTACTCCTTCCGTGCGCGATAAGTGTAGCACAATTTCCTTTTCCGTACGTCCGCGATAAGTGTAGCACTTTCCATTTTAAGAAATGACGTCACCCACTACCATTATTTTAAACCTCACAACAATTAATTGTGGTGGGTCTCTTTCCCCACTCAAAATCAATTTATCAACTATTTCTTAAAACCCGTGCCGAACCCAGTGTGTTACACTTTTGGTGGACGGAGGGGGTATAATTTAGCAAATAAATCGAGTATAATATCATTCATATTAATCTTGAATACAATTTCAATTTTGATGAATATTATTCGAATCAATTAATTTTTTACTATCGAAAAAAATGTGCTCCCATACAGACCCTCTCAAATTATTTTCTTAACAAAATGTGCTCCCGGCCAGATTTCTCTAATTTTTTAACGAAAAATATGTGATATTCAGTGAAGAATAAATGTGATTTAATTTTTAAAATAAAGAATAAATAATTACGGAAGTTCAAAATAGTGATATTGTATGAAATAATTGTTTAATCAATTCTTTTTTTGAAATTTTATTATTTTTAAAATTGACTAATTGTTGAAAATTAAATTGAATTAAATAAATAATTTTCTATTAAATTTTAAAGAATATTCTAAAAGAATGAATTGTTTTTTCTTCCATCGTTGCATCTTCTTCGGCATCCATGCCCAGGTCCAAACAATTCATCAAAAAAAGAGTTCATATCATTATTGCCTGTCATGCTTAATGAAATCGAAATTTTGAGAAAGGTCTGTGTAGGTTCGAAAATTTCACAATCTCAAATAAACTGTTGCAACATTGTTTCTTTATAGGGTTATTTTTTTGAATCTTTTACAGATATTATGTGAATATAATGATATGAAAAGATAATTAAAATTTATTTTACCTAAGATTTGAAATCCTAAACATTATTTATGTAATATATTACACAATAATTTCCATATTAAATACCTACATCTCGAAATATTATTTTTATTTTTTTTAAAGCTCGAAATATAATATTAAAGGACAATATACATATATTGGCTTTATAGTGTCATTTTAAATAAATATAGTGTATCATGTTATATTAAATTGTAATTTTTTTCGTCCTAAAAATATATATTTATATTCAAGATTAACACAAGGAAAAAAAAAGATCAAATATGAGAAATGATAATTCAAATTTATCATCAATAATTCCAAAAAAAATTATAAATGAAACTAGATTATGTTAATGGTAGGAGATTATTTTGTTACCTAAGTTTAAGTTATATACCTAATAAAGATATGGTAGTATTTAAATAATTCTAATATAACATAGGGGTGAATTAGTCACCACAGTAAAATTGAAAACTGAAAAAAATTAAACCGGGACCAAACTCGATTTTTAAATTTTATGGATAAAATAAACCAATTATGTCCTAAACATTGTGTCCCATTATAGTATCCTAAATGTGGTCCATATCTACACTATTTGGATGACCAAAATTGATTCTCACACGGGATAATGCATTCTATGCATTATTTAAATGCACTGTCACGTTGATGCATGACATTTGGACTATATATTATACAAAATCAACAGTTATTATTTGTTCATATTTCTCATTAAGAATCCTTTTTTATTTGATCTCTACCCTGTATATTAATTATAGGGAGAAATGAGATTTTAGCACTTTTTAGATTGAAAATACTAATAATAGCACTACTTTTTAAAATATATAAATTCTAGCACTTTTGTACATTTTACCCCTCCTCTTTCTTTTCTATTTTTCTATTTTTTCATTTTTCGTTTTGTTTTTTTTTTCCTCTCACTCGAATTCACAAGAAAAATAATGTGAATTTACGTGAAAAAAATGGGAATTCACATGAAAAATAATGTGAATTCACGTGAAAAAAATGAGAATTCACATGAGAATTCAAATGAAAAAAGTGAAAAACTCAAATTCACATGAAAAATAATGTGAATTCACGTGGAAAAATGGGAATTCACATGAAAAAAATGGGAATTCACATGGGAATTCAAATGAAAAAAGTAAAAAACTCGAATTCACGTGAAAAAAAATGTGAATTCACGTGAAAAAAATGGGAATTCACATAAAAAAACATGTGAAAACAATTGTTCATCTCTATCTCCAAAAAAAAATGAAGCGGAAATCTTAATAAGGCAAAAAAATCTGACGGCAAAGGCAATTTATATTTCGACGGCGGCGACGATTATGGTGGATGGCGGCGTACTCTATGGATTGAAGGCGCCGGCTACGGTTTCGTGGTTTTGGAGTCGATTTTGGGAGAGGAGAAAGATCCGGTGTAGATCGAAATAAATGGACGGCGAACGCGATTATTCTTTGACGGCGGCGGCGACTACTGTTGACGGCGCCTGACTTTGTGGGTTCACGGCGGCGGCTAGGATTTCTTATTTGTGGAGTCGATTTTGGGAGAGAAGAGAGAGGCGGTCAAGATCGAGATTGTTGCTTGACGGCGGCGGCGGCTACGATGCGGCGGCGGAGACCATGGCTTCACGGTGGAGTTGAGCCGGAGGAGAAGATGAAGGGCGGTGGTGCTGCTGCTGTTTGGTTGCGATAGAGAGAGAGAAACGAAAAGAGAAGGAGAGAGAGCAAAAAGAGAGAGCGAGAGTTATGAGAGAGAGAGAGAGAATATCTGTTGTTTTAAGAAAAAGAAAAAAAAAAGGGAGAAAAGAAAAGAATGATGGGTAAAAAAGTCAAGAAGTGCTATTATTTGTATTTTTAAAAAGTGATGCTATTATTAGTGTTTTTTTTCTTCTTAAAGTGCTATAATCATACATTATCTCTTAATTATATACTAATACTATTATTATTTTTAGCAGGGAGAAGGTGTTGATGATGATTGAACACTATCCTACTGATCTCAGTTTGCACAGAGGATGTTCGCCAAAAGGACATCTATGTATATCTATATATAGGGGGAGCGGATGTAATGAGAACGTAAGAACAATGCATTTTTATTACATCTGGACCATAGATCAACAAAGATCAAGGTCCAGATTTGTTCTTATTTTTCATCTAAGAAAGTATTCTTATTTCATTCATACTCTATATATATATATATATATATATATATATATAGGGAGTGAATCTGGTAAACACATCTTATATAAGAACATAAGAACAATGCATTTTTATTACATCGGAAATGCAACAAATGCAGAAACTAAATGCATAAATATTTTAATGCATAAATTACAATAACTTAATGCATTAACATTTAAATGCATAAATTATAGTAACTAAATGCACGGTTAAATCTAGACAGTAGATCAACAAAGATCAAGGGTCCAGATTTGTTCTTATGAAAGTGTTCTTATTTGATCCGCGCTATATATATATATATATATATATATATATATATATATATATATATATAGCTTCTAGTGAAAAGGCCCCTTAAAGTAAGAAATAGGAATAAATCTCAACCCTTCATCCACAATAGATGGATGGCCAAATCTGAACAGGGGCGGATCCGGGTCAACCGGGTTGGACCCGGGTCAACAGGTCGGACCCGGGTCAACCCGTTGACTTTTCAATTTTTTTTTAAGTTTTGAAATTTTTTTTTCAATTTTTTTTCCTTTTTTCAATAAAATGTGGTGAATCTCAATACACTGTGTGGTGATCTCATTTCATGTTGTGGTTCATCTCATTACACAGTGTGTTGCATCTACACATTGTAATACATCTCATTATACATGGTGGTGCATCTCATTACACATAGTATTGCATCTCAAAATGCATTGTGGTGCATCTCATAATACATGGAGGTCTATCTCATACACTATATGTGTGTGTATAACTATATCAAAACGAGGAAAAATCTCGGGGTGGTTTTGTATGATAAAATCAAACTACTTTTCAAATCATTGTATTCATACCATATCAATAAGCAAGTGTTTGGAATTTTTTTTTGTCTCCGCCTTCAGCTCCGATTTTAATTTATAGATAATGATTGTGACAACATTAATGTTTTTTTAGCTCGCTCCGAGACCTTCGGCTCCCATCGCTTGACTCTTAAAAAAAATTAAAATATAAAATAAAAAATAAAAATAATGAAAAAGAATATTAAAAAATTAAAAAATGGTGCATTCCAATACACTTAGTGGTGCATCTCATTGCACAGTTTGGTGCATCTCATTACACGTGATGGTGCATATCATCTGACCCTTAAAAAAAATCGAAAATAAAAAATAAATTCAAAAATAAAAGAAAATTGAAAAGTCAACGGGTTGACCGGATCCGACCAGGTTTGATCCGAATCCGACCTAGTTTGACCTGGGTCAGATCTGACCCTCCATCCCTTGTAGATCTATGGTGGAGATCTATTCCTATTTCTTAGGTTAAGATCCATTCTTATATGATCCATTATATATATATATATATATATATATATATATATATATATATATATGGAGTGGTTCTAGTGAAAAGAGCCCTTAAAATAAGAAATAGGAATAAATCTCAACCCATGATCCACAATAGATGGATGGCTAGATTTGAAGCGGGTCGGACCCGGGTCAAACCGGGTCGGGCTCGGGTCAATGGGTAGGACACGGGTCAACGCGTTGACTTTTCAATTTTTTTTTTATGTTTCGAAATTTTTTTTTCGAATTTTTTTTTTGTTTTTTTTAATAAAGTGTGGTGAATCTCAATACACTGTGTGGTACATCTTCACATTGTGATGCATCTCATTATACATGGTGCTGCATCTCATTACGCATAGTCTTGCATCTCAAAATGCATTGTGGTGCATCTCATAATACATGGAGATTTATCTTATACACTATGTGTGTGTGTATAACTATATCAAAACGAGGGAAAATCTTGGGGTGATTTGGTATGATGAAATCAAACTATTTTTCAAATAATTGCATTCATACCATATCAATAAGCAAGTGT
The DNA here is from genome assembly GCA_031470985.1 of Agastache rugosa. Classification (NCBI taxonomy): domain Eukaryota; kingdom Viridiplantae; phylum Streptophyta; class Magnoliopsida; order Lamiales; family Lamiaceae; genus Agastache; species Agastache rugosa. The sequence goes on from CM062604.1 coordinate 22,939,409, forward strand.
TTGGGATTTTTTTTTTGTCTCCGCCATCGGCTTCGATTTTAATTTATAGATAATGATTGTGGCAACATTATATATTTTTTAGCTCGCTCCGAGACCTTCGGCTCCCCTCGCTCGACTCTTGAAAAAAAAATAAAAAATAGTGAAAAAGAATATTAAAAAATTAAAATATGGTGCATCCCAATACACTTAGTGGTGCATCTCATTGAACAGTTTGGTGCATCTCATTGCACATTGTGGTGCATATCATCTGACCCTTAAAAAAAATTTGAAAAAAAAATAGAAAAAAAATTTTCGAAAAATAAAAATTGAAAAGTCAACGGGTTGACCGGGTCCGACCCGTTGACCCGGATCCAACTCGATTTGACCTGGGTCTAATCTGACCCGCCATCCCTTGTAGATCTATGGTGGAGATCTATTCCTATTTTTTAGGTTAAGATCCATTCTTATATGATCCTTTTCCTATATATATATATATATATAAGAACATGATCATTGTTATAAACTAGAGAGAAGAGAGAGTAAAGTAGAGAGAATAATAATTCTGTGTATTGAAGTGTATTGAAAGTGTGTATAATATGAGGACCAAAGACCTCTACTTATAATGGTACATAGCTAGGGTTTTAGGGTGGATGACTTGGTCAACAATCATATGATGTATATCTATAAGATATTTACAACACTCTCCCTTGAGTGACCAATCCCTGAAACAAATGTTGCCTCATTAAAACCTTGCCAGGAAAACCCAATGGGACAAAACCTAGTCGAAGGAAAAAGAGTACAACTGCTCCCCCTGAACTTGAGATCATTATAGATCTTTGAGTCGATGCATGGCGATCTTGTGAACCAACTTCTTAATGTTGACGTCGGCAATGCCTTTTTGAATAAGCCCGCCAAATTGTCACTTGTGCGAGTCTCCGTTGAAACAATGATACAAGTATAACATTTCACATTTAACAATATTATTGTGATGTGCATGCCTTGTTAAAAACCTCTTCAGAAAAACCCTGTGGGAAAAAAAAACTCGATAGAGGAAAAAATTACATGACATACACTTACTCATGTGTTGCATTAGTTGCCTTGCTAAAAACCTTGACTAAGAAAATCCATCGGGAGAAAAACTTAGTGAGGAAAAAATATGAGTCAACCATTTGGCCTTTAGAGTATAATCTTTAGGATTATTCAAAATTAATCTTCATGGCCAAATCCTCATAAATATAGAAGTTTCTCACTCCCTCTAAAGATAATAATCTTCAAATCCAACTTATTCAATACTATAAACATATCTTTGTATATAGATTAGGAGGAGGTTAGTGAATAAATCTACAAGTTTATCATTAAACAAACTTTTGTGGCCATAGTACTCATTTGTGCAACACAAGTTGAATTATTCTCATTGAGAATAGTGGGGGATACATCTCATATCATTACACCAATTTAAGATATTAAATCATGAGATGAGATAAATAACCAACATCCTAGTAGCCACCAATGTGAATCTTGATCTCTTTCATAAAATAGATTAAAGGACGTTTTAACCTTGAAGATAACGAATGATATTCTCAATATCATTTCACTGTCTCCTTATGAGAGCATTAAATCTTGCTAGCAAGTTACTTTTAAATGTTATAGTACCAGATCTGATAGAATATATAGTGCTATCGGCACTCAAAGTAGGGAACTTCTGGCCCCATAATATAATCGTTATCTTCTATATTCACTTCAAGTCAAGTGAATAGAGAATCATTGGGGTCTCACTAGATGTGATTTATAATAAAATAAATCTCTCTACAACCTTTCAAGTAGGTCGATTGGTGTAGTAATAATATGCTCCTTTAGGAGATGCTCTATCTTCATATCGAGTCAATACTTAGATTTAGCTAAGTCTTCTATTCCAAACTCTACCTTTATGTATGAGTTGGTTTTTTCATCAATATAAAAATTATTCAAAGACTTTTTGATATATACACAAGTACATATATCATTATTCATATATCCTTACTTTATAAGGATTATTAATTCACACTTGTTGTGAATTTATATATCTCTTTCTTAGAAATTTTGAGTCCATCAAAACATTCATATATATTCATGACCCAACCAATATGCGGATCAATGATATCATTACTGCTATAGATATTAAACAACGGAACGTGATGCCATATTAGGATAATATATCTAAGCAAAATCAATTTAGGATCCTGCCTAAATTTTTGAGCTATACTACAAAGCAAAATATTATATATTTATTTAGCGAGTTAAGCTTTGCCTCAAGTGCTTCTTTCAAATTTACTCAGTGCTAGCTTATGGCACTTCTGGATCCAGACTATCATTTCAAAAATGATATAAGTAATTTTGTCGAGGCAAAAGTATTGTCGACAATTATAATATTTTTCTATTACTGGTTTCTCCTGAATTCACAGAATTCATGACATTTTCAATCAACCAGATTTTCATCATTTCTCAATGATATATTTTCTTTATTGGTTGTTCCGTAATCCCAGTCTTTTGATATTTGGTGCACGTGCATATGCACTAGGATTTTCGTCCTCATGACGATCCTCTTTAGGAGACTGATAGAGTGATATAATTTCTCTATTTAATTTTTTATTCCACGAATCTTTATATTTAGCACCAAAAGATCTCTCACGCTTATGACGTTGAAGAGTGTTCACGAGGAACTTCAATTCTTTATGGTGCATATACAACATGTATATGAGATTTGATCACTCGTTTGGCACACTACTAGAAAAATGCACATACATAACACTGCATAGATAACGGACTTTTTTAAAAACCGTTACGTATGAGCGGATTTTTCGTATAGATAACGCATTTTTAAATATCCGTTATGTATGCAGTGTTACCTTTGTCCATACATAACTGTTTCAAGTAATACGTTATGTATGAGCGTTATCTATTAATTATATATATAACGGTAATACGGAACCGTTAAGCGATACGTTATGTATGATGACATTTATATAACGGTTGACTGAAACCGTTATGCTACCGTTACGTATGAGTTTTTTTTTTTTTAAATTTTTTTATTAGTTTCCCATAGCCAAAATTCACCAAACTTGCTTTCACCTAATTCACGACCAGCTCTTCTGCGCGTCTTCTCTGTCTTCCCCGACGAGACCAACACTCATCCGACCTCGCCGCCGACATCGCTGTTGTGGTCTCCGCTCACTCTCTCTCTTGCAACCTCGGTATCCTTTGTAATTTCATCATAAGATTCAATCAAAAATCCTAGATCCCCAATTCGAAATTCTTCTCTTCTCTCTGAAATTTAGTGGGTGCCTCAGTTCCCGGCGACCTCGCCGCCTCCTTGACTCGGCGCCACCGCCGCCTCGTCTCATCTCCACCGTCGCCACCTTCTGCCTCGCCTCCAGCGCTGCAGTTCGTCCAGACTCCAGAGGTAAGCTCTCGACGCCTCCTCGACATTCCTCTCTGCAAAATCTCAAATTTGAAGAAGTCGAACCCTAAAATATCGAAATCCCCAAATTTTTGTCTCTCTCACAGTGCTCTCATCTATATCCCTCAAATTAGAAAATCCTCATTCCCTAATTTCTGCCGCCCTCTGAAGCTGCACAAGCTGAAACGAGACGCTGGGCTTGCTCCAACTGGTATCGTTACCGCATTGCGCCGATGAAAAAAAATCGATCGATGTTGGCTAAAATAGAGAGAGATCTAGAACAATATTTATATTATTATATAGAGATCTAGAGAGGTCTGCTAGTAGTACGTTGCACTATATATGTGGTTGCTTTATTTATTCCTTCGTGTTGTTCTGCTCTGGTTATGTTCTTATCTATGAATGTCTGCAGCTGCAGTAATTAGAATGCTATCATTTCGAATTAGCAATAAAATGGAATTCAAAAGATATAAATTTTGATGCTTTTAATGCAAAATGGAGAGATGTTCGCAATTGCTATTGGGAATCGAGAGTTGATGGTATTTACATGCCTACAGAGTTGATGGAATCGATGATTGGCGTTATTGTGATAAGAATAACTATAAATTTCGTAATTGTTAAATAAGATCATTTGGAAGGATCCAAAATTAATTTCTTTTACGATATTATTCATTATTAGTAGTTAAATCGGCTAAATCTGTTGGTCCGATTTGGTTTCGAATTGATTTTTAAAAAAGTCTATTTTGTTGGTATGTTACTCGATTGCTTACAAAGAAACAAGTGTTTGGCAGTCTGTATTTGCTTCTCTAATAAGTATTACATATTGCATGTGTAGCAATGCTTAATTTGGGTAGAGTTGTACTGCTTTGTTGACCAGCAGCAGCAGGCAGAGATGAATACTAGTATTTCTTTGCAATAGATTACTTCTAACCATGTACTGTACATAAATCTAACGGAGCCTATTTTTGTCTGAATCGAGAAATACATTATTCATTATTCATAAGTCTTTCCCTTTATATTGATAAATACATAAATTTCTTTGTTGTCTTCAATCTAGAAAGAAATTAATTTGGGTTTTTACGGGTCTACTATGCAGCATACAGAGTGTACACTTGACAAGTTCGAAGTCTTTGGTGGGGGTTTCCGGAGTGATCTCAGAAATTCAAAAGGAGAAGAAGGTGAATGTCCAACTCAACGCTTCCATTGTTATTTCATTTTTTTGTGTTACCTGGTTGACTGCCTGTGGAAAGTCCCATTTAAAATGTTGATTTTTTTAAGTGCCTGCTTTCATAATTTGATTTAAATAAATAATCTTTCATAATGTGTAGAGGTGTTCTACAAGTGATGATCTTAGTTAGAATTGATTGAAGTTAGGAAATATACATTTATGGTTGACTGCCTGTGGAAAGTCTCATTTAAAATGTTGATTTTTTTTAAGTGTCTGCTCTCATAATTTGATATAAATAAATAATCTTTCATAATGTGTAGAGGTGTTCCAGTGATTTGCTGTCACGTGTCCTCGATAAACAGGAACACGCTGGTCGTGTGCGAGCTAAAGGGGCAGGCGTGAAACCCAAATCATACTTCCAATCTACTAGAGAAAGGAGAGAAGGAGTAGATGAGAAATCACAAACTTCACATGCTGAATTGGAGGATGCAAAAAAAAAAAATAGATGAACAAGATGGACGCATTCATGTTTTGGATAAAGTGATCTATGAGTTAGTGAGTAGAATTGGAAAACTTGAAGCTAAGGTGGGTGAAAAAGATAAAGACTCTGAAGGATTGGGCAGTTGTTCTGTGATGAAGGCTCCAACACAGGAGAAACACGATAAGAAGTGTGAGGATGCGGTATTGGTTGACAAATCAGTCTTCTTACAGGTATATATGTCTTTACATTTTTCTATATTTTTACATTGTGGTTGACTCTGTATATAGTGATTTATGTTTGAATGAAACTTTTTTTAATATGTAGGGAAAGACAATTAAATTGCTTTTGGAAATCTCCAAAAAAGTTGTAGCCTATGGAACGGTGGTTGTTGCTGTGGATGTCCTACATGGTTCTCCAATGCCTGAAGATTGTTTCCGTGTGTCGATTGATGAAGTTGTAGATGAGAATGCACTACTGCCATTTCGTATTTCAGATGAGCTAGAGACCGTAGGAAGTGCATTAGGAAGCCATGTGGCATGGCCCAGTCATTTGGTGGTGGAAAGATCGGATGAGGTAATTATTTATAACAAATATTTTATTGTCTCTGTTTTTTTTTGGCACGTGTTAATACCTCTAACATGCCGTATTTAATCTTATAGTCACATGATAAGAAGAAGGTTGGAAAAAAGTTGTTTAAGGAAGATGTGATCAAGAATTTGTCCTCATTGCCTTCATCATTGACAGCACGATACTGTGTAATGAAGAAGTCATTCAAGGATAAAGGACTACATCTTATGATAGATGATGAAGTCTTTGGGAATGAGATTAATGTTTGGATTCTTACGGAGCCTGTTGTCGTTCCTTTTTGTAACTTGGAACCAATTTCAAGAAACTGCATTGTCGCATATATTTGGTATGACTAATATTTTGCTGATTTGTATTTATAATGACAGCTTTAATTATTTTTTTTATAACTATTTTCTATTGTTTATTGGCAGGCATCTGTATGGAATCATGAAGGAAAATGATACTGTAGGAAAGTTTCTATTTGTGAATCCATTTTGCATATCATATGCACCGAAGTTCTCACGAGAGGATAGAGCACGTGCATTATCAGAAAGGTTACTTGATGCAGCCTCAAATCAAATTGTATTTGTGCCTTGCAATGTGGGGTAAGTGAATAGAATGTTGAGTCTTGTAATCTCAAAGTTACTATGATATATATTTTTCGCCTACTAATTCAATACTCGTATGCAATAGTGAGCATTGAATTCTAACAATCTTTGAACTTGAGAAAGATCGTGTTTATTTGATGGATCCTCTTACTCATCGGAATCGTGATAGCACATGGAAAGCTGTCGTCGACACGTAAGTTCTAGACTTTTCAACTAATCATCTATTTCATTGTATTTAATGTTAATGTTAACTGTCTCAATAACTTTGCTTTGAAGTGCGATGAGTATTGTCAATGCAAAAAAGGGAAAGAAATTCAAAAAATCAGCAAATTGAGAAGTTATTAAGGTGTGTTCTTATTTCTACGTAATATTAATTCTATTACACACTCAACATTTTATTTCTACAATATTATAGGGTCCTATGCAACCTGATTACAAGCAATGTGGATACTTTGTTATGCGGTTCATGAAAGATATCGTTAAAGGATTTCAAAATGATGCCTCCACTTCTTTGTCATCACTGGTAATAAATATATACTCAGTTATTTTTTTATATAACATTAGTACTTATTAATAAAATATGTTTATAAACTTGTTTGTATTCATAGTTTAAGGATGTTAGTATTTATTCTCAAGCTGAGATCGATGATGTTCGTGAGGAATGGGCAAGTTGTGTGTTAAAGCATGTCTTCGATTGAGATACCAGGTATCGATTTATATATATGTTGTTGAAATTCAGGAGGAACTCGGTGTTGAGTTAGCTAGTGAATTGATGATTTGGGCATTGACGATTTTTATTATTTCTAAATTTTTATTACTATATAATCGTGGCAGGATTGTGTTGGATAAAGAGAGCTATTGAAATGAAGGGGCCTGTTATTCCAAGTCATATTATTTGCCAGAAAATTTGTTCCAAATGGCTATTAGGTGCATCCTTAATATGTTCTCTTTCTTTTTAAGACATAATTAGATAGAACTTGTGTGACATTTTGACTATATTCGGATGATAATGTAACGAATGGTTTGGATGGTATATTATATTTGTTATGGATGATAATGTCATTTGTTGTTTTAGAGTTATTTATTTATTTATTGAAATAAATAACATGAAAATCAGGAAAAAAATATTTACAGGAAAAAATATTAAAATCTGTAGCGGGAATACATAACGAGTACATGGCAAAACCGTACTCCGAACAAAACATACCGTTGTCTATAATAGCCTAACATAACGAAACTAAAACACATTTATAACGATGAAAGAACTGTTATGTATTACACAAAAGATAACGTAAAATTACCGTTATCTAAAATACAAATCAAAGTTATCTATAGTGATATATAAAAAATTGTAGAATATTTCATAACGGAAAAAATTAATATTCATAACGGTTTAAAACGTTATGTATAATACTATACATAACAGAGATAAAAGTGTTATGTATAAGAAATATACCGTTATGTATAACACTATAGATAACGATTTTTCTCCGTTATGTATGAGTGCATCATACATAACACCACTATATATAATGGAGTTTTGGCCACATACATAACGGAGAATCTCCGTTATGTATGAGCGTTTTTCTAGTAGCGGCAGTAATAACTTGTTGAACTTTAAGTTCATATGTGTGAATATTTAATCCAACGTATATTCCAACCTTTTGTTGGAACCCATTTGTTGTACGTTATTGGGATACAATTGAGACTTGAATCGCATAATCAAAAGTTCGTAAATGAAAAACATCAAGTTCTCCATGTAATACGAGTAATTTTTTTTTTTGAAAATCATTACAAATATTAATACTCACACACCACACCTAGGGTTTTTTTGTGGCCGAGAGTAGTCGAACCTCTGACCTATTGGTCAACAGGCAACCACTCCACCACTAGGCCATCCCCACTGGGACAATACGAGTAATTTTGATATTAGGTTGTTGGCCAAATACGAACTAATATTGTCGCGTATAATATTTGCAGAGAGATTCATTATTATCTTCTGCTATTGTGTCAATATAGTATCCGTTGTAGCGGATATCATCAAAACTTAGTAAGTTTTTTTTTTTACTTACTAACATATTCTATTGTTAATTTAGTATTATTTGTAATATGATACAAGCTCTTCCGTAGCTATTTGTCATTTGTGCAATATATACGCACAAAAATCAGGGATAATCATATATTATCCAAATATTTTATTGCTCATCAAGGCATGTAATATTCTTTAGGAATATTAATTGTGCTACTTTAATTAGCATCAATAGATAATCTTTTCAGATTGTTCGAAGTTCGTGTTTCTTCATAAACAACAATTATTGTAACATAATGATAAATATAATATACACAATATATCAAAGAAACTAAAGACGACATGATTTTTGCAATTCATCTAAAGTTCAACATTTTGATATTAGTTGAAACCATTTATCATTAATGATATATTGTCTACAAAAAAAACTTTTAAATAACAACCAATTTCTAAGGCAGATTAAACGAAATAGAAGAAAATTTTCTTCACTTGTAGTTAAAATCTTGAATCTCTCGTATGAGTTTCAAATATTGTAAATATATAATTGCTTTATGTGAATGAAAAACTTAGCAAACATGGACGGTGACAATTCACATAAATGTTTTTCAAAATTAAATCTTACCTCAATAGTAGTCAAACCTTTTAAGGGTCGAATGAGGCAGAAAATCGAATAATGATGAACAATCGTATCGGGTAGAACAATCGTGCTGATAACATGTTATAAACTAGAGAGAAGAGAGAGTAAGTAGAGAGAATAATAATTCTGTGTATTGAAGTGCATTGAAAGTGTGTACAATATGAGGACCAAAGGCCTCTATTTATAATGGTACAGAGCTAGGGTTTTAGGGTGGATGTCTTGGTCAACAATCATATGATGTATATCTATAAGATATTTACAACAATCATATAGGAACTCATTTTTACATGAGTTCGTAGGAATATGCATTTTTATCACACTGGACAATGCACAAATTGCATTATTTTAATGCACAAACATATGTTAATGAAAAAATATAATTGTTGATCTTTTTTATGTTATGTCGAGATTTAATTGTTTCATTATATTATTACAGGTTGTGCATTAAAAATATGTTAAATATTTATGCATTAAGTTAATGTAATTTGTCATTTATCATGTTTGTGCATTAAAGTACTGCATTTTGTGCATTTCCGAAGTGATATTCTTGCATGATTCGTACGGACTCATATAAGAATGAGTTCTTACCAAATTCACAACATATATATATATATATATATATATATATATATCTAATAAATTTTAACCTAAAAAATAAGAATGAATTTCAGCCACTCATTTAGTCAACAAGTCAAATCCGTCATTTTGTAACAAAATGCGCCAAATAGTGTAATGAGATGTACTACACAGTGTAAGTGCATCAATGGTGGAGGAGAAGAGTAGAAGGCGGTGATGGCAGTGCCCGACGGTGGTGGAGGCGATGACAGTGTCTGACATCAATGAGGTGACGACGATGATGGTGTTTTTGTGTTTAAAATCTTAATTTAATCAACTAAGTACTTAAATCACAAGATATAAAGCATTAAACGATTCTTTTTTCCATCAAATTCATAACTTGTCTTCAATAATTAACGCATAAAAATATAGATGCTCTAAATCATATTATTGAATGTCGTTGATGGAGAGGAAGGGTAAAGATAGATCGAATATGAGGTTAGATGCATCAAACAAGTAATGAGATGCACTACACTGTATTACGAGATGCATCACACTGTGTAATGAGATGCAACAGTGGATGCATCAGTGGTTATGTCCTGCGCGAGATAGTGATTGAGGAGAAAATAAAATAGTGACGGTGATGACGAAATCCGGTGAAGGTGATGAAGACGGTGATGTCCGATGATGGTGATTGTGAGTGGTAGTGATTTTAAAGAGAGAGAGAGAGAGATAGATAGATAGAGAGAGAAGAAGAAGAAGAAGAAGAAGAAGAAGAAGAAGAAGAAGAAGAAGAATGAAAAAAAGAAACAGCAACAACGGTAGTGGTGGTGATGGCGGTAATTCTCCGATAGCGGCTGTAATGATGGCGGTGATGGTGGGTAGTGGTAGTGGTGATTGTACAGATAGAGAGAGAGAGAGAGAGAGAGAGATAGAGAGAGATAGAGCACTATATATATATATATATATGGAGCGGATCTGGTGAGAACACGTCTTATGTGAAGAACGTAAGAACAATGCATTTTTATTACATAAAAAATGTATAAAATGCAGAAACTAAATGCATAAATATTTTAATGCATAAACTACAATAACTTAATGCATAAACATTAAATGCATAAATTACAGTAACTAAATGCACGGTTAAATCTGGACCGTAGATTAGCAAAGATCAAGGGTCCAAATTTGTTCTTATTTCTCACCTAAGAAAATGTTCTTATTTGATCCGCGCTCTATATATATATAGGGAGTGATTATTGTACAAATAATCCTTATCCTAAGAATAAGAAATTAAACACAGAAATTTGATGCATCTACTAATGCTATCTAGTGCATCAGTTTTGTATATGTAAGGCATCAATTTTGGGCATGTGATGCATCTCATTTTTTTGTTTATTTCAAAACCCTAAAATTAATTTTTTTTTCGTTTTTCCCCTCATTAACACCACCCACCATCACTACCACTACTAACTCGCCATCACCATCATTGTCGCTCGTCGTCGCAACCATCGATATTGCGAGCCACTATCGAGTACGAAAGTTAAAAAAAAAAAATACCGTCTAGTCCATCTCAATGGGACATGCGGGTATCCCGTTATGATGTATGGTGCATCTGATTTTTGAACCATATTAACCCTATTTAAGTAAAAAAAAGTGGGTTTGACTAAGAAAAAGCGGGTTTGACACCATAATATTAAGTCATATTGTCACGGCCCCTTATCCCTAGGGACGGCACAGCCGAGGCGTGACTCGTGAGGGAAATTAGGAAGCGGGAAAGAAGGGGGGGATGATAACGTTTCAATGAAAAGAAGAGGGAACTTCCATGAATAACCTAGCATAATATAGATGAAGAGGAATTAATCCCGAAGGAATGACTTAGAATTCAATGTGGACTTACATAACACGAATGATAGGGAAATACTTAGAACATATTCCAAAGTATTTAGATAACAAGATTGGGCAAAATAACTACATAAAAATAGAGTGTTTGCAGCGGAAAGACATAGTTTAGTTACATATATGAAGATATATAACTGGGGCTTAACATCGTTTCATAATACAAAAGCTTCCAATCAACACCCTCCATCACGTCATCTGCTCAACCTGCACAATTTTAAAAGATATGCAGGGCTGAGTACAAGGTACTCAATGAACACATGCCAAAAATACAAAACATGCTTTCATATTTATTATCATGCATATAAAGCAGTAACACCCAGGGGTTTTAGGAAAAACCTGTGTTTACTAAATCATTTTATCTCATATTGCGCAATGTCATCATCATATTAACCATATCCAAATACGCCGGGGAAAGTGGCCACCTTCCGCGAACGTTACTCCTCGAGACCGGCCACTCCGAAGAGAGCTCACAATCTTGAGTACTGTGTACACTAACCCTGGCTAGCTACCTTTGTCTAGCTCAGGATCCGATCGTTTTTCATAGGTTGGAAAGCCAACACAGATAGGTTTATAGGAATCCACATACAAAAAATATTTATGCATGGCAATCATTTTAAACATAGATCACTTTTAAAGCATTTCAAAAATAACGAGTAAGAACTCGATTCATTTTCGTTAGAAAGCCCACCTGGTACAGCAAAAGAAACGCAAGTGACAACGTCCTCCGACTCTTCCTTAGGCTTCACTTCCTTGCTCCACCTTACATCGCAAACAACTTAGCTTTAGAGGTCGATCGAGCCTAACGAATTCTAACGAACAAAGGACTCGATAACTAGCTTTGGACTTTAGGGCTTTGCATTCATTCTAAGTCTTTTAAAAAGAAACCATGAATTTAACCAATAACTCAACTTGACTATATAAGATGTCAAAACATTACTATACTATCAAACGATAACTAGACTTCACTTCACCAGCCCCTTGGTTCGGAATTCAAACAATTAACACTTAGCATTTTCACAAACAGAAATTCTACCAGAAAGATGGCACGGCTGCCCAGTTCTTTGCGAAAATGATAGAGCTAGACGAACTTAGGTTTCGACGCTAGCCAAAGAAATTCCTAATCATGCGAACCTTAATCATCCATAATGTACATATACACACGTACAAACCATCACATTCTCCTTCGATCAAAGCTCAATTATCTCTAGAATTTAACGAACAACAAAATCATATAGCATTCTAAAAAGAAACTCTTATATCCCAAATCCTCAAACTAATTATCACAAATGAATCATTAAATTCTTAACCTCGCATCAGGAGGCCCTAATGAACATTTATACATACTTATTTTCTTTCTAACATCCTCTGTAGTTCACAATATGTTCCCAATATGCATTATCACATATGAATCAACCAATCACTAATATGTAATCAAGACATAATTAAAACCAACACTTCTCAAGCTTTCGATTTTTCTTATTCACTCAACAAGTAAAATTTTATTTTATTTTTTAAATTCGAGCTTAACTCATAACGTAATTCCAATATATACCTAACCAATTAATAATTAACATCTCAACATAGGATCATCAATAAAACTAAAGCCTTTAGAGTTTTCGATTCTTTTTTGTTTTTAACACTTCTAATTAGATACATCACAAGTTCTAATTCTAATTATCTATGATAACATAGATGTCAATTAATTATTCAATACGTGCAAGAATTATTAATTCATTACTACCCGAGGATTTGACTTAATTAACTACCCATGCTTGTAAAACTTTTCAATTAAATCATACCATGATACATTCAAATTCTATGGCATTTATATTAAATAAAATTAATCTATAAAAATAAGGATCGAAGCCTTACTGCCAAACTCCTGCTAGTATCGGCCATTTTCAAAAACAAAAAAAAAACATACATATATATATATATATATACATATATCTTCTTATCTCCTAACCTCCTATCCTCTTAAAACTCCCGGTTATTTTGAAGGAAATAAGTCACAAATTTATTTAAGCTCAAAAAGCAAATAATCTGCTCTCCCTAAACTTTAGAACCATAATCCATATACAAATTTCAACATTTTCGTTTTTGTCCAAGACCTAGTCCTAAACATGGGTTAAAATTATTTTAATTACTCCCAAACAACATAGAATCATCATAGAAACATCATATAAAAGATAAGACACCAAACCCATATTATTTCCTAATTTTTGAAATTTCCTAGTAGCTCAAAATCGAATTTTGTTCGGATAGAAGTGAAGAGGAGAAGCTAACTTACTTGAATACGAGCTCGGAATAAAAATCGAACCAAGAGAAGAGCTTGAACTTTGAGCTTCAAGGTGTAGCAATGGAGGAACTCTCTTCTCTCTCTCTCTATTTCATACGTAAATTTTAGTGTGTGTGATTTAGGAGAGTGTGTGCAGAAGAGTGTGCTGCTTTTTTTTTTTAACTTAAGAGAGAGAGATGGTAGAAAAGTGGGGTTAGAAGAGGTAGAGTAGGTGTGTTGTCAAAATTTGGGTGGGTGTTTGAAAAAAGTAAGGATTTAATTAATCTAGCTTATTGTAGGAAACATGGGATTCCTTTTTATTACAGATATAAATCTCCGAGTATCGTAGGTATGTCGTATTAATTAAATTCTTGGGTCGTAAATTAAAATTATTAGCCGGAAAAAAAATTACACGATCTATAGAATGAGAATTATCGAGTAAACGACTTGACAGAAAAATATAATCCAATTTCTATATATTTATATATATAGAAATTCGATTTCTAAATTAAATACGAGAGACTAATTTAAGCTTATCGACTTACTCGATTTAAATTACTTAAGAATGCAAAAGCCCTAACTTAAAAAAATCTTAAGATTTAATTTAATTAACTCGAATTAAAAGATCGGGGCATTACATCCTACCCTCTAAAAAGAAATTTCGTCCCGAAATTTACATACCTCTCCGAAGAGATCAGGGTACTTCTTCCTCATCTTGCTTTCAAGTTCCCACGTTGCTTCTTCCTACCCGAGGTGGCTCCATAAAACTTTCACCAAGGAAATTGATTTATTCCTTAGTTTTTGCACTTTCTGATCTAAAATCGCTTCAGGCCTCTCTTCATAGCTCAAATCGGGACTAAGGACTACGTCGCTCTGATTAATCACGTGTTTGGGGTCAAAAACATACTTTCTCAGCTGAGAAACGTGGAAAACATTGTGAACACTTCCAAGACTTGGTGGCAAAGCCAATCTATACGCGACTAGACCAATTCTTTCTAGAATCTCATATGGTCCTATAAAACGCGGTCTAAGCTTGCCCTTAACGCCAAACCTAATTATCCCTTTTGAAGGAGAAACTTTGAGAAAAACCCTATCTCCACTTTCGAATTGCAATTCAGTTCGGCGTGTATCAGCATATGACTTCTGTCGGGTCTGGGCCTCTTGTATTCTTTAGCGTATCTTATGGACAATCTCTATCATCTCATTGACTGCGTCTGGCCCTAGAACCTTTCTCTCACCTACTTCATCCCAGTAAAGTGGTGATCTACATTTCTTCCCATATAAGGCTTCATAAGGCGCCATATCTATCGTCGCCTGATAGCTGCTGTTGTACGCAAACTCGATCAACGGCAAAATATGCTCCCATCTTTCACTATGATCCAACACCACAGTTCTTAACATGTCTTCTAGCGTTTGAATTGTTCTTTCAGACTAACCGTCGGTTTGCGGGTGGAAAGCTGTGCTGAAATTTAGACGCGTGCCCAATTCCTTTTGCAAGCTAGTCCAAAATCTAGAGGTAAACTTTGTGTCTCTGTCTGTTGTGATTGACACGGCACTCCGTGTAAACGCGCAATCTCGCGGACATATAAACGTGCTAGCTTCTCGGCTCCATGGGTAATCGGAATTGGCAAAAAGTGAGCTGATTTTGTGAAGTACGCTCTACATAACCCATATAGCAGTATTCCCTCGTTTAGACTTCGGCAAACCAGTCACAAAATCCATCGTTATGCCCTCCCATTTCCATGTTGGGATTTCCAACGGTTGTAACTTTCCATATGGTCGTTGGTGCAAAGCTTTTACTTGTTGACATGCCAGGCATCGCTCAACAAATGAAGCTACATCTCGTTTCAATCCTTCCCACCAGAACATCTTCTTTAAGTCCTGGTACATCTTGGTACTTCCTGGGTGGGCAGTGTAGGGAGTATCATGAGCTTCACTCATGATCTCGTTCTTCAGATCCTCGTCATGTGGAACACATAGCCTTCCTTCGAATGTGATTGCGTTATCGGCTGCCTCACGGTAACCTCCAGGGTTATCGGATCTAATTCTCAAACGTTATTTCTCAAAAGCTTCGTCTTTCCTTTGAGCTGTTATTATTCTTTCCCTCAGGTCTGGTGTTGCCACGAGCGCTGCAACACGACCTATTATCGTTTCAGGAGGATGAACAATCTCTAAACTCATGTTTTCCAATTCTTGGATGAGTTTCTCCTCTTGAGTTAGGATAAATCCCAATTTTGATTGAGTCTTGCGGCTCAAAGCATCAGCTACCACGTTAGCCTTACCTGGATGATAATTGATACTACAGTCATAATCCTTTACTAGTTCGAGCCATCTTCTTTGTCTCATATTCAGGTCCTTCTGCTCGAAAAAGTATTTTAGACTCTTGTGATCAGTGAAGATCTCACACCTTACTCCATAAAGGTGATGTCTCCAGATCTTCAGTGAATGCACAACTGCAGCTAGTTCCAGATCATGCGTGGGGTAATTCTCCTCATGCGGCCTTAGTTGTCTTGACGCGTAGGCTATCACCTTCCCGTTTTGCATCAAAACACAACCTAATCCATTCTTGGATGCATCAGTATAAACCACATATCCCTTGCTCGCTTCCGGTACTGCTAAAACTGGCGCAGTAGTCAATCTCTTCTTGAGTTCCTGAAAACTCGCTTCACATTCCTCCATCCAAGTATAGTTGATTCCTTTCTTGAGCAGTTGTGTCATAGGTCTAGCAATTTTGGAAAATCCCTCAATGAATCTCCGGTAATATCCGGCTAGTCCCAAGAAACTCCTAATCTCATTAGGGTTGGTTGGTGACTTCCAATCACGCACTGCTTCCACTTTTGCAGGGTCTACTTTAATACCTTCTGCTGACACAATGTGCCCAAAGAACATTACCTCTTTTAGCCAAAATTCGCACTTACTGAATTTGGCATGAAGCTTCTCGGTCCTCAATGTCTCCAACACTATTCTCAGGTGTTCTTCGTGTTCTTTCTCATTCTTAGAATAAATGAGAATGTCGTCTATAAATACTAAAACAAACTTATCCAAGTATGGGTGGAAAACTCTATTCATGAGGTCCATGAATACGGCGGGAGCATTGGTCAATCCGAATGGCATGACTATGAACTCATAGTGACCATATCTCGTTCTAAAAGCTGTCTTGGGTATATCTTCCGGTCGGATCTTCAGTTGGTGATACCCAGATCTAAGGTCTATCTTGGACAACACACTGGCTCCCTTAAGTTGGTCGAACAAGTCGGCCTATCCTTGGCGGAGGGTATTTGTTCTTGAGTGTGAGCTTGTTCAGTTCTCTATAGTCTATACACATTCTCATCGAACCATCCTTCTTCTTCACAAAAAGAATAGGTGCTCCCCACGGGGAAACACTTGGTCTAATGAAACCTAGATCCAAAAGCTCCTGCAGCTGGATCTTAAGTTCTTGCAGCTCATTTGGTGCCATTCTGTATGGTGCCTTTGACACGAGGCTGACCACGGTTCTAGATCGATGTTGAAATCCACTTGTCTGTCTGGTGGCAAACCTGGTAACACCTCGGGAAATACATCCTCGAATTCCGCGCATGATCGACACATCTCTCACCGTCTTCTCGGATTCCGGCTTCTCCGTTCGGGAGTAGACAAGGAAAGCTTGACAATTTTTCTTCCCTCATCATCTTTTTTCGCTTGCGGGGCGGAAATAACGGGCATTCTCCTACCCATTTTAATACCGTGAAAATCCGAGTGTTCCTTTCCACGGCGAGCCGAAAGTGAAATTTTCCTCTTATTACAAAGGATTGTGGCATGGTTACTCGAGCTAACGGCAATCCATTCCTAGGATTATATCCACATCCCACATTACCACTAACATTCAAGTTATTCGCTACTAGATTAAGAGTTCCGATTTCTAATTCTAAGTTCGAGCAAACATGCGTGGTAGTCGAAATTTCTCCGATGGTGTAGGCCTAACTTTCATAATATGATTAGCACGCTCGGTGTCTAATATCTAGATTATCCACACAAGAACCAAGCCCAATAAAAGTTAATGTGATGCTCCGGCATCAAACAAAATAATCACAAAAAGTTGGTCAAGAAGTTTGCCCACATACTGTCAAGTTGCCCTAGTTCTTTTCGAGAATTTACAGCTTTGGATTGAGGGCAAAAGCCCTAGCATTACGATGTTGCTTCGCCGAGGTGGTGGCAATGGTTGCGTGTTGTCCTTGCGGAAAGCTCTCGGAAGTTGGGGTTGACTCTGCTGGTTCGGCCTCGCTCCTTGTTCTGGCCTGAGTGCAGAGCCGGTTCTCATGAAATGCCCACTTTTGACCACATGTGTAACCGGTTTAGGTGCCCATCGGACGGGCGCCGTGATGCCGCTTGTTACACTTAGGACGGACAGGAGTTGCAGGCGCTCGGCCATGGTTGTTGCTTCGGCGAAGCGGGAGCCATCTGTCGTCCCGGAAGGCCTTGCCCTTGGGCATGCTACTTCCCTTGAGGCGCGTTTCCTTGCACCCGGCCTCCTATTGGCTTGGTTAGTGCCATTATGATTGTTATTGCCACCATTATTTCCTCCCTTCCCACTTACGTTTCCCTTTAAGATCACGGGAGTAAGTACGAGTGGGTGGTGGTACAATGCCCAGTGCTCACTTTTCCTCCGGCATTGCTTTGCCTTAATATCCCGAGCTCTATTTAGCGATTCAAGGTAGCTTAACCTTCCATGGCTAGCCAACGACAAGCTCAATCTCGTACCTCAATCCCGACCTAAACTTCCATTGCCATCTTTTCATCGGTATCAACTTGGCACCCAGTGCAGGCTCGCTAGTTCACGAATGTTCTCTATCGTATTCGGTCACCGACGCTTTCCTTGCTTTAGATTGTAGAATTCAGCCTCCTTCTTGACCTTGAAGGTCCTCGGAATGTACTTGTCGTACAATGCTTCCTTGAATTCTTCCCAAGTGTAGTTCTCTAGATGCTCGGTGATAAGAATTTTCCCTGCGTGCCTCCCTTGCAGGAGATGCAACGGGTCCAGAAAGTTGAAACAACACACAAGAAAGGCGCTCCTTGTCGGTACACCTTAGAAAATTAAAAATTCTCTCCTTGGCCCTAACCAGCAGTTCCGGCGTCTCCCGGGTTTCACGATCCGTTGAAAGTGAGCGGATTCGCAAGGAAAAGCTCCTCGGTGCTCGTTGGGGTGGAGGCGGCGGCGGTGGTGGTGCATGCTCGGGCTCACGCTCTTTCCTCCCTTTCATTTCTTTGCGGTCTACCACGACCTCTTCTTCCTCATTGGTCGTCCTCTTCCTCATCCTCTCCGACCTCCATTCTCACCTTGTTACGCTCCTAGGTGGCATTCCGAGGTTTACACAATCATCGTTAGCACATTTCTCGACACTTTGCAAAGCGATCGGATCGCTTAATCATAAAAATATTATCGACGAAATAAACATATTATGACAACATACATCTTCGTTGCAAACAACACTTTGTAACATAATCGTGAAATAAACATATAACAATAAAATCTTACTCATCGAAAAGACAAAGCCCGTGAAGGGTCTAGATATATATATAAATATGCATCGGGAATGGTACAATGCCTCCCATGAGGTCTTAGCTGACTATCAAAGTATAGCTAGCGATCTAGTCTACTTGCCTACACATATACCAAAATACGGGATGCTCTAACAGATAGCATTGCCGTCTACAAAAAAAAAAAAAAGTGCTAGACATCGGAACGGTACATGATATGCAAGAAGATAACGTTCCGTCTACTACATACAAAAAGATATGGCTAGCACTGTCCTAAACTGTCTCACCCAGTCCTCGACTCGGCGGTTGAGCTGTCTCCCTCGGGTCCTCCTCCGGGTCCTCCTCGACTCTCCACCGAAACCCTCGACTCTCTCACGAACTCCAGTAGTCTCTGGCACTGGTGGGACCGCAGCTCGGTCCTCTACTGCTCTGACTGGCTCCACTCGAGGTAAGCCACTGACTAACTCTCTAAGGTCCTCCACAGCTGGACGCTTCTTCGGGAGAAGTGGGTAGTCTATCTCGGTGGTCGGATGATGTCGCAGTCGTGAGGCCATCTTCACAAGGTAGGGTGAGTTGGTCACTACACCCTCGTGATGAACTCCTGAGGGCCCTGCCTCAGAGTCAAACCTACCCGAAACTCTGGGTAGGGCAGTAGGAACTGTCTGACTAGGTGAAGGTAAGGCTGGCTCCTCTGGTGCAGCAGGCTCCCTAGCATAAGGTCGGTCCTGGTACGGACCTAAGGGCGCTGTACGGTACCGGTAGAACTGAGTGGTGATCTGGGCTGCAAAAGTAGGAAAGTCTCCAGTCGGTGCAAATGTGGGGCAGCGTAGGTAGACAAAGTGCCAAGAGAGCTCAGTCGCTCACCCTCGCCACTCGATCCGCAAGCGGTCGATGAGGCGTATGATGCCCTTGAAGTCTGAAACGCCGTGTGGAGCAGCTAGGCGCCAGCTAACCTCAAAGTCTGCCACAAACTGGCCTACCGAAGAGCCTGGTGCTCGGTAAGTCCCGTAGCGAAGAGCCTCCACAAGCTCGGCAGGTGTCCGACGCCTAAACACCTTCTTTCGCGGTGTCTTCTTGAACGCAGCCATCCTAAAAAGAGGTTTACAAATATAACACGTCAGCACCTCAACTACACGAATCAACTTAACTTAAAGGATTCTTAAAGTACTAAAGGTAAAAGAGCTCAAAGGTAAAAACAAATCTCAACTTAAGTTCTCAAATTCGAACCTTAGACTCCAAGTAACGACCCGCAAATACTAGTAATAATTAACTAGTGTAACTAACTTGA